>CAVNYO010000097.1:0-126439 GCA_963692855.1 Mycena citricolor | reverse complement strand
CCTTCAAGGCTCCCTGTCACTGTATTCAAGTCGTTCGCAGAACATGAATGACCGACTGGGCTTCGTTCTGCGTTCAGCTCTCTGGGGCTCCCGATTTCCAGACTCCGCTTCTACGGGCCTGTGTTCCGAATCCAGTTCGATCTTGCTGTAGAGAGCAAAAGGACCGGGTGCGATGGCAGATTGGATGGAAGGGGGAGTGGCCGGCCCTCGAGTATACCATTGGCTGTTAGGTCAGTCGTTTGTTCTACCAATGTTCTTCTCACAGACAGAAGACCAGCGGTTCGGCCCCACATAGGACGACGATACCTGCATCCACGTTCAAAAGTACTTCTACGCCGATTCTCTCACGAGGTGGCGAACATCTGGGTGGACGAATTAGGCAATGCTGCCAAGGCACGGTTTAGAGGACAAGGTCTCAGGTCAATCTGATCTACCTCGTCACGTGGTACACCATTGAGATGCACCGAGAAACATTGTCTGTGCCGATTCAAAGTCTCGTAAATCTGTCACTGACGTGTCTGCAGACTGTATTCCTTTATCATGCTGCATGTCGATGCAGACGGCGACGGCCAACTTTCAGAAGAGGAACGGGCGATATTGACTGCGGGGTTGGATGCTTCTGGGGTCACGCGCATACCAGCTGGTGATCGGTCAAGCAAGAACGCGGAATTCGTTCGCCCAGAATCTAGAGGCCGCGGGACTCGAGAGTCCCAGGGAGACAGAATACATTGGCTTGCGGTGGATGGATACCCTCTCGTCTACGGGATCACGAAGAACACCGCACAAGACCAAAAGCCAACGGACCGCCCAGCAAGGGAGCAAACCAGGACTCGTTCTGCACCATCAAGGAGGATCTCTGCTTCCCCGCGGGAAAAAGCGCGCGTGAGATGCTGAAACGGGTCGCTGTCGAAGAGCCGAGATGCGGCGATTGTCTGATTCTGCACATCCTGAGAAGCAGCCCGAGTCAGGGACTGGACAGCTTTTTGCCCAAGACACGCGGGCTGCCGAGGAGAGGGATGCATCTCAATCTGGGTAAGAGGGGATCAGGTCGAGTTTCCATCCGGATTGGGCCGCGAACACATCGTCAATCTGCTGTGAGTGGTTCAACCGCTTTCGATGTCACGTAGTGTGCTCATCCCTGCCCAGACAAAGATACCACTACGCGATCGGGGACTCCCCGATCGCGTTTATCTCTATGCTCCGCCCGGATGACATGCGCAAGCTGCCTACGAAGGCCAGCCCCACCGCTTTTTTGGCCATCAACGACGACCTGAAGAATCCGGGATCAGTGGCTGCTGCGGACCAGCGCCTGGAAGTTTGGTATAAACTAAGGTTTGGCGCGTGGAAAGGTCGATGGGAGAAAGACGAGAGCAGGGACGAGGACGAGGACGACTGGTAGAGCACACATTTGTTGATTTGTACATTATCATTACTGCTTTCTTCATCTGCTCAGGCCTGCTCCGACGCATAAAACTTCATCAGGTCCTGCACATCGTCCCTGCTTCCCAGGAAAACGGGACATCGTTCGTGGATGCTGGTCGGAACAATGTCCAAGATCCGCTTGGTTCCAGTGGTGGCGATGCCTCCGGCCTGAGCACGATACGCGTCACAGAGGAGTGGAGGGCCACAGAACATGCACACACTGCTCGGTCAGGAAGGCCATGGGGAATGCTTCATACAGCAGCCGCAGCTTCCCGCTCTTGCTCTTCTTGTCATCCGGGTAGCCGAAGATGCCCCCGTACAACAGAGTTCGGTGGACATCAGCGACCATGGATCCAATGTAACGAGCGCTGTACGGGGTCTTCGGGGCATTGGGGTATTTGATGGACTTGAGATATGCGTTCACGGGCGGGTGGAAGTACATAGAGTTGCCTCGAGTCCTGGTCAACAGTCGAAGCAGCCTCTCGCTCCATAAGCTCACCTTCATTGAACGAGTAGATCTTGCCCCGCGGCGGTATTTTGATCTAACGAACGTTTAACCATACTAGAGATCGGCAGACACAGCGGCACAAACGTCGGGATGCGTCAGAATGAATTCTCCCAGAGCCGCATCCAGCGTATAGCCGTTCACGCCGAAACCAGTCGAGAGCACCAAGTTCGCAGACGACCCATACCTGGACTAGCATTAAGATGACGTCACAGTGCGGCGATCGCCCAAGATTTACATACATGGTGTATCCGGCGGCGACCATCTCACTGCCGGGCTGGAGGACGTCCTCTACGGACCCGAGAGATCCATCGCGCTGGGACGTGGTTCAACAAAGACGAAGCGGAGCGGGAGGAGTGGGCGACGACGCACCACTTTGTAGATCCCAAAGATCGTCCCGATGTTGACACCCGCGTCGATGTTGCTGCTGCCATCCAGCGGGTCAAACACGACGCAGTACTTCCCCCGGTACTTCTCCTCGATGATGATCGCGTCGTCGAGCTCCTCGGAGACGAGCACGGCGGTCTTCCCGGACGCACGCAATGCGTTCACCATGATGTCTAGCGCGCGATGTCAGACGACGGCGGAACCCGAGCGGGACGTGAAGCCACGCGCCATTTGACAGAACATCGAGTTTCTTCTGCTCTTCGCCCTGCACATTCGTCTCCCCCGCGAGTCCGACGCTGCGCGCAAAGTATCGTGAGCACACGCGCACGCAGTCTGGCACGACAGACGGCGCACAGGTTGATCAGACGCGCTTTACGGACATTCGTCGCGATGAACTTGGAGGTCACTTGGATGGCTGTCAGGAGGAGGGTCAAATCGCCGGTCGCGGTCGTCCCCAGACGGAGCTGATCGCTTAGGACATGACTGCGAAGAACCGTCAGACAATCTGCGTTTTCCTGACCTGAGCAAGGAGGCCCACCGAGTCAGGGTGATGAGATCGACGTTGGGTACCTCTTCAGCAGAGGCCATTGCGGTGTGGACAATGAAGGGATTACAGATTAGGAGCAAGGGGTCAAAGTTTGGACGACACTCAGAACGAGATCCGTGGCGGCCCGGTTCACGTACGTACGGGGTTCCGCGCTTACATAACCGTTGGGTGGGTTCGCAGGTGGTTTGTTATCAACAGAATTTATACGATGTATTTAATCCCTCCAGATTCCGTTAGTGAATGATTAGAATTATACTTAATCTTGGCCGCCCCTGCTGCGACGACCGGGAGGGCTCGTGGTCATGCGCAAGATGGCGTCTTTGGCGGCAACGATCTCCTTCTCACCGCCGAGGATGACGATCGTGTTGTTCTCGCGGCTGACGGTGATGTCCGCGCCGGTCTCGTTGCGCAGTCGGAGAACGTTCGCGCCCTTGGAGCCGACGATGCGCGGGAAGGCGGACCGGTCAGGGAGCGTCAGCAACCCGACGTGCGACATCCGCTCGGCACTGGCAATGGCTTCCTTGACCTGTTTTTCAGCCCGATCCAATCCAGCCTGGTCCTTGGCCCGCAGCGTCCAGACCGAGTCCCCGGCTTCGGCATCCTGGTAGTTGGCGCTCACATCCCACTGGGCAGCCGCGCTGTCGGCCTCTGCCTCGTCGATCCGGGCTGTTCCGTTGCCTGCGGGCTTGGGCTGGCTCACAGCTTTCTTGGGCAGGACAGACTGTTCAACCTGTACTTGCGTCGAAGACCGCAGGTTTCGCAAGAATTCTGGCGGAACTTCAGCATTGATTACGCTAGGTGCGCAACAGAACGTGACTCACGGCCCTGCTGAGAGATTACCGGAACGAACTTGAGGGGCACTACGACCGTCGTCGAGGGACCATCCGCAACGGTGGGCTTGACGGAGGCCTTGAGCTGCTCGATGGCCTTCTCACAGGCAGCACGGGAGCCGGAGACCTTGACGATGTTGGCAGCGTCGACGTCCTTCAGATCGGCCGCATTCGCAGGCTCGCCCGCCTGTGCGTAAGAGCGCGAGCCGGGGAACTGCACTTGCGTGCCGGTCTTGTCCTGCAACTCGTTGAGGTGTTGTCCACCCCGACCAATCAGAGCCCGGTGCTGGCTGGCGGGAATCTCGACAGCGAGCACCACGCGATCACGAAGCTTGGCAACCTCCGCTTCCAGTTCGGCCTTGAGCTTCGCGACCAGCTTCGGCTCACCCCGCAGACGCACTTCATCAGAGGCAGCGTCGGTGGGACGGGGGAACCGGATCAGTCCAGCCTGCACCTTCGGGTCAGACGGTCCACCGGAGCGCAGGACGAGTTCCTTCAGGCCTTGTCCCCCAGCACCAATCAGGGTGCGGTGGAACTTGCTCTCGATGGTCAGCACGACTGTCGTTTCCTCAGTCACAGTCTCTGAGATCGCTAGGATCGCAGCCTTGGCCTCGGCAACAGCCTTCTTGGTTCCACGCAGACTGATGGTCGTGACCGCAGATTCTTCCGAAGCCTTGTCCACGTCGATTTGCGCGCCAGTCGAGTCCTTGATCTCATTGATGGAGGCACCGCCACGACCGAGGATACGAGCAACGGCGCGGTTCGGCACAGTGAAGCTTGACGTCTGGTTGGACTCCTTTTCGAACTCATACGCCTCCATGAGCTCTGCTTTGGCCTGGGCAACGCCCTTCTTGCCACCCTTGACGAGCACCTCGTCGGACTTGAGTGACTCCCGGGTCTTGCCTTCGGCGTTGTCGGCCTGGCGGGGGAAGGTGATTTTGACGTTGTACTTTTCCTCGAGACGGATCGCATATTTCCCGCTCGAGCCGATCAGCGACGAGTGGAACTGGCTGGGAATCTTGAGGACTTCCGACGTTTCGTCCGCCAGCCTGTCCACCTGTGCCAGAATGCGCTTTTTGGCCTCTTCGACATTTTCCTTCCGACCGGTGATTTTGACCTTGGTGAACTTGGAGTGTGCAGCCTTCTTCTTTTTCCCGGCAACATCTTTCTCCTTTTCGTCGGCCTCGTCCGACAGATCCACTTTGACACCCAGGACATCCCGGAGCTTGTTCACTCCTGCACCCTGAGCACCGACAATCCGACCAACATATTCCCGTTCAATGTCAAAGTCCGTAGACTACAAATCTATGAGCGTCGTGGAAAGCTTGAACAACATGAACTCACGAAGCTGCTGACGATCTCATCGTTTTTGGCACTCTCGACGATGGCAGTAATCTCCTTGATGGCGCGTTCGACGTCGCCAGCGGCACCGCGCAGGACGATGACGTCTTCACCCGACGGGTCTTGAGCGTCCGCACCAACCTTGATCGACAGGGCCTTGTCCTCGCCAATGATGCTGTACTCGGTCAGTCCCATTCTGTGGGGTTGAAAAGCTGGAACGCACGCGTTGAGAGTCGTTCCGCCTCTGCCAACGACAGCTTCGTGCCAGCGTTTTTCGACAGGAATCGTCTCACTCTTGACATCAGCGGCGTCCTTGGCGAACTTGAGAATCTCTTTCGCGACTTCCTCCAGACTTTTGTTCTTGTCGTCCGGGAGAGGAGATGCCTTCGCCGAAAGCGGATCATAGACCAACAGAACAGAAGACTGTTCAGCAGTCTCGGGCGGGAAAAAGACCTGAACATTCTGCACGTCGTGGAACTGCTTCAGCTTCTTAGCGTTCTTGCCCGTGATCACGCGATGAAGCAGCCAGTCAAGCTGCACCTCCCGAGTAGCACCGATGAGCTTGCCGATCAGTCCTGAGACCTGTCGGACAGCCTCATCGACGTCAGCCTTGTTTCCGATGAGGTCAATATTGAGAATCGAGGCTTTGTCGACGACGCTGGGCTCGGGAGTATAGACGGTGACGCCAGGGTGCGCAGCACTCAGCGTCTTCGGGTAGTTGATCCGGATCATATACGTAAGCAACTGCTTCGAAAGCGCAGTCGGACCAGGAAGCGGGAACTCGTGGATGTACTGCGAGTTAGCCTTGCTCATGACTGCGCCGAGACCGGCAGCCAGATCAGCGCTCGCGCCCCATACGGTCACTTCGTCGCTCTGCTCCTCGGGTTTGGCGACCGAGACAACGCAGCGAGTCTCCTTGACGATTTCACCAACGGTCTTGCCGATGAGCAGTCGATGCTGACGCTTCGGCAACTGGATCTTCAGTGACGTGAGACTGCTGCCGTATTCAACGATGGCACCCTTGATAGCCTCAACAACGCGCACAACCGGCTCGCGGTCACCGCTGATCGTCAGGTCGCGGCCAGCAAGCGTGAACTTGAGCTCTTGACCGGGGCCAGCGAAGGCCTCAAACTCAGCTCGGCGAGAGGTGACAAACGGAAGGATGTGCGCAGGGATGTCCCGAACTCGTTGGGTAGTCTTGGAAGTCTTCGTCGAGATAACTTGATTAATCAGAGCCTGCGCTTCCTCGGCCAGGGGCTGTGGGCCAGTAAGAGTGATGGGGACCGTCGGCTCCTCGTCTTCATCCTCGTTAATGTGTCCGTTCCCATTAATAGTAGCCGTGTTGCGAGGGGGTATGTCGACCTGAACACCGGTTTGATCACGAATCTGCTTGAGCGTGGCACCTGATGGGCAAAGTTAAGCACAGTAGACTGCAGCCCTTTGTAAAGAATTACCTTTGGGGCCAATGATCGTCGCAATAGTAGATGCAGGCGCGTTAAGGGTCAGAGTAACCTGCGTGTGGCCTAAGCCACCTCCTTGGAATGAAATGTAGCACTCGACACACCACCGGGCTGAGCAACGCCAGCAGGCTCCGTTTAGCCTTGTCGAGCTCCTTTTGCGAATCCGCCTTCATATGGAAAGTGGTCTGCCGGGTCTTCTGATTGGTCGAAGCCTCGACGCGGACTTTGTTGTACTTCCCCATGATCTGCTTCAGAACCTCACCAAGCGAGGCAGACTTGCCGTCCTTGCCGCTGTTCGAAAGGTCCATCGAGCCGATGGTGAACGAGTCCGCAAAAATCGGGACTTGCTTGATGACAGGCTTGGGACGCGCAGCCCATGCCGATTTGGCTGGGGCAGAGACGGGGGCCGTAGAGGGAGCCAAAGACGGGAAAGCGGTTTGAGAGTCTGTGTCCAGTTCCTCTGTGCGCTGCTGACGAGCCTTGGGGGCAGACGGTTCATGCAAGCTGGGGAATGGGTCCGGAGCGCCTTCTAGGTGGTGCCTCCGTTGGAGGTCGGCGGCTGAGAGAGCCATGGGTGTCCGAAATGCGATAAGCCTTGACGGGGGGAGAACCTGGACGAGTGTGAATCGACCAGCGAAAGACCGGTTGAGTTGGTGGTGGAAGTAAGAAAGAAAGGTTTGATTTGTGACCCCAACTTTTCGTGACGTTGCAGATTCTTCGCCTCGCGAGATGAACTCTCCCACACGGAGATGTATAGACGAACGTGGTCATTCCATCTACTGCGAGTCTGAGGTGCTCAGAAAGTGACACGTATGGGAAGAGAGTGCAGTGTACGTGTTGTCACGTAGGAATTACTAAACACACGGCGCTGAACTGCGAAAGGAAATGGCTGTGGTGTTACATATATAGGGAACAAAAAGCATGGCTCAAGGGCATATGATTCCACACAACGAAGCAGACGACGTACGTGTCCAAGAAACGGACGATTCATTGTCCGACGTCGGTCGCGACTGGGCAGTCGCCGACCTTCCAGAAGGCGGATCAGCGATCAGGGGCCCAGTGCGGACACGTTGTCCTCACGTGCTGTATAAGCAGGAGGGCCTGGACTCGCATTGAACTCGACCGAGTGCACGTTTGTTAGTACAGGACTGGGGGGAATCAGCCCGGGAGGACACCTCGACTGGCTAATAGCCAGTTCTTGCCCCGTGAAACTATCGTTCATTGTCGCCGACTCTGCGGCACCATCCGCAGCAAGGAGGATTGTATTCATTGTCTGCCCTGTGGATGGGGTCGAAGCAGAATGAGACTAGAAAATCCTCAGGTGAGATATCGGGGCAAACATCGAAGCGCACTGGAGGTTCCACGTGGATGGCTGGGACGCTCGACGACCTACTACGATGACTGCGCATCCAAGAGAAAAGTGTTCTCCCCCGGTTATCGTCTGATATGAGGTGTGTCACTGGCGGCCCAATCATAGGCAACGGAAGCCGTCCTAAATCGATCGGAAGCACGATCTCGCGCGGCCGGTGTCTTTCGATCTGAACTGCTCCCAGCGGCACCTTTGAGAAAATGGTGAGGATTTTACTAAATCGTCAAAACATTTGAAGACGAACGGTTTCCGCTCTCCGTTGGTGTTCAGCTAAGTTGGGCTGACTGAGAACGTCGTAGTGTGAAAAGGAGGTTGACACATTTGAACTGGCCCGCCGCCGGCCGTCCCGCGTAGATGTTTCGGAATCTTCATCCTCCGATCTCTCAGTTGCCGGTCGGCTCAAAACATGTGGTGGCGGTAACGATAATATCAAGTCCGGTCCGACAGTTGGGATGAATCCATCAGGAAGGGTGGGATGACTAGATCGCCGGGACCTGGCCCTGCTCGGAGCACGAGTACTCGCTGCTCTCTCAGAAACTGCGTCATTATGACTTGGAAACGCAGTCGGGGTCTCAGGAAGAGGTCGAGATCGTTTGATATCAGGTCTTGACGTCGTTGAACGAGCAGACCTTCTGGAGGGACCCGGTGCGGCTTGAGGCCTGTCTGCTGCTTGTGATTCCAGACGTGAGAGAACCTCGTGATTGCTGGGTACCACCGGAACTGGAGGGCGAGAGATTATAGACGATGTCGATCTAAAATCTCGAGTGTGAGCATCGTCGTATTCCAGAGAGGAGACAACAAATACTTGATCGACGCAGGTTGGTTGGAATGCGTAGATGTCAAAGAGGAGCCTTCGACGATTGCTGGAGCGTCCGCCCATCGGCGAGCCTCCTTCAAGCCCTGCCGGTACCCTTCGTCTCTGCCCTCTTCTCTGGCAACCCAGATTGCTCGCTCCGACGCCAACTTCCTGGCAAGTGACTCATGTTGAGCCGCCTGTTCCTCAGCATCGGCCCTCGCCCTCTCCACCTCATCCACGATTTTCTGCGCCCGGAAGATCTCTTTCTGTGCAATATCGAGCTGGCACTTGTACATCTCTAATTCTTGTCGCACTGCTGCTAGCTCACGCCTGGACTTGTCCCGATCTTCAACCAGTGTTCGAAGATGCGCCAGTAGATCGGAGCACTGGAGCTCCAGCTCTTTAGCGCGTCTGGCTTCAGACCGTAGACGTTCAGTTGTGACCAGGAGCAGATTGGATATGGAACTACTCGTGCGTGACCGATGGCCATGAGCGCGCGACGAAGGCCGAGGGACATCTTCTTTGTCGCCGATCTTGGATGATTCGCCGGGTTCAGGATGGTAAGGATCGGTTGTCTTCGGTCTCAATGGCGATGCGGGACTTGTCAAGCTTGCATATCATGACTCGATTGCGGAGCAGAGGTCCCAAGTTTGAAAGCACTCACTGTTCGTAGAATCGACCCTGGGTGGTCATGGACAGCGTATACGATGAAAGCTTGAACAGGGCTGGAAAGACAAGCGAGCCTCACGAGAAGAGCATTATAAGTTGCCACTGAGTGCGAGGCGAAGGATCATGATCGTTAAGGTTCGGTGAGGCGGTCTCAATTGGTTCGTGTACTGCTCGTGGGATACACGTGGCAGAAAGGGAGAGAGAGATAAAGTGAAAGATCTGTTTGGAAGCAGAGTGCTTTCGATGACACAGAACGGTGAGAACACCTTCGAGACCGACAGTCACAATGTATCGGGGTCCAGAACAACTTGGAGGGGAAGATGAATTGATGGACATCGTGATGGACATCAATTGCTCTTGTAGTTTGAAACCTCCGAACTCTGCTGGTATGGCCTGGCCGCACGGCATACGACGTACGCTCTCTGCCCCAAGATCTGAGGCTTGATAGCAAATCTAGATGTCTGAGTTTTCTTCGAAAAGCCTAGAGAACTATGTACTGAGGATGGTCGTCGCGAGACACAGAAGGGATGTGGGACGTCACCTTGATCCAACCTTTTCCAAGTCGGTCCAGTTGGATGTCCTGTGTACTTCGATCCTGTAACCGAATAATGAAAAGGAAAATGCGCCTCCTTGTGCATCCACTCAAACGGGAATCATGCCGCAAAGACTCCGGCGCTAACGGCAACTGGTACTTGAGGCGCTAAGCGTCGGTTGGTTCATATGTCTGTACACACATATTGGCGCCTTCAATGCGACAGAAAACATTCACTGCGGTTGTTAGGGTCATTGACCTTAGACAGCCTTAGACTCTTTGTCGAATGATGACAAGGGCTGGCATAGCCTAGATCCACGTGGCGCGACGTGGCTCCTCTGCAAACTTCCAACAACACAGCCTAGGTCATTCCCGAGCTTGCTTACCTATTTCCAATGCGCATTATATAGCCGGTCTACACGGTCATACATTCCTATTTACCCCCCATGCGCACAACTCCGCTGTGTAAAGCAGCGCTCATACTGCAACTATGCTGGTCCACCGCCTCCCTGGCTGATTCCCTACTCTCTGGCGGCCTACACCGCAGTCCGATCGCGAGGGTGTTGGACGCCCAGCCCATCCGAGATGTAGATTGCAAGAACTCTAACGTGCGTGTCAGTCCCGCTTGATGCGGTCAACGTCGAGGATTGACCTCTCTGCTATACAGCCTACCGGCCCCATCGACACAACGTACTGTGACTTCGAGACGGTAGAAAGCGTGAACGAGCAACTCTTTGACAACCTGCATGAATTGGTGGCGACGCCGTTCTTCAAGTACTTCCAGGTGCGTGCCAGAGATGGGCCGTCCGCCAGCAATGAAGGCACTCACTGACTCGCTGATCCGTAGGCCGACCTATATCGCGAGTGCCCATTCTGGTCCGACGACGGACTATGCAGTGACCCGGGGTGCGCCATCACAACTGTCGACGAGGTGCGCTGGATACACCCTCGAGCCGCTGTACTTGCTAACATTTTCTGGAGAGCGAAGTCCCTGAGAGATGGCGCGCGACCTCGCTCAGCCGTCTGACCGGTCGAGTGGATGATGTATGTGCTGATCTCAATCCATGTCTAAATGGTAATCTCATTTCGTGTGCAGCGACATCAACTCCCAGGTTGCTACTACCGCGATTCAGATTTTTGCTTCCTCGATGATAACACCGAAGGCGAATACTACGACCTCACGCTGATTCCGGAACGCTACACCGGGTATTCTGGTCCCTCAGCTGCTCGGGTATGGAGGTCGATCTATGAAGAGAATTGCTTCGGGCTATCGGAAATGGCTTTACACTCCGGCCCGAATCCGGCCCCAGTGAGCTTGCCTCAGAGCATGTCAGAGGCGTTCGGAGGCGATACCCCGGCCCAGTGCCTAGAGAAAAGGGTCTACTACAAAGTCATCTCGGGTGAGTGACTAGGCGGTGGTACACTACGACAAGCGGCTGAACGACTCAGGATTGCATGCGTCGATATCCACCCATATCTGTCAAGAATACCTTAATCAGACGACCGGAGAATGGGTATGTTTCTGCTGCATCTTCTCTCGTTTTTCTCACGCGACCGGCACAGAGTCCCAACCTACAATGTTTCATCAACCGAATCGGAGCACATCCTGAGCGATTGGAGTACATTTACTTCAACACTGTTCTCTTATTGCGTGCTATGGCACGCATAGGACCCTACCTCGAAGCCTTTGACTACTGCTCGACGGGGACGCACGAAGACGACGCCGAGACGCTTACGAAGCTCCGAGCTGTTGTGGGCATTGCACAGCACGCAGGGCAATTCGATGAGACGGTGTTGTTCCGAGGGGAGAATGCCAACGTCAGTGTCTTTCCATCGCTGGGTCGAGATCGTGCATTGATTCTTCCGACAGGTTTTGAAAGAGGAATTCAAGTCTCATTTCCGCAACGTTACCCGGATCATGGATTGCATCGGATGCGACAAATGCCGACTCTGGGGCAAGATTCAGACCACAGGAGTTGCCACTGCACTCAAAATCCTGTTCGAGCTCGATGAAAAGACGCTCGATCCTAAAGTGAACAGCAATCTGCTCTCGCGGTCAGAAGTAGTCGCGCTGGTCAACACGTTGCACCGCTTCAGCGAGAGTCTGTCTGCAGTCGAGGGCTTCAGAAAAATGTGGCGGGCGACTAGTGCTGAGGAGAGCGAGAGGCTGATCCTGCAAGCGGAAAAAGATGGAGCATCTCCTACCAGCCGAGTGCGTTTGCTCTTTCTTGCGTGGTGTTTATGCAGCTGATTTGCGCCAGCAACGCTCCCCTTCACCATTTGCAGACGGCACCGCACCAGAATTACCGCTGACGCGATGGTTGCGGGTCTGCAAGCGAAGCACGGTCGAATGTGTCGAGATGCTGCTGGACATGTGGAAGAGAGGTGTCAGTGCGCTTGCCGCGGTGTTCGCCACGTCAGGAAAAGACCGCGGACCGGCTGGATTTGAGTTATAGGGCGAAGGACGTATTTATGGCCATAAATGTATAAGCATCACATCATAAGACTGCCTAATCCACCTTGCACATACGCCATCGGCTTCATTGGAGGATGCGGCGAGGCATTGAATTGCGTGTATTTCTGGTTCCCAGCCGAGTCAATCCGGATCTGTGCCAAGGAAGACAGTCAGAAACAGTGGATTCGAGAGCGTGGACACCTACAAAAGCGCCTTTGTTACCGCCTTGATCAACATAATTGGGGGCAGAGAACACCTGTGCTGTGTCAGCAGGCATCCAGATCAGGAAGCAATTCAGTTTACCGTAGTGCACAAGCCATCATGCTCTACCTCATATCCATCTATATGCAAAATTGAGCGCGATGTGATTCGGAGCTCGAAGCTGCGTACCTTGTCGAACTTCGTGGCTGCGTATGATACCAGTCACACCATTCAGCGTGCACCATCGTCGAGTGACATCAGGCCCAAAAGCAATACCGACACCCTGTTCGCACGATTCAGCGTCGAAAAGAGGCGACGAGGGATGAAACAGCTACGCGTTTGCTGGGACCTCGTCCGGGTAGCATCTGCGGGTCCGTCCAGAGTAACTGATAGACAGCCTGTCAGCGAACTGCCATCCAAGGTTCAGCTACTCGCGCCTCACCTCGCACATGAGACCTTCCTGGCCTGGCTGACGTCCCACACGGTCTACCTTCCGGATATCCTCTAATGTCACATCATCTTTACTGAACAGGCCACCGTGCACGACAAAATATCGCTTGAAGCCCTGAGGAGAAAGGATGGGGTTTCCAGTTTTGTTTGGTGGGGGTTTCGTTGCAGAGATTAATGTAGACAGCGGCACTGGTCTGCCGTTAGATTCCATGTTTATTCTTGGAAGACGAAGCTTACGGGTCGTGAAAACGTGGGCGAATAGCTACGAGACAAGATTAGGCGGTGTGTCACAGATGGAACTTCCAGAACAGACCTTGTAGCTTTGCTCCCCATGTTTGTGTTTCGCTTCCCCCTCGAATCCGTATGAGCGGTTCATATCTTTAGCCTCGTGGTTTCCGCGATTGATGTAGAAGTATTTCGGATACAACCCTGTTCGTCGCCCTTAGCAGAGTCGGGCGAGGTTGCTGATTGCCCCTTACATTTGAAGGCAAATGCAGTTAGGATGACCTCAATAGACCAAGAACCTCGGTCAACTAGATCTCCGTTCATCAGTAGATAGTGTGTAGCACTAGGTTCGCCAGTCAACGAGAACAAATGAAGCATGTCGTAGAATTGGCCTGAGAGTCGATGAGAGAGAGATAGAAAAAGGTTTGCAGACCACAGGCGCACCGTGTACATCCCCGATAACATCGCAAGTCACCCCATCCGCAAGGTCGACACTGACCAAACTGTCCTCCTTGGCGAAATGGTCGTGTGCACCGAACACGATTTCCCAAACATATCGCTTGGGCAACGCTTTGCCGTCCTTGAACCATTGGATCATCTCCTTGATGAATCCATGTGTGATACCGTATTTCCCCTCCGTCAACGTCAGTTTGGGCCCGGTATAAGACTTGTCCACTTCGCAACCGCCTGGGAATCGTTTGCGAGAGGAGGACTTCGATTGAATTCGAGCACACCTTCCGCAATTATCTCCTGGCATCTCAAAAGCGCATCCTTCTCGCCTTCGACCTCGATAGCCTGTTATCTGGGCCTCAGCATCCCAGCGCATCACAAGCCCGGAGCAACCTGCCTTCTCGAATTCAATCCTCCTCACGAGCTTCTGCGTAGCGACCATTTGCGAGCGGACCGTGTCATTCTTGGGCTCCAGAGCTAGCACTTTCCGGAAGTCCGCGACAGCCATCTGGGGTTTCAAGATTTGCAGATAACATGTCGCGCGACTGGTTTGCGGGAAGAGGTGGGTTTCATATTCGACATAGCATTTGTGTGCACGCACCGGAAGTATGCCTTGGCATATTTCGGGTCGAGCTGGATGGCCTGGCCTGTTTCGCTGCATTGAGCACTCCGATTGCACCCGTAACCTACTGGCAGCACTGATGATGTGCAGCGAAGGTCAACTCACTAGCATCGGTCAGGGCGTATCCAAATTCTTCTAGCTTCATCCGACTATAGGCCCGATTACACCATATTGTCGCGTCGCTGGGATTCTTCTCGATCGCCTCGGAATAGAGTTTCGCAGCGTTGGGGAAATCGTGCGCTGTGTGTCACGGATGGAGAACCGTGAGTCAGTCGGTCTTAGGATGGTGGAGGGGGAACAGCAGGGTCGCACATGTGAAAGCCTTGTTTGCTTGGGTCTTCAAAGCGGCGGCGGCGGCTTTGTCTTCATCTGAGACTTCGATGCTTAGGGCCTGGAGCTGGGGTGAAGGAGCGGATGATGGAGGAGTAGAGGCTGTGAGTGCGGGGGAAGTGGGCTCTGACGAAGTTTCTGACATGGTCGAGACGCGTAGATAATTTTGTGGCAATCAAAGTCAATGGGAAAGAGGTGATCGTTCATTCCCACGGTCAGATCAAGGTATTGAAGTGAGCCTGTATCTGGGACGACGCCTGCAGACTTGCGCGTTGTAGACACTATCGTCCGACTAATTAGTTTAAGTAGCCACAGAGCCCTGTTGCCCTCAGTTGTGAGTTTCGCTGTTGATTCTATCCGTCTGGATGAGGGACAACATCACGATTTATGAGAAAAGTCTGATTCGCAGAGTTGCATGGATACTATTCGTGGTCTCCAGGTATTGATCGCATGGACTGTACGCGATTTCGCAGAATTATATGAAGAGACTGGGAGCAAATGTATCGCGATGATGCAGGACTCAACGAACGGCACTTGTGGAGATGTACACTTTCCGGTAGCGCGAGACGCAATGACGTGGACGGTGAAAACATGCGGTGAATACTGTGGGTAGTCAAGATCATTGCAGGGTAGTGGAGTAAGGTAGGCCCCAGCCTATGGTGGATGAGCCGTAAATAAATCCTGGCCGCGGGCGAGCATCAAGATTCAACAGTGTCAAAAATTGTCAAGATGGATGCGCATGGCTGTGCGCTAGATAACGTTGTGGCGGTGCATTCGCTGCTCTAATGATCGGCCCTCGAGTTTCCTCCTCGACTGACCAACGGTCTTCGCAGGAGGGAATCTGATACGTGAGATGGTAGAGGGCAAAATGGATTTTCAAACAAAGGCATATTCTGGTCATCGGCTGCCTGCCATGTCGCCTCAGGAGGTTGATCAAACAAGATGCTTACATGCACGCATACCGCGGAAGCAACCGATGCTCAATTTAAATACGGCAAGGTTTCGCCAGAGCATGTGCTTTTTGCGTCAGCTTATCTTGCCGCTACCCAAGTCCAGTGTTTGCGTGTACGAAATTAGCATTGACCTCCCGGTACCGTTCCTGATTCACGCGAGCACATCAAATACCTCACCGTGACCGTTATTACATATCCTGCAAGGGTTGGCTCAACACCACAACAACGCCTTGGAACGACCATGGCACCGCAGTTGTGTGGCGACTCCGGGCCCTTGAGCCTCGCAGACCCATGCGTCCGAGGATCGTGGGCCGCAATAGGCCCTTGCGCGCTGCTGCTTCTCATCGCCCTCGTTCACGTACCCCTTCCGCGCGCACTCCGCCAGGTCGCCGACATCATCAAAACCCCCTTCACCGAATATCTCTCCCTGCATGACGCCGAGGCGCTGCTGCTCGCGGACGAGGCGACGGCTCCAGTTCAAGAGGTGGAAATTGACGAACCTGTTCCGCTGTGGAGGACAGTCGTATTTGCGTTCGTTGGGTTGTCGGGAACTCTGGTCTGGCTCGGTACTGGGTCGTATCTGTTGATAACAGGCTACCCACGGTGGCCGGCTATCCAAGCACTGCTCATTGCATCGACCTGGTTGTACGCGACCGTTCGACCCGTTCTGAAACCCTCGGCCACACCTCCATACGACCTCCTGGCGCTATACTCCGCGAACATCATCGGCGGTGTGCTGCAGCTCGGAGGATATTTGTTCCAACATAGCGCGTCTGGCACGCCGTTGCCCGGCGCATTAGTCATGGCCGCGTTGTCGTTCAATGTGATCGCATTGTCGGGCTTGGTTGTGGTTGTCCTGGCTATGCCAATTGGACTGCCATCGAACTTGGTGAAGAAGGGAGACATTGTGCGTTTCCACTATTGTGCCTGTTCAAGAGGTCTCAGTGCTAATCCAAGCCAGGGGGCGTCGGTTTCACCGGAAGATTATACGTCGCTTTGGGGCTGGGTCACCTTCACTTGGGTTTACCCTCTTGTGCGACGAGTGAGATTGCGCATCTACTTTCCGCGTCATTTTCTTAGTCTCTTAGGGCCGGAGCACGACTTTAAATGAAGGGGACATCTGGGAGCTCAGTCCAAACATCCAATCCCGCCCCATCTTCCTCAAGTTTGTCACTCTGCCGTGCGTGCCATTAACACGTTCATTTCACCTTCGTTCAAGCCGTTTTCAGTCAGAAGACATTGTTGGGGAAGCTGTGGAGCGCGAACTCTTTTGATATGAGGTTCATTCCTGATACTACGCCCAGAGCCGTTGCTAAGAATCTCACACAGCATGGATCTTGTTTTAACACTTTCCAGTGTCATGTTCACCTACGCAGGGCCGTTCTTTATGAAGTATGTAGTGTCCGAGAATTTGCTGCCAGAGTCTCACCCTCCATAGGCGGATATTGGATGCCGTCGACACCGATAATGAGACCCAGAAGGACAGGGCTAGTGCCTACATATATGCAGTTCTCATGCTGCTTTGTTCAGTCGGCAAGGTACAGAGCGCACTGCTTTCGCTCATGTTAACTGCTGATTCGCATGCAGGCGCAATGTGATGTTCAGCATCTGTGGCTCGGACGTCGGGCCGCAACGCGAGCTCGATCGGAGCTGATGGCATCGATCTACGACAAAGCTTTGAAACGCAAAGATTTCAGCGGAGTGGTAGATGAAGAAAAGGCCAAGGAGGCAGCCGAGAAGAAGAAGGCAGCTGAAGTTGACTCCTCGACACTGACCAAAGCGGAGAAGAAGGCACAGGCAAAGGCGGCAGCGGCAAAGGCGGCCAAAGCGGATGACCCCAAGGCGGGTGCCGCTGACACGGGCAAGATCGTGAATCTTATGGCTGGCGATGCGAATCGCGTGGCTAACCAAATCAGCGGGCTGTACATGCTATACGGTGCACCCATGGAAATTATCATTGGGTCGATCTTCTTGTACCAGCTTTTAGGTCTTTCCGCATTCGCGGGCTTCGTCGTGCTCTTGCTAGGCTGGCCCTTGAACAGCTTCTTGACACGACGCAGCATCCGGATCCAGAAAGGCGTGCTGAAAGCAAAGGATGGCCGTATGCAGGTCTTGACAGAACTCATCCAGGCTGTCAAGTTCATCAAGTTCTTTGCCTGGGAGCAGCGTTGGATTGAGCGCGCCATGAAAGCCAGAGAGGGAGAGATCAACTGGATGATCAAAGGTGCGTGCGTTCGGCTGCAACGTTGATGCGTTCTCAGAACCCATGCAGCGCGGCTGAACGGCATCGGCTTCTACTGGTAAGGTTATGTGAATGCTCCTGACGCCCTCAGTCTCTCACTTCCTTAGCTTGTGGATTACCGCACCCATCTTCATCTCTGTCATTTCTTTCTTCACGTATGTGATGCTCGGTAACGAGCTCACCATCGGAACAGCCTTCACAGTCCGTCCCCGGTCCGCCACATTGTCTTCCTCTAACTGATCAGCGTCGAACAGGCTATTGCTCTCTTCGGCATGATTCGTCAGCCTCTGAACAGCAAGTTTTCTTTCTGTAGAACATTTGAGTACGACTCACCGGTCTCTTCGCAGTCCTTCCAACGTTCATTGTGCAAGTTCTCCAGACTCGAGTGGCTCTCAACCGGATAGCTGTATACCTGGAGGAAGACGAAGTCCCTGAGCAGGTTTCGTCGCTCAAAGGTACCGCACGGAACACCTACAGCGACGATGGGGACAACCGACTTGGATTCGACCATGCTTCTTTCAAGTGGAACGAGGTTGAGGCCAAAGAAACTGATGCCAAGAAGAAGCCTTCCGACACGGATTCGATTGTCACAGCTACAGGCTCGGACAATGGCGTGTCCGATCATAGATTCGAGTTGAGAGACGTCAGTCTGACTTTCCCGGAGGGCCAGTTGACCGTCGTAACTGGTCCGACTGCCAGGTACGATATTGTTCGGATTTTGTACATTCTGTCTGACTTCCCGTGTGCTCAGTGGAAAGACAGCGCTACTGGTGAGTCCTTTGATCTTCTGCATCATCCGATGGTGACCTTTCCCAGCTCGCAGTTTTGGGTGAGATGACCACGCTGGAGGGACGCATCTTGATGTCCAAGAATGCGCACAAAGTCGACGCCTTCGGAAACATGCAGACGATTTCTTATGCTGCGCAGTCCCCCTGGCTCAGACACCAGTCTATCAAGGACAACATTCTCTTCGGGTATCCCCTAGACGCGGAGCGCTACGAGCAGGTCATCGAAGCTTGTGCTCTCCGGACTGATCTGAACATGCTGGAGGATGGCGATGCCACTGAGATTGGAGAAAAGGGTGTTTCGCTTTCCGGTGGTCAGAAAGCCCGGGTCGCTCTCGCTCGTGCAGTCTATGCCAGAACCCAGTATGTGTTGCTCGACGATCCATTGTCAGCCGTCGACAGGTCAGTTCCATTCTCTGCTTGCAGACCGTGTATGTGTGTTGACTTCCGTATAGCCACACGGCTCAAACGTTGTTCGAAAAGTGTCTGACTGGACCCCTTCTCGCCAACCGCACGGTAGTTTTGGTCACCCATCACGTCGAGTTGGTGTTGCCCGGGGCGCATTATCTTGTCCGCATGCTCGATGGACGAGTTGACACTCATGGGACAGTGAAGGATCTGCGAGCTCAAGGTCTGCTCGACGAGATCGCGCACGAAGCTGCCGTCGAGGTCAAAGCCGAAGAAGTGGCCGTTGCTGCTGAGGTCGTCGTCGCTGAGAACGCGGAGGAAGAGAGTAGTGACCCGGCGGTGAAAAAGCCCAGGAAGCTGGTCAAGGACGAGCATCGGGAAGTGGGTGGCGTGAAGTGGAAGATCTACAAGAGCTATCTCAAGGCTTCGTCGTACTCGATCTGGGTTTGTTTGGCCTGCTGTGTGTTACTGCAGCAGCTGTTGAGTGTTGGCGAGAAGGTCCGTGTCTGCATATTCTTCACCTGGGATCCGATATTGACTTGTTGTTTAGTTGTGGATCAAGACGTGGGGCGAAGCATACAAGGAGGCGGGCGCGAACGCGTCCACTGTGTTCGCGATGTATCGTCAATCGTCTGCCTTTGACCACGAAATCCCCATGCACCTTGCTGGATTCACGCCCTTGGATCTGAACGCCAGCACCCGTGGATTCCTGAACATCCAATGGCCCAATGCCGTCGAGCACCCCTTGTTCTATGTCGGCCTGTATGCGGGAATTGGCTTGACCACCGCATTTGTCAGTATCTGCTCGTCAGCGCTGCAGATCACGGGCGCACTGCGTGCTTCCAGGAAACTCTTCAAGGCCTTGCTGTCGTCGGTGGTCCATGCTACCTTCCGTTTCCATGACACGACCCCTCAAGGGCGTATGCTCAACCGATTGTGTGTCGTCTCTCTGGCCGCCCTGAATGATCAACTAAACGGCGTCTAGTGGAAAGGATATCGAGACTATCGACTCGTCTTTGGCAAGCTCTCTGCAGCAGGTCAACTCTTCCCTCGCTGGGTTTGTTGCTGCACTTCTGACTGTCTCGTGCGTCGAGCAGCCTCTCCTCCTCTGGGACACGTTCTGACCATATTGCAGCATCGTTTTCCCCATGTTCCTGATCCCTGCTGCGTTCATCGGATACTTCTACTACACCTTTGCTGTGGGTTACCTGAACACAGGCCGCGATCTGCGTCGCATGGAGTCCAATTCGCGTTCGCCTATCTTCTCTGACTTTGGGGAGCTGCTGCACGGAATCGTCACCGTCCGCGCATTCTCAGCGGAGAAGCGGTTCCTGGACAATCTGCATGTGAGACTGAATGGGACCACCAAGATGTGGTACACCTTCTGGTGAGTTTCTTTTCTCTTGCTCCACAACCTGATGATGACGAGAGTGAAGGATGACCAATCGCTGGCTGCTGCTTGCCTTTGATTTCCTTGGTGTGTTGTCTAGTGTATTTTCCTGTTTCGTTTATTGAATGCCCTCCAGGAGCATTGGCCGTCTTCTTCACTGCCATGTTTTCCATCCACTTTTTGGTCAACAACGCGGGTCTGGCCGGTCTGGCCATCACTTCGGCTCTGAACTTTACGTCGTCGGTGTACTGGGCTTGCCGTTTCTGGACTGGGCTTGAGCTTGACCTGAAGTACGCCATCATTCCATCTCACCGAAATTCCTAGCTCATGACTGAGTAGTTCCGTGGAGCGCATTGTCGAGTATCTCGACCTCCCTCAGGAGCCGCCTGCGGTGATTGAATCCAACCGACCGCCGGCGTACTGGCCGTCGAGCGCTCAGAACGACTCTCTGATCGTGGCAGAGAACGTGTCGATTAAATACGCACCGGATCTGCCCTCGGTGCTGCAGGATGTGTCTTTCAGCCTCAAGGCGGGAGAACGAATCGGATTGCTCGGCCGCACAGGCAGTGGGAAGAGCACACTTGCGATGAGTATCTTGCGTTTCGTGAGTCCCACGATGTTTATGGCAGATCCGGATGATTGAACGCGAGCCTACAGACTGACCCATCCAGCGGTCGATTCCTGATTGACGGAATCGATATCTCGAAGATCGGAATTGAGGGTGCGTCCACTCCCGATTCGTTTGGACACTGAATTGATCTCTTTTAAAGACTTGCGTTCGCGGTTGACCTTCATCCCTCAAGATGCTACGCTGTTCTCTGGCACTCTGCGGGAGAATCTGGATCCGTTTGACGAACACGACGACGCGACCTGCCTGGATGTGCTCTACCGTGTGCAGATGTTGACCCGCAGCACCCAAGCATCGACTAGCACCTCCCTCGCCGCGACGCCTGAATCATCTCGGCCACCCTCGGTGCACGGCGTCGAACGTGACGCGACGTCGGACTCCGCCTCGACCGCCGCTACCGACGCGACCGACGTCGACACCAAAACTACCATCACACTCGACACCCAGGTCTCGGCGGGCGGGACCAACTTCTCGCAGGGCCAGCGACAACTGCTGGCCATGGCCCGCGCTTTGTTGCGCCGCAGCGCGATTGTCGTGCTTGACGAGGCGACGAGCAGCGTCGATTTCAAAACCGACGCCAAAATCCAAGCGACGATCCGGGACGAGTTCACCGACTCGCTCTTGCTGACCAGTGCGTGTTTGTCAGCATATGCATTTGCCGGACTGACTGACTGACTGGGGGATTCAGTTGCCCATCGTTTGAGGACGATTATAGACTACGACCGGCTGTTGGTTCTGGACAAGGGCAAGGTATGTTACTTGCATGTGGGACGAACAGACACTGAAGTGCATGTCCAGCTCGCAGAATTCGACACGCCCTGGCGCCTTATCCAGAAGGAGGACGGGATATTCCGCAGCATGTGTCTCAAGAGTGGCTATTTCTCCGAGCTGGAGAATGCTGCCCGGACCAAGGCCGAGAAAGACGGCCTCCTCTGAAAATTATCACGTATCTATCTATATGAACTCTGTGGATCTTTCGACGCATAATGCGATCAAATGTAGCCTGGAATACGGCATTGCATTGGAAAAAGGCCAAGATCGACTGGTGATTACAGCGCGAAATGTTGATAAATGTACATGGCTACAGAGGTCTTCCTCGACTACACAACTTTAGTGGCAGTCATTGAGGTTGTGATATTGACCCAGGTTGAGCGTGTACGGGTCGACATTCTGCAGCCATCCATTCGCAAACTGGAACAAACTTGGAAGCGGTGAGCAGAGACCCAACACACGAGGGAGGAAATAAGAGGGCGCACTAGTCGAGATTGTTCTGGCAGAGACAGCAGGCCGAGTTCTTCGCGGCGGTGGCCTTTGCCTGTGGACAATAAGTATATGAACTTGAAGCAACTCGGAGGATAGAACGTACGACAGTGAGGGACTGATACCATCCGTTGTACTGGCCTGCATACATCGTCCATTGAGCATCGGCGCACTGATCAGACACATCATCTCACTGACCGATGGACAGCAGCAGGTTCCCGTTGTTACCATGAAGCGTAGCCGCAAAGAAAGAAGCGCCGGTCATGATGTTCCATTCCTGCAACGGCCACAGTCCATACATACATGATCAGCCACAGATCGAGCCACGCACGGGATCCCGGCAGTTGCCGTTAGGTGGGTTGACGCACTTCTCGGGACTGAGCTGCATCAATCCCTGCTCGCCCCCGCCGCCGACAGTGGACGGGTTGCACGTGCTTTCCTGCATGGCGAAAGAGGCGAGCATGATCGGCGGGATGCCGAACTGCGCCCCGTATGTGTTGAAGTGCGCGATGTAGGGCTTGCAGGCGGTAAACGGCGACCCGGGAGACTCGAGCGCGGCCTGGAGGTCTTTGACGAAGATGATGTCGTCGACTGTGATCATCGGCGGGTTCCATCCAGAGTCTGGTCGACGCCTGTGAGCGGAACAGATCGTGACACTACGCGAGATGAGAAACGCACCGGTATCGAGCCCGCAATTCAGCCAGTCGAGTTTGCCGTTCGGACCAGTATTTGAGGTGATCTCCGCTGGCGTGGAATTTGAGAACCGGGCGAGATTGAAGACGCGTGCGACTGACCAGTGGCACCATTCGAGCCGCATCGCGAGACATCCACCTGGATTATCTCCCCTATGTTGGCTTGGAAGACCACGGGCTTCGGTGTGGGCTTGTGTTTCTTGGCGGTGATTGTGGACGACGAATGGTTTCGACTGTCCGTCGGAGCGAGTGCAACAGGCCCTTGTGTGGCGGCGGGCGGCTTGCGCAGAATCAGCGAGTACCGGAGAAATGCTCTAGATGATTTACAGAAGCTTTGCAGGATTTGCGTCTTTCCAAGGCAGTCAAGGCTGGAGATCGGCGAGACAGAGCGAGGGCAGCATGGCCGCGGAGGGCGAGGTGTTTGCCGTGAGCACCGTGGGCCTTTACGGCGAGACAGGCGGCTAGTAAAACGAGTGGCAGGGCGAGTATCATAAGGAGAGTCTAGTCTTGCGGCGGGTGATAGCAAAAGAGAAAGAAAGGAGACGAGCTAAGATCGCAAGCGAGTCGCATCATCAACTCAAGACTGCGAGTGCGGGGGATAGGTTGTAGGGGCGCTAGGGAACGGACCCGCTGACTGAGTGACTGAGGACAAGGTAGGTTAGATTGCAATTTCGTGTAGTCCGCGCCGAGAGGCCGCGATCGCCATTTGCCTCGAAGGGCTGGCACCAGAGTCGAAAGATGGATTGCATTAGTGCACTGCTTGCGTGTGCCCGATTGTCTTGGAGACCAGTACAGAACAGAGAGAAGGGGTCCCCGTCGTCCGAGTCGTCGCACGATGGGATGCCGCCCGGCCGTCGAAGAGAATGATGCGCAGTCGGCGATGATCGAATGGATCGGAGGCTGTGGTGCTAAAGACATGAGTACTTGGAAGTGCCCATGGCTTGGCTGGAGCAATACGCTCACGTGGACCGCGTAGCCGAGATGACAGATGACAGGTCTGTCGGCCGATCGGGACACGAAATCGTTCACACGCAGATATCTATGAGGCGCTGAAGATGGGGGCCCATGGGAACGCCTGGGAAGATAGAAGCAGCTCGTGGGCAGAACAGGTGCGGATTGAGCGGCGAACAGCTGCAGTCAACAGACGGTAGGCAGAGCTGGAGATGAGGTGGTGCTTCCGTTTCGTAATGTAAAAGCGGTGTCGGCTGCGCACGGACCTACTATTGACTCGCTCGGAGCATGATTGAACCTGGCTTTCCGAGTCATCGCGGAGGATGGACGCTAGACTGCCGTGTGCACGCACTGGGCGTGGCCTACACCGCTCTCAGTGGGAAAACATGTGGTGAGATCAATGCCGCTTCTTAGTCAACTACGCAAAGTGCACAGCCTCCTCAGCTCTGCTTATCCTCCGAATTTCCGGTGAAACTAGACAGATTCGCAGTATTCTATCTAAATATAAGGCGGTCAAGACCGTGATGAGCTGGCGGTGAACAGCATGGATGTAGTGAGGGCGGATAGCCGTCTAAATGACTGTTCTTGCAGGCCGGCATGATGAGTCGTTTCCGAGTCATATGCCAAACACGCACAAACTCACTCGCAACCTCGCCCAGCCTCAACCGGCCTTCTCAAGTCTTGTCTGACTCTCTCTCCTCAAAGCCGTCTACGCTCTCAGCCGATTACTGCTTGCTTCCATCCAAACAAATATCTGCAGGTCTTTGTCGCTCAGGCAAAGCTCCCTGTAATCGGATCGTTCTCAGGTCGTTGACTTGAGAGGCGACCCGCCCCTCCCATAGCAGCAATGTGCCACTCGATAGCTACCCGCTTCCCCCACCCGAACCGCCTCGTCTTCCGCGCATCGTCCATCCGTGTTGCCTCTGATTTTATCTCCCAATATTCTACTATCACCATTTCCACTGATGCGCGGAAGACCCAGCTCTGAACTATAATTCATACCGACTCATTATAATCCCCGAAACTCACATCTAAACACCCAACTCACTCCAACCCCCCATGCACTCAATTCAACAAACTCTTGCTCACAGGGCTCCTCCCGCCACCCGTCGGGTGCGGTGGCAGCCCTACAATAACCTTGCCTCTGTTTCCTCGTCCTCTTCTTCCTCTCGCTCTCCTTCTCTCTCCGATCTCAGCACCCCGGCCACATCTGTATCACCACCAGTTCCCAATCCCACACCTTTATGCGAAATCGACCGACCCAAGAGCGCCATGCTCCATGCCTCAAAGAGCCTTGAAACCGGTCCTTCCAAGACCAAATATGCCTCAGGCTTAGTTGGTGCGTCAAACGCAAGCCTGGCCCATACTCAAATTCTGACTTTGGACTGATAAGACCAAGCCGTCAAATCACTCGGCGAGATATGGCGTCCTCAGGACATTCCCACTGTATTTTTGACCACTTCGAAGCCCACGCTGGGTTCCGAGATCGCCACAACGTGCATCAAACAGAGTTCTGATTGCATGCCATCGTTGGCGACTGCGTTCCCTGCGATCTCAATGGCGTTGTCCTCCTCGAAACCAGCGACCTCGTTCGGCAGCAACCAGAACCTTGTGCCCATCAAGGGCTTCGTTCACGAGGTGCTCCGCCGGTCCCGCACGTCCGGCTCCGTGCTCCAGACTGCCCTATGCTATCTGGAAGCCATCCGAGCCAAGGTGCCTGAGTTGGTCCAAAAGGAGCGATCTGGCGAGTCAACGAAGCTGGAGTTTGACTCGGAATCCCGCATCTGTCCAGCCACCGCTGCCGAACTTGCGCTGGAGTCCCAGCTGTCATCCATCGGGTATGATTCATCCATTCTGGATGAAGACGTGATGGACACTGTTCGTATGTGCGACCAGGACAACAACGCCAGCACGGCAAGCTCCGGGCTTCCCTCCAAACAAGCTTCGGCTCATCCGAAACAAGATCCGGTCCTTCGCGAGAACGACACGTCTTCGAAATATTCCGAGTCCAGCTCCAGCTCCAGCTCCAACTCGCTTCCCTCTCCGCTCCTCTGTCCGAGACGTGCCTTTTTGGCATCGCTCATCCTCGCATCGAAGTTCATGCAGGACAAGTGTTACTCGAACCGAGCATGGGCCAAACTCTCAGGACTCCCGGCTCGAGAAATCAGCCGCTGCGAGCGTGCGCTCGGCGAGGCCTTGGATTGGCGTCTCTGGGTCGGCAAAGCTCCTGTGACCAGCTCTCCGCCGCCACCGAGTGCACCTGCTACTCGACCCGTCGTTCGCTGCCAAAGCGAGAGCTCGCTTGCCTTGGGCGCGAGCTCTACTTGCTTTGTGCGCGACGGCCCGTCTGAGACTGCACCGAAAGTGCTGGCGACGTCTGCATCGACAGGCCGTCCGGTCCGTCCCTTGCGCAGGTCCTCCACGCTTCCAGCGGAGGCGTTTTCGTCCAAGAACAGCTGGAAACCGGACCAGCTGATGAGCACTCCCATGGTATGTTTTTCTTCTTGCTCTCAATCTCACTGTCTCACTGTCTCTCTTCCAGAACAACTCGCCGTACTCAAGCCCGGTCCCCCAGACCCCAGGCCTCAGTTACTCGCCTACCTCGACGGATTCGTCGTCGTCGGCCGGTGACAGGACGATCCAGATGTCGTTCATGGATGACACGATGTCGCAGGAGGGGTGTTGGGACGGATTGTCTCCCACCCTGGTCGGCAGTGTTTTCGAGGCGTCGAGTCTGTCGGGCGGCAAGTTCGCTCCCGCACCTCTGTTGCCTGGTGTGCACGGCGCAGTGCTTGCTGCACCGATGCCCAAGATTTCGTTCCCCCAGGGCCAGTGTCTGCTGGAGAGCTACCCCGCTCAGCTGGACTTCGCTGCATTTTCTAATCATCTGTTGAGCAGATCAGCCCTCGAGAATACGTATCGCGCCACTGCTCTTACCTTGTGACTACATCTTGTACATTTTCATCTCTTTTCCTCTCTGTTTCTCTCTCTGTTCCGTCTCTCTTCATATATGATAAGCACAATGCACCCCGAATTTGCGTA
The DNA here is from genome assembly GCA_963692855.1 of Mycena citricolor. Lineage (NCBI taxonomy): Eukaryota > Fungi > Basidiomycota > Agaricomycetes > Agaricales > Mycenaceae > Mycena > Mycena citricolor. Next base: position 99,497 of record CAVNYO010000097.1, on the reverse strand, counting down.
CACATTATATATGTCTTCTTCCGTGACATGCCTGTATGATTTCTGTACCTCACTAGGGTCGTATGTATATACCCCAGAAATAAATAGATCCCGTGGCCGGGGTTCAATTACTATCGACTGTGCGATCATTCGTTGAAAAACTCGAGCGGCTTGGAATTGGGCTGGATTGCCCGGTAAAATCCGTTGTTCTCTCCATCCTTATCTTTTCCCTCGTCCGTGAATAGAGAATGGAACTTGACGTTCTCGACGCCCTATCTCGGCATCAGTAACGTACTGGCATCTCAACGAACAGTTCGGGCACCGACCTCGCCAGGGGGATCATGCACTCTAATTCGGTGAAGCTGGTGTTCAGATCGAATCCCGCGTCTCAAGGAGAGATGTACCCACCGCACGAAGATGAACCCGTACTGATCGTCACTGGCATCGACCTTGATTCTACCGTGTTCGTCCTTGACGAGGTGATGAGAGACGAGCTCCCCGTCCGAGTCCAGATGGATTGCAGGCAGCCTGATCTTGCCGAAGATCATGGGCCCGTAGGATGTCTCGGCGACGCGCACAGAGACCAGATCGTCCTACAAGCTGCTTAGACTCATAACATCACCACCAGCCGTGGGGAGCTGGCTGCGCGCAGGGCACCAGGCACCTTGATAGTGAAGTTGACGAGATCGTAGTCGGACGTCTTGCTGGCGAGCGCCCACATCTTGGGCTCGTGCTTGTCCCAGTCGTGGCGCGAAGCGAGGATCGCAGACTTGATGAGATGCTCGACATGCTCAAACGCCTCGATCGCACGCTCGTTCGGCGCGTGCGGCGGTGAGAACGAGTCTACGGTGTCGAGGCTGGCTGTGGATGTCTGGAATTCGATGCGCAGTCCTGCGTAAACCTGTCCGCTCACCCATCGTGCGATATGATCAGACGGAGAGATGCTCAAAGTTGGCAGGCACAGCCTTCGCGAAAGGACCATACACATGTCTCGTGTCCGTAGGGCTGCGGATAATTTAAGCTGCTTGTGGTATCTTTTGTTCCTCCTCCTCCCGGGGAGGAGTAACAGGTGTTGCGAGACTCGATTTATTTAACATCCGCTCCACATCGTCCACCTTCTCAGCTTCGACCTCCGATGCCAACCGCTGCAGCTCTTGAGCCAACTCGTCCTCATCGAACGCGGATTCGTCAACTCCCAGCGCCACATTAGACCCAATTCTGATTGCCTCGTCGATTTCGCGTGCATCCGCGTTTGCCTCGGCCATAGCATCCATCGTCTTCTCAATCGAATCACGCTGCAGTGATGGGTGCGAGAGGATGGCGCGCAGAGTGGTCGAAGACGATTCATATGATTTGATGATCTTGGGCAGTGCGGTCAGTGGTTTCAGACCCATTGAGATGAAATTAACACACCTCGATATCGCTGGCTGCGGTTTTCACTCGTAGAAGAGTTCCATCCAGTGTTTCCAAAGATCCGAGACGCTTCTGCAACAGTTCTTCGAGCTGTTTGCGTTGTCGCAAGTATGTCAGCGCAACAGACTTGTGTTTCTGTTGCACAGCTGTGGTCGCTTTCTGGGTGTACCTGTTTTCGTATTAGACGCAGCAGTGTTGACCACCTCATCAAACTGACTGGTCAATGCTCCCCTGCAGCTGATCAACCTGAGCCTGCAAATGTTGAACGGCTTCCATGAGTTCCAAGATACCACGGTCGACAGCGGTGATTTCTGAGGGAGAACCCGTCCCTACAAACTTGATGACCTGGCGACCAGTCAATACTGCTCCTCGTGTGAGAGAAACGACTGACTTGCTCGTCGATAACGATGCACTTCCGATCCCGTTGCAAAAATTTCAGCATAATCTTCACATCTTCGTCGCCAAGGGGTGCATCGTCACCCAGGACATCTGAGAACGTGGCCTTGAAGCTTTCAAAGCTGTACAGCACATCACTCGCGTCACCGGGTGTCAGCGATTGTCGCACGAGGACCGCGTCTGCCACTTCCTCGATGAGTGGTAGCAAGACGTAATCGTCCCACCACGATGTATCCCTACCGCCGCTACTTGAAGACGCGCTGGAAATCATTCCCTCCTCGCCGACAACTCCCAGCTGCTCTAACGCCCACCAGAGCGGTTTACCGACAACAAAGGCCGCGATCCGCACCGGAAGCCACCCAGGGTCGTATACGGACTTGGCGGCGGAAAGAAATTCGGCTTTGGTGAGCAAGACCTTCTGCGTCCTGAGCTCAGCCTTGCTAACCCGATGATGTTGAGTAGGGATCGGACGGTGGCACGCAGCGACTCACGATGGCTGTAGGTAAGGCTAATGGCTTGCCGGCCCCAGGATATCGGAGCAAGTCCATCAGCCTGGCATTAGCGCTGAGGACGAGCCTTGAGCCGGAGCCTAAGCCTGCTCGCGTCACTGCCTCCAGTGTACCCCTCCACCATTCTACGTTAGCTCGGTAGGCGACGGGATTCGAGTGCTTCTGTCGGGATATGTCTGCGTACAATGATTGGAGACGGGAAGATGATGCGGAGGCATATGGCCCGAGGCGCAGGAGTGCCGGGTTGGCTGGTGCTGCTTTACTGGGTGTGTGCATTGACGTACAAGAGTCTAAAGGTAGCAGCAGCACTGACAGTAAGTGTCACGTGGAAATCACGCTCTTTCACGTTATCGTCCTTTCTGTGACACCGTCACGATGACGTAACGCGCTGCCAGAGGACGCTGACCCTTGTCTGGTCCTGCGCTTCATCTCCAAAAGCTGAATTCACCAACCCATCAAGCAGCAAGAACTCGCATAAATTCCTTCTGTCAAAGATATGCCCCATTTTATCAATGAAACAGCTTTTCAAATCGTCGACGCACATTTCGAGACATGCGGAGTATCCTAGACTTTCTACATCCGCGCTAGCCATTGTAGGCTGCATTCATTTCGCCCCACAACCAAATTACCTTCTCCTTCACCTACCGCTATGGACACGCTGACCTGTGCCTCTGAATCTGCACTCTCCGTGACACCGTATCGATTCAGTCTTCTGAAACGGAAGCCAGCGCCGTCTGAATCCTCGCTTACTGAGACGGATTCGACACTTCCTGACAGGAATTCTTCGCTATGGGCTCTCGACCACCCATTTTCGGACGACAAAACGAACACATGCTGGAGATCTCTCATCGATGACCCGGAGTCTGTGCCAGAAGCTCAGCCAGCGCCCGTATACAGCAGCCGGCCTCGTGCTCATACAGTCCATGATAGACCGTTCAGCAGGGTCATTCGGGTCCCCCCTCCCTTTTTCGACGACACTCTGCTCGACCTCGAAGAGAAGTCAGTTCGGGCCAGCATGTCGAATCCTGAGATCGTCATGCTCAAGAAAGACGACGCGCCCCCCGATGAGCCCCTGAGTCCGAATCCACTTTCACGACATGTTGGCAGCGTCGTTGTTCCTCCGCTGAAACCAACGAAGAAGGGCGCCGGGGTCAAGGGGTCGAAGCGAAGGAGGAGTGTCTCCATCGCAGCAATCTCATCGCCGTTACCAATTGCGAGCACGACTTCTGGGCCTCCTGTTCCACCTATGGTGCTCACAAACACGTCGACTTTCACGTTGTCAGCCTTTCCGCCGCCTCCGCAAACGATTCCCTCAATTCACCCTGTTTCTTTGGATGACGTACCTTCAGCTGCTATTCCAGACATCGACACTAGTCTTCGACCAATACCGCCGACGCCTGCTCAATCTTATTTGCTTGAAGTGGATCAACCCAGTCATGTAGCGTCTGCTTCGCCTGTTTCACCGGCCGTCAAGCCATCTCCGATCGTGTTACAGAAGGGTGCATTGAACAAGGCTTACTTTGACTTTGGGGAGCCGCCAGATTATTCGGAGTTCTCCGAGACACGGCTGCCCTCGGATGATCAACTGCAGCAAGCAGCCTTCCTCCCAGTCATCTCAGAAAGCGGAGTGCGGATCAGTTTTGGCAGGTTGTTCAGAGAGCAGAAAACGATCGTCTGCTTCATACGACACTTCTGGTGAGCACGAGCCAGGATGGCATTGACAATTCTGACTCTGTACAAGGTGTCCGCTTTGCCAGGATTACATGTTCTCTATCTCTCGAAATGTCTCACCCAAGGTCCTGGACGATGCGGGGGTAGACCTTGTGATTGTCAGCAACGGGTCGTTTGAGATGATCAAGGCGTACCGTAGTGCGTGTTTGAGCGCATTTTGCCGCAGCCGGGCCAGCTCACGTTGTGGTCAGAGATTTTCAAGACCCCATTCGAAGTCTACACGGATCCGACGCACGAAGTGTACAATGCATTGGGCATGACGCTCCAAACGATGGAAAAGGGACCGAAAGGCAACTACATCCGACACGGGCTGCTCGGTGGAATCGGCATGGTCGTCGCCAACGCTGTCAAGTCTGGCATGCCGGTCTGGAAAGCCGGCGGGGAGATTTCTCAGCTAGGCGGAGAATTCGTACTCGGTCCGGGGTGCGTTCTTCGGTCGTCAGGTGTTCGAAATATACTGATTCTCTGCGTCCAAGAATAACTTGCAGTTGGGCTCATCGGATGCGATATACGAGGGATCACATTCCCATTCTGCAAGTCATCGCCGAAGCCGGGGTGGATATGTACACGCCCCTGCACCGCATCGAGAGCTCGACGGGCGGTTCCTTTTTGGGTCTTTCGGCCCGCGAGGAATCCAAGTGGATGGAGAGACGGAGGAAGCTGCTGAGGAACCTCAAAAAGGACAAGATGGCGCGCAGAGGAGGGCCCCAGTACATCGACACAGCCTCAACCACGACTGGGACGTGCAGCAACCGTTCCAGCGTGGTTCCAACGCTTACAGAATGTTCTTGGACACCCGCTACGGAGCACGGGATCAACGTTGGCCTCAGCCAATACGACATCCAGATCATTCGGGAAGTCGAGGAAGAGGATGTTGCCAGTGAGCAGGGCCCTTCTTCTGGTCTGAAGCTCTCTCCGCCGACTGAAGAAGTTAGCTACGGAGCTGAAACCTACACGAATTCGTTTGTCGAGGATGCCAGCGTGTTGGATCAGGTGGACGCCGAATCGTCCGTGACAGACTTGGCCTCGATAACGGACGCGGTGCACGTCAGCTTCGAGCAGGCCAGGATTGCTGCCAGTCCATGCCGCAGCAGCAAGCTTGATCAAACGGGGATGTCATCTCATCGGTCCAGCGCTTCTTCGATCGGCAGTGGCTTTGATGTGGTGGCTTCCCATCACGATGTCTATTTCACTAAGACGCCGGCCAACTTCCTCTCGCCTTCGTATTCCGAGTCTTCGTTGGAAAGTTTCTAGAAACTTGGGAACACGGGCGGACTGTATGTACGTAATTGTATGATATTGCTGTAACCCTTGGTATTTATTCTTATTTACATTGCCTTGATCTCTGTCTTGAACTTGAGACTGGAATTGAGAACTGTCTGTCTAAACCTCGTGATTTTCTGGGTGAATGTTGGCTATGCAGATCTACAGTCTGCACAGTCCGGACCTAGCAACACTCCTTGACATTCCCCCGCTCGAATCTCTTGGAGAGTCAATCATCTGGATCTTACATAGCAATCAAGTATGTTCCGAGAGGAACTATGGTCGGCAAAAGTTTCTTGCTTCTTAGCCTCATTTAGGTTTCGCCATGGCTCGCAGCAGAAAGTCGTGGCCGACTGCGTTGGTTCACATCTTCACCATCACCGAAAACAGTCCGAAAACCGGGTTCGAAAACATCTCGCCAGGCTAGTCCGCTTCCGGGGGTCCGAGGTCGGCGGCTGAAGAGAATAGGCGGCCAATGTCCAGCTGTATCATCTCTATCTCACGTCTTCAGCCCTCTCCGCCTGCCATGGTTGTCAAGTTCTGCCATGGCACTTGGGTTCCTGCCTGTCTCACGACCCCCGTTGTCACCCAAGTTCTGCCAGGTTCTCGATTCTGTCTCTCCTTATGTCATCTTTGAGCCGCGGAACGCCTGTCCAGCCTCAGGAGGTCTGAGTTCGGAAGGGAGTTCCTCGGCCAGGAACATCAGAGCCAGCGTCGATGATATGGTGTGATCAATGCAGTCTAACCCAGTAAGTGATGGTATTCAATACGTTCCTGAGCTATGGCGCGCCCCATGCAAGCCCCATGCAAGTTCCGATTCTTGATCACGCCCTCAAACGCGCCTCGACCCCCCGATTCCAGATTCCAGAACTCTGAGCCACGGCGGCCTCGCTGTTTACAGAAACGAACAAGTCGGCAACGGCGCACCGGTTGGTCGTGACGCAGGAGTAGACATCGCGTCGGTGGAGAGCGGTCGTCTTCGAATTCTCACCGTGCACACCTGCGTAGCGATCCGCGTGTGATGAGGGCTCCGCACAGGAGATCATCTGCGCAGAACACGACTGAATGCAGGCCGGATCCGGGCGGGAGTGTTTCACATCCGGGTGCAGTCATGCACGCGTTTTGCGCGCGGTCTGGTTCGACGAGGGAGGCATGCTGTCTCGGTGTAGGAGATGACGCCTGGGTTCGGGCCATTCGAGCCGAAAGAAGCAGAGCCACGAATAAGAATAACATTTCGAAGCGCCACGTCATTCGTTCCCACGCTGCCAAAGAAGTGATGGTTGGTTCACATGATCGGGCGGCGTGTCTTATCACGCCCAAAATTCCCCAAAAAATGTTTCCGAGGTGAAATTCGGATGACAGGTTTCATGTCTGCCAAGACAACGGCGCAAGGCACAGAAAGATAATGCGATTGTGAATAAGCTGTAACGAAAGCAAATAATGTAGCGACTGCATGAGCATAGACCATGCTTTTATGTAGTAGGATGTAACTTAGAGATAGCAGAGAACATTAGGCTCAGTGGTATCGGGGAAGCTGGTCGCCGGAAGAGTGTACAAGTTGGCGCTCGTGGTGGTGATACTGGCACGTGGTCAGCTGCGGAGAACAACACACAATTCAGAAGCACTGCGCACATATGGTTCTGGCGACAGAATCGGCGGAGGACTCCAGTGCTGCTGCACAGAAGGATGCCCCATCGTACTTCGCACGCTCGAAGCGGTCAGATGCCGTGAGGGAGCAACATGTTGGTGCGTCGAGTAGGGGTCGTACCGACTCGGGTATGTCGGGATTTCAGCCACATGGGACACAGACAGCGGCGAGTCCTGCGGCGGCGAGTACCGGGCACGTTCGCGCGAGCTGGATGAATGATTAGCACCCGGGAAGGAACATCACAAGGAGACACCCACTATTCACGTCGGTCCATGTCGCCGGAATTCATCGGAGGAAGGTAGCTATGTTCTCTGCCAGCCCATGAGTCCCGGGAACAGCGAGATGACACACAGAACTCACGGCCGCCGAGAGTTCAGTAGCGGGGGGAGGTTTAGTTCACGCGGCAGACTTAATTCCACCGGACTGCGTTGGGGCGGTGTGTGGCCACGGGTCGAGGATGGCGACGAGCTGTCGGAGATCCCGGGTGACGACGCCGTTGATGGGCGGCCAATCTCGGGCGAGTCCTTGACGGACGAAGCCCGTTTCCGCGCAGGAACGCCCTCGGGCCATGTGCACTGGAGCGCGGGCGGTGAGCAGCGTCGAAAAGGAGGGGGGATAGCCCACGCACATCTCGTTGTCCATGGCTGCATCGCATACAGTTTGGCTTGGCCTCATCGCACTGAAAACCGTGTCAAACGCGTGCGGCAGTGGCTGGCGGTGGCAAGACCTTGATTTTCTTCACCCGGCACGTCAAGCAGCCCGTTTTGCTGCGTGTGTACTTTGGTCGTTTGCGCGCAGGCTGCTCTTGTCGCGGCTGTGGGTCAACCTCGTGATGGCCACTGTGATGCATTGGGGGGGACGAGTAATACGCGCTGTGAGCCATATAATTGCCGGAGGAGCTAACCCATCCGATGTTAGCGCGCTGACGGATGAGGTAGCCGACGACATACTATGCCATGCTGTCGGTCATGGAGGTTAGAGCGGGGGTATCGAGATGGTTCATGACTATGTTTTGTGGGCAGTTATTTAAATGATTGAGAAGAATAAAGGCCGAATGATGTAGAGAATCGGGATTGTGATCAGATGGATCTAGGGTCGTGGAAGCACAGAAAACGTTGGCTCCCAGTTGTCGAAGGATTACAGCAGAGCCTGGGGGTGGTGGGCAAGAAGGACTTGGAAGGCGTGGTGAAAAATGATACGGGGCTGATAGAAATTGTCGGAGTCTGGACAGAGATATCGAACTCGTGGAGAGTCGTTTATTATGAGCATGGCCTATTGGGGACTATTCGATCAAGATTTGATACGCGATGTGATATGGCGCATCAAAATGTCACATATCAGAAGCCTGGGGGAAATCCTGAAACAAAACATATTGCACGAGTGGTATGGTTCTGGTCGAGACAGACGGTGGTGTGCGATTGGCATGAGGGCCGAACCGTGAAGGCTGGCAGATCGTGACATACGGGGATGATCACCTAATAAGCCACATTGCACTCGAAGCACATGCAGACATCGAAGAACAAGGTCGGCCGTCAGATGGACCGGCTCCGGGCCCGAGAAGCACTGCTAAAAGTGGACCAAGGAGGACCCATAGTCGCGTGTTTTCGCCTAGCTCTCGGCTAGCCCATCAACGCGCCCTTATTGGTTTACATAAGCCTTCACAGAATCCCACTTGCCCAACATCTGTTACGTTCTTCGCTCAATTTCGAGCCCTGGCCAGCAGCAGCGAGGCAGGGCACTGCATCAGCACCGGCGGAATTATGGCAACCCTCCCTGATCCATTCCGAGGAACAACACTACGCTCTGTAGGGTGAGATGACAGCCCCGTGTCTCTTGTAACTTTTGTAACTTGATCCTTACTGGCGGCGACACAGTGTCCATCAAAAGAAGTCAGCCAACGCAGATCAACGTTTGGGAGACACGACTCCAATGCGCAGTCGTCCTCTCTTTAGGTCACGGCCGGCATGCGATTCGGAGCTGCAACCAGCGCGGCATCCTCTAGCGTCGACTCGCAAACTCAGTTCGGCAGAATGTATGCACGACCAAGTATACAAAACCGGAAGCAAAGTAAGATCATCAGCTGGCAGACAAGCCTGAGAAACCCTCCGGAGCTCCGCAACAAAATTCGCCGCCCACTCGTTCTAACCGCGTGAAAGTAATGGAGAATAAATGGAGATCCTGCAAATCACACCCCACTGTACGTGACTGATGGCCTACTTCTCGCGCAGAAAGAACGGTTCTGGAGCTGCACGGTGCATAAAACATCGAATAAGATTATCAGGGACACAGACTGGTGGCGAAGGGATGACGCCACCGATGGCAGCGCAGACGGGGTTGCAGCGGAGGCAAATCGCCCCCCATGTCGCTTCGCGAGGCCTTGATTCGTCCCGTTCCGACTCGCGTAACAGATTTTCAGACAAGTGGCGGTGAAGTTCCTTTATGGCTTCGCTAAAGCTGGCGAGCCGCTAGCGAGCGCCAGTGCTATTGAAAGATTCCCTCAGACCGGAAGATTCGCCAGACACGTGTCTAGCACCCCGGCCGAGCGGCCTGCGCGGCTGATGCATTACAATCACTATCGGAACGAGCTCTGCGCTTCCAGCTTCTTTTTCGTTGCATCTTTTGCGGTGCGGTTTCCGCGTTTTCTTATCCTTGTCTCCGCGGATGGGTGTCACGGAGCCAGGGATCAGTAATCCTCAGGGACCATAGTAATCATACAACATGTGTCAAGTCACCTGCACACTGTGATTCTGATCCAAGGAACGAAATTCACGCAAAAAAAATATACCAGCAACCATCCTGGATGCAATCAGCGCGAGAACGAGACACAACGACTGATACTTTATCAACGGTCAAAGATCAACAGCATGGAAAGAGGAGAAAGCAAATGGTACATAGAGATTGGAAGGCACGGAAAGCACTGTCCGATACGTACATATAACATCCTGACCGGCGAAATGGCTTGTCTTCATCGACCAGTCGTCCTGCCAACGACTTTCAGTCCGTCGAAGGCGCGGCGCTGGATCCAGTGCTCGCAAGAGAGTCTTGGCGGGCTCTAGTCCACGATCAGCAAACGATGGAACACATGACATAAGAACCGCTTGCCCGTCCCGTTCTCTCGATCTCCGGCGAGTCTTCGGCCAGCCCCAGACACGACGAATCCACCGCGCCATGTCAGTCTCCTGTTTCATCACGGAAACAATCCATGGATGAGAAAGCAGATCCTTCGGCGTTGGACGGGCGAGCGAATCGACTGTCAACCTGAGAGAAGGGTCAGCACGATTCTGCATTCACAGTGCACCACTTGCGTCTGTTTAATGAAATCCTTCATCTCATCACTCCACTCCAGCCCGGGTTCGTCTTCCAGTCGAGGAGGCTGCAGTCCGAACAAGTTAATGCCCCTGGGATCTCAAACGAATCCATTTCGTGCATACCTCGCCGGCAGTGATGTACATCATCAGTTCAATAGGTGGCAGATCCGGAGGGAAGGGGAAGCGATTCTGGGCAAGTTCCAACAATGAAATCCCCGTCGACCAGACATCTGATCGAATTCCGTATTCTTGGCCGGAGATTCGTTCCGGCTACACAGTTATCAGACAGAGAACGACGGAGAGAGCAAGAACCTCACAGCCATATAGAAGCTCGTGCCCGTGAAAGTTCCCGCCATGGATTCAATCAATTCACCCGACACGCCGAAGTCGCACAACTTGACAATGCCTTGACGGGAGAGAAGGATGTTCGAGGGTTTGATGTCTCGATGGATAGTCTTCTTGCTGTGAAGATACGCAAGGCCTTGCAGAATCTGGACCATCGTTAATTCTCTCGGAGGAAGGCCGTTTTCAAGGACGAACCCCTTCTGCCAAACGCCCCGCAATCTTCTCGCCAACGATCCCGTTACGCTCCTTGATTTGGCGGCCAACAGCCTCGAGTGATCCACCTTCACAGAAGTCCATCAGGATCTTGACCTCACTGGAGGAGGGCGACATATAAGCCCCATGGAAACGGATAATATTGATGTGCTCTGTGGAGGAGATGATGGATAACTCCCGTAGCAGCTGCTTCATCGGCGCCTCCCTCGTGGTAATTGTCTTCCGGGCCATGAGACGTCCGGTACGCTTGTCTTTCACCTTGTGAACAGCGCCGCCGGCTCCTTCGCCGAGACGCGAAAGTTCCTCCAGAACGCCATCGGTCCAAGGCAGATTGGCCGCACTCGGCAGAGCGGGGATGTTCTCCTCGCTGTCACTGGGAGGGTGTGATTGGGTGCCTTGTTGGGGAAGGCTGTCGAGAATGGATTTAAGACTGTCCAAAGGCTCGTGCTTCGTCACTGGCGGTATGGCGGTCGCACCGGAATCTGGCCGTATCGTCAAATCGGCATGGGGTGATTGCATCGCGGGTAGTGAGAGGGGCGGTCCACCGTAGTACATGCTCTGGGGCGAATCGTCGCCATCTCCATGCCTCGATTGGGTGTTTATCCGCGGTGGGATGTTTAAGCCGAGTTTGGGCGTGGTAGGCCGAGAGGCGACGTGGGGGATGGACAAACTGAGGTTGGGCGTGGGCGTCCTCGCGGAGGGCGGTGTAGGAAGGGCTAGGCTCGGCCGCTGGGGCTTGCGAATATTGAGGGGTGCGGTCGAAGCGATTTGGGGAGATGGGGATGAGATGGCTCTAGGCCCCATCGGTCGCTGAACCGACGAATGCATGTCGGGTGAGGGCAATCAAAGAGCGACGAAGGACAAGGACAAGACAATTGGGTCTGGTCAACGTAACGGACCTCTATGTAATGTCGTCGTCGCCGGGACTTGTGATGGACACGTGCTGAGCGCTAAAGCTCAAGCCGGGAGCTTCTATGGAGATTTTCTTTTGCCACCTGCCTGCGCAGTGTTTCAATCCTTATCAATGGGTTGTGGGCAATGCTCCGATTTTGTTCAAGTCAAAGGAATGGATGGGACCGCCGATTGTGGGTAACCGGTGGGGAAATGGGGCGGACGCTGCGGTAAACGGCGCGTAGCGAGGGTTTATGTCAGTAACGGAGCTCAAGCCTGAAATGAACAAAGACCCGGTTGACAGCACATCAAAGATCTCCCTTGACAGTTGTTGACACTGATTGAAACCCGACCAGTTGCGACCATGGCATCCATGGGCGGCGCGCCAAACACGTTCGCTGACGGGCCGGGCCATAGTGCCGCCGCAGCACCGCCGCAGCGAAAGAAACCCGAGCCTCTGCGTCTTGACCATCTGGGGTCTGTTTGCCGACCCTGACATGGAGCCAGGCTAACGGTGGGCACAGCATGAATCCGTCGAGCATCGTTGGGAAAGTGCTCAAATCTGTTCGACGGTCGCCAAAGCACCCAGCCCTCACTCTCTACTTCGTCGATGGGACCCGGGCTCAGATTCTGGTTGAAGCATACAATCCCTCGCATCCAGGCGTCCCCAAGACACTCGAAATGGACTCGCTGCTCAATGAACTGCTGAACACTCGAGAGTCCGATAGCCTTGATCTGACGGTGAAAGACTGTGCCTTCATCACGTTGTCGGACAAGGCGTTTGCTCTGCACTCCTCTGCTCAGTGGGACCAGCGCCATCTGGGTCTTGCCTTCAAGTTTGCATCCGCTCTGCAGCCCGGCCCAGACAGCGATGCTCCTGACGTTCGAGTGGGCGGCTGGCACTGCGTGTGGGCGACCCTGCAGGACCACGATGATTCTACCGGGGAATGTGTCTTCCGGACATATGACGATGTCTACCTCGAGGATCTGCAGCGATCACCACGCAAACAGCGAACGCGTCGGACCCGGAGCGGGTCCTCGCCCATCGCAGTTCCCTAATCCTGCAGGACCCTGCGGTGCATTTCTTACTGCTCTCGACTTGATTTCATATCGCTCTCGCGCTTTCGTCTGTCCAAAAACTCGTCTGTCCTCTGTTGTACTGCATCTCACTAATCACATCCAACTGTATTCGCATCTATGTCCGATGCACCATGTCGGGAAAAGATCATCCTTCGTCATATAAACTCCGAGAAGTTCTGCAAATCAACTGAGATGATATATTCTGCCTTGAGCACACCACTCTGGAAATCAATCAGAGGACCTGCGCCCGCACACGGCACAGCCACAGCGCGCGACATCGGCTGGGTGATTAGTTACACCAGGAATCCATATATGGAAATTAACCTGGCTGATCTAGACTCTGGCCGTAGTCCGACGAGGCCAGGGTCAGGGCCACATCAACTGGACCTTGCCCATACGACCGCACGGCCGATGAAATTCATTTTCCTGTTACACAGAGGAGCTGAAGGACTGGAAATCGCGATGATTGACATCGACAATGGATGGCACCTGACACCAAGCATGATGTCTCTCTTGCAGCTGGTGAGTCAACACTCGAAGATCTGTCTGTTCGGCGAGGAAAGATGGTTACCCGCTCCTACATACATGTATATCAGCATGGACCATGCCATGAAAGGTGAAGAGAATTGATATATAGCACACAAAATCAGCGGCTCGCTCAGGTACCGATTTCCGGGAAGTGACGTCTGTAGCCTGTTAGCCTTTAACTGCAAAGATCGACACACCGCCTAGACCGCCTTGGATTCTATGCAGCGAGTAGTGCGGGCAGCTGCGGCCGAGGTTCAAGCGGAACGGGGGCCGATAGCGTCTGTCCAGGTCCCAGAATCATCCTCAGACGTTATTGGGTAGCGACGACCTTATGGCAGCTCGCGACGATGGACTTCGTAGACCAAAGAAGTAGAATGGCAGCGAGTAACGATCCCTTGCTCCGGTAGGCCCGATGCCTTAGGAGCAGACGTGAGACTGCTTCGTATAGTATACGATACAGCATAACAACTATCTTTCTGTCCCATTGATACCGACAAGTAGACCGCAGAGTATTGGCACCGACGTCACAAGATGTCGGCAACATCCGTCGAAGCAGAAGCAAGGCTAGTCTGTACAAGGCAGGTAAAGCCGTGAGCTAGAGCAGCAGTGCAGCTTCCAAGAGGAGCTAACAAGGGAGAGTTCTGAGGCTCGAGAACAGCGAGACGATGGGTGTGAGACACCAAGTTGCGAAACGCGTGACGTGTGTGACCGGTCGTGCTCTTCTCAGAACCATTTCCACTCCTATGCCGCCATCGATCTCCTTCGCGCCGCTCACGCCAAACAACCTTGGCACGGTCCGAAAACTAAACTCTGTGCTGTTTCCGATCCGTTACAGCGAAAAATTTTATCAAGAAGTTCTGACACCCGAGGTCGAGGAATTCTGCAAACTCGGTCTCGTCCTTCGCTGAACTGAGATCTGCCGGACACTGAATCTGTCCTCAGTGTATTACAATGATATACCAGGTCCGTGGACATCCCCCAACAACTAGCGGATCGGGTCAGAACTACGACAGTGGGAACCGTTTGCTGTCGGTTGGAAACCCAGGATCGGGAGGTCTCGTTATATCTGATGACCATGGGTATACTTGCCGTGCGCCGCGTGATTTGATCTTTCTATGCTATCTAAATGCGTTGAGGGCAGCCGTACCGGTCGAGACAATTGGGATCAACTAGCCTGCAAAGCATCTTAGATGCTGCATCGATCCACACCAAACCCAAAATCGACCGTATTTATCTGCACGTCCAAGTCTCGAACGCGGACGCCAAGAAGTTCTACGAAAGACACGGTTTCGTAGAGACGGGGATCTTTGCCAACTATTACAAGAAACTTGAACCCCACGATGCATGGATCTTGGAGAAGCGATTAACAGAGAAGGAGGCGCCATAGGAAGGTGTGTCATTGGATTGATTGAAGATTATTTGCCCGCTTGATCTGTACGACTGTAGACAACAACAACTATAGATGTACTTTTCGCTCTATGACCACGAGTCATCCGGTTTGCCACAGCCCTTGACCAACTGCGCTGAAATTCAATGTTGGCTGTTACTGAGTACACGAGAGCGACGGACCTGATGCCGTTTCAACGCGTCTTTGCGCGTGAATGTCTTTCCACACCCTCCATTGCACAAAAACGGCTTTTCGCCCGTATGTGTCTCCCGATGTCGCTTGAGATCGTGCTGGCGGTTGAACGACAAAGCGCACATGTCGCACGCGTATGGGCGGGCAGACGTCGCCGAATAGTCTGCATATCCCGTTACCTGCGCGAGGGGGATTTGCTGTGGGTACTGGGAATGTGGGGATACCGGAGGCGCGTGTTGAGTCATGTAGCTAGAGGAATGCGATCGTGGGCGCGAAGGCGATGCCGGTTCGGGGTACGATTGCGAATAGGGCTGCGCGATGGAATGGGGCGCTTGTGGATATGGATAGGAAGCGTTGTGGGGGTAGCCCGATCGACTTGACCCGCTCCCCGACGCGTACATGTGTGATTGGGAGGGCGCCGGCGGCGACTGATAGTATGCATCCGGCGCATACTGCTGTGATTGGGCGCCCGAGGGATACGCTGCGGGATGGGCGGATGAGTAGTCAGAGTACTCGACCGCGTTGGGGCTCCATTGCTCGGCGGGATATGGGTTGTGTTGGATGGACATTCGGCGGCGGTCCGACATGGTTGGCTTGGGCTGGACTGGGAGTGTGGGCCCCGCGCCTTATAAGCCGATCTCTCCTGGACCAAATCGGAAGGCGTGTTCGAAAGCAACATGACGCGCTGCCAATTCCATTGAAAGCCTAAGTTAGACCAGAAAGCGCAGACATCAGCGTTCCTGGGAGAGCTGATGAGCATCTTGATAAAGACACCGGCATTTAGACCGAATCTGCGCTAGCCTTGGGCACCAGGCGAAAGACCGTGACAGGCTGCCTGTCACCGCACAACGGCTTGTCAGCGCTTATGAGGCATGCCGATCAGGCGCGCAGGCGAGCTTTCGCGAGCGCGAACAAGTCTCCTCCGAATGGGACTGGTCCCTGCAGCACTTGTGGGCGTGCGAGTGTGCACCATCGAGATCCCCCCGCCTGACACACGTTCCACGCGTCCTTCAGCCGTCGCACATCCACAGAAGCCGGGTCAAGTCAAGGTACAATTGACGGTCAAAGAAGATGGTGCTGCACAGCATCTGACAAAATCAACTATGATATCGTCTCGGAGGATATTCCGCCTGGCTGGACAAGCCATCGAATGATGCCAAACTGGGACAAGGACGAGCCCGATGGAGCACCAAGGTCCAAGATCACCCAAGGCTCGGCGACGGCAGTCTCCGCAACCGGGGAAATTGCATGACGAAGTTCCAGGACGACAGCTGCAGCAGCAACCAGCCTCGACAGTCCTCCCAGGGCATGTCAGAGCTGAAACACCGACGATGGCGCGATCTGGGTCGGGCGGCGCACGTGAACTTCTGTCGGGAGCCGATCCCAGGGCTGAGTCTCAACTCTAAAAGTTTATGCAGCCCTCGCGATTGAGAGACTGCTGCTTCTTCCGCCAACCTCGAGGATTGAGACGTAACAGGGCACCTACAGGCAGCCGTCCGGGGATTGCCTTGCAACTCAATTGGCAGAAAACGCTCGGGTCGCGCAAGAAGACAATCATGAGTATCCTTTTAATATAATGTCCAACAGATCTCGGTAGTCTCCGCCTTCTCCAGTAGCTTGTCCGCTGCTGCCAAACACAGCATCTAGCGTCTCTGACACGCGGCCGTTCTCAAGCAAGACGGCCCATTCAGCATCCCGATCCACCTGCGGAAGCTGTGTTTGCCATGCGTGGTAAGACTGCAGCATCTCAAACTTGATTCTGAGCGGAGAGACACCAGGCGACGAGGTCGATGTCTGCATCAGCCGCATGATGTCAGAGGCAGGAGGCCCCCGGAATTTGTTCGCCAGCGAGGCAACTGCGGGAGTGGCGGGTTCCTGCGCTGTGACTGGTGGCGCCTTGCCATTCGCCCGTGCCAGGGGCCGAGGCCGGGCGACAGGTCTCGCATGGACGGCACTGTCGTCGAGATACTTTTGGTAAAACGCGACCTTGAACTTGTTAACAGCCGGCGACGACGCAAGTCCGCTCAAAATAGAACTGATTTGTTCGACTGAGAAAGTGCCCGATAGACGATTGAATATCCCTGCAACAAGCAGCGGGAAGTCCAGATGGCTGGTCGCCGACAGATTAATCAGCTGTGGTCCGTCAGTGGAATTCAGGCAGCGGACGAGTTTCTACCAAACTCATCAACTCCAAGCCCATCATACAGCGGGCATTGTCGGACTGCTCTAGACAGAACAGCATGACATCGAGAACAGCATCAGTGTCTCTACGGGTTGGCGTCCCTAGCTGTTCAAGAAGAAGTATAGAATGTCGGGCTATGTTCCGATCAGCCAACCAAAGATTGTCTGGAACAGTGCACTCTTACGTCGCAGTTCATTCTCTTCTTCATCACGCTTGAATATAATCAATAGCCAATGGAGAACAGGCCACGCATTTTCTCCCACAACTTCGGATCGCAACGAGTCCCCGGTTGATCCACTAGTGGCCCGAGATCTCCCTCTCCGCGTCAGAGCTTCCGAAACGCGCTGATCGGCGAGGAATCCCCGAGAAAGTATCTCCCAGCAGTGCTTGGAACGACTGATGCACAAGGACTGCGCGGCAACGAAGCAGTCGGCTTCGTCCGCATTGAGCGATTCGCGCTGATCAGCGGGACGCAATGCTCGCATGACAGAATGTGGGGAGTTCGTCATGGCGAATGAGACAAGCAGTTCCTGAGCCGCCGCGGTAGCATCAGGTGTTGGCAAGAGATGCGCTTTCTTCTGCCTCTTGCTGGGTGATGCTGAGGAGTTTGTGTTGAGGGTGTCAAGTGAGGTATACAACGCCATGTAGAGCAGTTGCCGAATGTGTGATCTACGCGACATGAGCCCATAGGTCAGAGTCGCGAGCGCATACACACGCGGAGGGTCGGTGAAACGGGGATCGTAATTCATTGAGAACATGGATAGCTGATTGGTATTGACCCTCTTCGAGACACGTATCCACAAGATTTTGTTGGTGCCGTGGCATCTCTGATTCGACACGTTTTCGGAGATCCGATTCGGCGTGTTGTCCAGCGACCATGGTGGGTGGTATTGGCAGGTACGCGTTGTGAGTGACGGTCACGCGTTTGATGGGAGAGATCGGAGTAGATGATCCGTGATTCGTCGCTACGTCAGCAGAATTTGCTCGTCAAGGAGTGGCATTGACAGGCCTCGACTGCGACCGCATCCTTGCTTCATTGGCATTGCACGGGTCGCGCACGGACGGGGTTTCGCTTGAAGCCAACTAACAAAAGCCGCTCCTGTTTTAAGGTACTTGTGCTTCATGCTGGCTACACGACATTGAGCTGATCCACATGCTTGGCAAGACAACCGCTGGCGATCATTGCTCTAGTCAAGCGTAGTGATCCTCAACCAGATCTCCTTACTGTGAGATGCGGAAAGCCACTGCCGTTCTAACACCTATTGCCCATCGTCGTATCCTCGGTAGAACATTTGCAAGCACAGCGCGCGGAATCATGTCGGAGCCTGGGCCTATTGAGTCGGCTATTCGTGACAAGGCAAGAGATTCGACTGGACGGCTATGGCTGGGAGCCCGTTCTGATGTGCAGCGTAGCTGACAGCGCAGTTCAATCCCATCCGACTGACCATCATCAACGATTCGTCGAAACACCGCCATCACGCGCCCATGCGAGCTGACCCAGCCTCCGCCGCGTCTGGTGAAACCCGTCCGTGCTCTCCTTTGTTGCAATGCAACACGTCATGTCCCCGTTCTGATGGCGCGCAGATTTCTCGGTCCAAATTGTTTCAAACGCCTTTGAGTCGAAGGTGATGATCTGTTTCTACCGTTATGATTTGCGTGATTCTCATCCCGTAGACCACCATGCAACGACATCGCTTGATCTACTCGGTGCTCAAGTCGGAGTTGGAGGCCGGTCTGCATTCGTTATCACTGCAAACAAAGACAGAGGAGGAGAGTAGCGGATCAAGTACCAGCTGATACGCAGGGTCAATTGATTGTGCTTTCCGGGTGACTTGCACAGGCATTCAGCACGTAAGCTGTCTTGATTGGAAACCAACTCTCTGTGTCAATCCATGTCCGCGATCTGCGAATGCGGATGTTCGCTACATTGCCCGTTGCCAAAGCCCTGCAACTTTCTTGATGTCTGCCGCGCTGCACCGCCCATCTGTCCTGGAGACAACGTTGACATCTCGACACCCACATAAATCTGCAATTACCCGAGAGTCTACCCTGATCGATGCCCTTAAAAACGGTATCGACTGAGCATTTGCAGTGATCTGATACCTGCCTCGATGGCATCCTCTTCTCGCAGCAGCAGCAGTGCGCGCAGCCGATTCTCCGACCGTCCGGTCCTTCCACCTATCCGCGATCTCTTCCGAGGTGGGTTTGCTCGTCGCCGTCGGGCATCGCGCTGAAACGCTATCACAGAGCTTGCAGCCTCGACCACTCCCCCAGAATCTCCTGCGGTGACCCTAGCCCGACTGCGGCTGAGCGACGATGAGGATCTGAGCCACTGCCACTCGCGCTCAAGGGTGAGCCGCCTTGAACCAGCTGCTATGCCCGAGTCCATGCCCTGATTCCAACGTCGACAGCCGCCGTCACGGTCAGACCCGTACAGGCAGCAACAACAGCAGCCGCAGTCACGACCACGACCCACAGTGCAGCCAACGCCACCGCACTATGATTATCCCGGGTACCCTACTGGCCCACAACCCTACTACGGGTCCATGCCTCCCATTTCCACTGCGATGCGCGGCAGCGCACCTCGACACGACGACGAAGATCGGACCCCAATAGCCCGATACCAGCAGCAGCACACACCGCGAGAGCACTCACCGTCCAAGTTTGAGTGCAACTACTGTGGCAAAGGCTTCACTCGCCCCAGCAGCCTCAAGGTAAGCGTGTGTCCCTGTGTTTGTTTCAAACCTGGCTGAGGGTCGCGCAGATTCATATCAACAGCCACACCGGAGAGAAACGTACGTGATTTCCGGGCTGCGTTTCGAGGGACTGACGAGACTGGCAGCATTTGTGTGTCCAGTCGAAGGCTGCTCGCGGAGATTCAGTGTTTTGAGCAACATGCGCAGACATGCGAGAGGACACGCCAATCCCATGAGCGAGGAGGGCACGAGCGAGGAGGGCATGTCTTCCGCGAGATGGACTCACCACCGTCGTCTGAGCAGCGCATCTGGGTCGAGCTCTGGTTACCGCAGCGGGAGCGTTTCGTCTGACGACGGCCGCTTCTAATTCAGTCGCCGTGTATTTATTGGCCTATTTATGTCGCATATTTATTATCTGTAGCACCTAGTTTGTATACAAAGGAGATAAGATTAGCATTAAATAAGACTGGTTTGGGTATATGTCATCACAAGGAGATAGCGCGCCCGCCTTGTTTGGGCTCGCGCAGAGCCGAGCGACCGCGTTCTCGGACGGTCCCCTGGCCATACGATGGCTCGTGCGGGGTCTGGCCGTACGAATTGGGCTGTGGTTCGAACATCTTGTCGGCCCGCACATTGCTGATGACCCGGGGACTCTTGTGTGTAAATCCGGCAAAGGCCAGAGCCTTGCGCACATCGAGGATCTCTGCTCCGTGGACTGCGTGTCGCAGCAGAGGATCCCGCGTCGCATCAGGGGGTGCCCCGTTGGCCGGGGCAAGTGGCTACACGATAATCAGCCATCAGCCTACGTAAGCATCTGCAGAAACAGACCTCGGGCGGAATATCCGGGTCAAAGTGACGAGTATCTTCCGGTGCTCGCAGTTCTGGATGGTACGGTGCAGGGTATCGGTGGATGTTAATCCAGTCGATTCCCCGGAACCAAGGATGAGCCTGACGCATTCTTCAGCAACTCTCATCGCGGAAAACCGTACCACAAACCTTGATCAGTTCGGCCCCGTCAAGGGAGCTTCCTGGGACTACAAAGGCACTCCGACGGGCTTGGGTCACCATCGAGTCAGGTCTCGAGGTTGACACTGATGTCTGGGAGCCAATCCGATCTTCCGGTTCGCACAGAAGCTGCTGCATGAGATTGACTCCGTCCCGCGACACTGCTTGCTGGGCTGGAAACCGTAGAGATTGTTTCCAATTGAGGATCTTCTGACGTGTCACGTGTCGCTGAGCGCGTTGATGAGAAACGTGCAATCGTCCCAGAAAAGACATACAGAGTTGCTAACAAATGGCGGGAACCTGGAAGGAAAGAGAAAAAAAAATGAGTTTGGGACAGGATGGCGCAACGTAGACACAAACCCGTATAGGCATTCGTACATGATCACACCTAGACTCCACCAATCGCAGGAGTAAGAATAACCGTGACCTCGAATTACCTCGGGAGACACTGGAAGACATTTAACATTGTAACAAGGGTTAGAGAGGCCGTCACGTCACGCACTGTACGAGTTTGTGCCACAGCTTGTCGTCCGTGAGTATGGACAAGCAGAAATGAAAATTGAACGCACACAGAATAGGCCAGCTTCAAGACAGTCAGCACAGTAAATGAACGTGCGGAGAACTCACCTTGCGGCGGTTCTTCTCTCGCCAGGTGAAAATACCGCCCTCGCCGTCACCTCCACCCATGAGCAATTCAATCTGTTTGGGATCCATGCGTCTGGTCTTGCGGCCGTCTGCAATGCCATTCGAGTCCTCGAGATCGATACCATGCTTGTGCAGCAGGTGAAGGCGCTGTTGCTCGTAGTCTGACGCTCATATTAGCCCCGTGATCGATATCGGCGGCTATGTTTCCGTACAAGATGTGTCGTGAGCCCAGTGCAGGTCCGTCCTGGAGGAATACTACGTGAGTATTTGACAGACGAGACATGGGCAGCACTGACGCCAGTCCGAAATCACTCAATTTGATGTGGCCAGAAGGATCGAACAAAAAGTTCTACAAATTGTCAGCAGAAACGCAGGGACGCGGGACATGGCAGACGTCTGGTTTGATGTCACGGTGGATGAAGCCGTGCTTATGGCACGATTCAATCGCAAGAATCATCTAGACCCACCGCTGTCAGTACTAAACACCTCCAATGGACCGGCCCGCACCTCAGCCACATAGAATCGAGTGAAGCCTTCGTCAAACACGTCCCGCTCAATCAGCAGATTCAGCAGATCGCCTCCACCCATATACTCTAAGATCTACGATCTTCGTCAGCTGCCCTACGTTATCGTATCTCACTTGCACCACGCACCAGGTAAAGGTGGTCACGGTCCTGGAAACTGTAGAACAGGTGCACAATCCACTCCGCGCCCCCCGGTGCGTTGACAAGAGATGCAGTCTTCAGAATGTCGCGCTCAGCTCGCACATGACCCTCTTGTCCTTTCCGAAGCATGTCCGTTTTGCGCAGCTTGAGATTGATCAGTATAAGCTTCGCGACGGTCACTCGGTCTCACCTCCTTCATGGCATACAATTTTCCACTCGACTGCTCCTTGACCAACGATACCACACCAAACGCTCCATGTCCGATAGTCTTCAGCTTCTTGAACGCAGTGACATCCACCCGCCGTCTCTTGTCTCTAAGGTAATCCGACTCATTTTGGAACCACCGCATGCGCAGGTTCTCCTTCTGAGCGTGACTGAGCTTCATTTCGGCCATATCACGTTCCATCGCCAGTCTGCGTTGTTCGCGTGAAGAAGGTTGTCGGAAAAGGGGAAAGTACAGATTCTCAAAGTAGATGCGAGCAGAGACCGCCTTCTCTAAAGTGGCGAGAGAAGGTGTGATTGGTTTCGGGGGCGGGGGAACGAAATGCGCTTCTTCAGATTCATGCGCAGCAGTTTCGTCCGCCTCTCGGTGTGCTTGGAGGCCTCCAGCCCATCGGATTGTCGAGTTGCCCGGTCGGCCGAGAATCTCGGGTGAAGGCAATGACGGAGTCAAGAAGTTCTCACGCGCCGCAGTGGTCAGCGTCGAAGAAGTGGTCGTGGTACTTGGGCCCCCGTTGACGACTCGAAGGGGCCCCAGGATGTTACCATCGTAAGCGTTGTCAACCGAGGGCTTCATCGCATTGACAACCTCGTTAACAGCTCGGGCTTGGTTGGTCTGTCGGACTCGGTTCTTGATCGGGTTTGCCCACCGGGGATCTAGAGGCTGCTGTGAACAATCGAACGAGGTGACAACAGGGATGGCCGACCTCCTAACTTGCCCATGCCATCGGGGCCCCAGCGAGTGAGAAGAGCCTCGAATTGGTCTGCATCGGAAGCATGAACAAGGTGCCTGAGACGTATAAGCATCAGGAAGAACTCAGTTTGGTGGAGAATGGACAGACACGAATCCGGTAGGACGAGATACCATGTCCTTGCTGATTCTCCGGGCTTTTCGGGATGGCGGGGATACGGGTTGCGATGCGGTGGTAGGTGGGAGTCCGGGCTTGATTTCCTCGTACCTGGGCCCAGCGACGACCGGCTCCTGTTCTCCCGTTGCTGCTCCCCATAGGAAGCGGGAAGCAGCGGCAGATGGAGTGGGGATTATGGAAAGAAGGTCATAGAATCCTGTCCCGATCTCGTTGGCCGAGTCTGAGATGGAGGGATCGAAACTTACCCTTGTGAAGAAGCGTTCCACCGCGCAGGGTTGTGGGTATGGGGGGTGGCTGTTGTCGATAGGAATACGGTGCGAATTGCGAGCCCATGTAGGGATATCCATCAGGGTGAAATGAATCGTATCGATAATCGTCGTCGTACGGAGATGCTCGTGCCTTGACCGTGGGAGGCGTCGGCAACGGGCGTGGTCGGTACGCCATGGACACCGGTGCGTCGTTGCCGTCTGAGGGGACAGTGCGTCAACCTTCCTGATGGTGACATAGGAGCGCTGAGGCTCCCAATTATGGTCACTGATGATGACAAATCGAGAGCACGGGCTAGAGCGTGGCGGTACGCTCATGTTTGACAGTGCTGCACGTGACGACGCGGAGACTCGCTTACGTTTGCCGATTCACCATGTCGGGGAGCTCTTACCGATTACGATCATCCTCCACTTCGCAAAGTCACTGCATCTTGAAGACACCGTTCACACTCGGATCATGTGTTTTCGCGAGGTTACCTCCACTCGGTGTGATTATCGCCCATCGGTACGTACACGCTCTCCGCTTGTGAGCCTCGTGTGCAAGCCAACCGTGTCGTGCCGACAACCGTTGCCTGCTGAACCTGTGACGTCTCTCATCCCACTGCCAGCGTCAAACGCAGCTCTTCTCTGCCGCCGACCTTGCGGCACGTTTCCTCGGGGAGGGAAGAGGATTGACTCCGATGCCATCGTTTGTTCTCAGATCCGGGGATGTTTTCGACATCAGTCAGGGTGCTGTGCTGCGTAGCGGCCCAACCCTGACGCTCTTTGTTTTCCGCGATCCTCCCAGACAGTGTGGCATTTGATGCCGACCCAGCCTCGGAGCCCACGAGGCCTCTCATTCGAGTCATCAGTGACAAGCGTAATGAACTCGTGTTGCACCACTTTTGTGGAAGGATTTTTGTTCGAGGTCCGGCGAGCTGGCTCCTCGCAACCTCCGCAGGAAGCTTGTTGGCGATTACCAGTTCGGTAAACCGGTCAATAAGCTTTTTGGTTAACAGGCGGGGTGCATGCCATCGCCCCTTCCCTCTTCGCACCAAACTGTGTCTTACGCGCGTTCGCCCTTGCCCTACTTGCCATACTCCGCGTGGCTCTGCTACATGCTTGTAGCAGCTTGTCTGACGCTACCTTCCCACTGTCCCTGATTTGCCTCGCCTCCGTTTCAAGCGTTCGAGTCCTGCAGTGTCGCGTTCACCGCGTGTTTCCTTATACTTAATCCTCGTTGACACCCGGGAAATCATCACTAATATTCGTTCCCTTCTCTTCATTTAACTACTCGGCTGGCAATGTCGACCCGAGATGACCGTTATTACAACTCGCATCGGGCACGCAGCCCCTCTGCAGACCAGAGCGGCGGCTTTTTCCAGACGGGACAGGGTGGGCGGACTCTTCTTCCGCCTATTTCTTCGGCATCTCCAATCTCACACATTCCAGGTTGGTGCTTTTTCCCTTTGAACGAACGCGTCGCTCAACTACTTGTCCAGTGCCCCCTCATTCCAGCCAGTTCCAGTCACGTCGTTTTGAGTATAATCAGCCGTGCAACAACCAGTGGCAGCCTAATAACGCTCGTGTGTGACTGCGCTCGCTTGTGTACTCTGGCTAACATCTCGAAGCTATGCCCGCCCCCCAGCCCAGCTACTTTTATGAGGACACGCGCTTCGCGTCGTCACAGCCAGCGTACTCCGCGGCAATGTACGTTCCGCGCTCAGCATCAGTTGCCCCAGGCCAGACCTCCGACATGCGGAAGCTACCGCCGCTGAGTACGACTCCTGGGCCAGCTCGCGATGACAGATGGAACAGCTCCTACGCGCCTCATGGCTTCAACGGCGCTCAACAAAACACTGGGATCCGATCGCCGACTGCGTCGTACCCAGTCCCATACAACTCCGCTTATCAGCAACCACCCAACTATTCGTACCAACCCCTAGGCACGCATATGATGCCCGATGCACTGCGCTCGAGTTCCCCGTACGGCCGAGCCCCGCCGACACCGCCACCGGTGTCGCCGACGAGCGCCGACGAGCCCACGGTCAAGAAGAAACGGAAACGGGCTGATGCAGCCCAATTGCGAGTGCTGAATGATACGTACGCCAGGACCGCATTTCCGTCGACGGACGAGCGACTAGCGTTAGCCAAGGCCCTCGACATGTCGCCGAGAAGCGTCCAAATCTGGTGAGCCTTCATTTCGGGTCCAAGACCTGATATTAAACCCCGGATAGGTTCCAGAACAAGCGGCAGTCGATGCGACAGACGAATCGGCAGAGCAATTCTGCGCACCAGTCGTTCTCGCTCTCGTCGGACGAGCAGGGCATCGACGACGGGGAGTACGAGCCCCGGGGATCGGCACAGCAGGTGTCCTCTTCCCATCGACGTGGCAGGAGCCAGGAGGAAGCCATTGACTCTCGAAAATGGGGCCCCCGGGGCTACTGAATGGACGTTCGCTCGTGGTTGCTAGCGTCACTGGCTTCTTGGTGGGATGAGTTTCATTCCTAGATCCTTCTTGGCTTCCTAACTTATGTGCCTTAATCTCACGCTATTTCGCTCAGATCTCGTCGTGACGGACCTGTTATTGATTACATACCGTACTGCCACCCCCCACCTAGTTATGGAGATCGCTCGCACTTGTTGTCTGTTCACTTACTTAGTTATATA
This sequence comes from Mycena citricolor, assembly GCA_963692855.1. Taxonomy (NCBI): domain Eukaryota; kingdom Fungi; phylum Basidiomycota; class Agaricomycetes; order Agaricales; family Mycenaceae; genus Mycena; species Mycena citricolor. Next base: position 73,418 of record CAVNYO010000097.1, on the reverse strand, counting down.
TCCCAGCATTACTGTAGACACTACTGCAAGCAGACTGATTTACATACCGAGTACGATATAAGTCATCTCCGGTGTATTCTCTAGATAAATAATACACACCAGCTACCTACACAGGCTCGGTCTCGCTGTCAGTGTCCTCTGGCTTCGGCCCACCGTGGGTCAGCCAGGCCAGCTTCCGCAGTCGCCGACGCTCCTCCTGCGCCTTGACCTGGTTACGGGTCGGCTTCTTCTTTTTCCGGGCGACCGGCTTGGGCGACCCATTGTCCTCCTCCCCACTTCCAACGGGCGTTCCGTTCACCGAAGCAGCGGGCGTCGCCAGACGAGAGCGCGCTGGGGTGTTGGCCCCGCTTCCTTTGGGTGATTTCCCGTCCAAAAAGGCGTCCTCGACGATCCCAGCTTTGCCCTGTTGCTTCATCCGCCCAGCTTCCACATTCCAGATCTCAGGACCTACAGCGCAGTCAGCCATCCGTCGATGCCCTTCGGATACCACTTACATAATGCACCCACAAACTCTTCGTTGTGGGAGATGATAACCTGCGCAGGCTCAGATCACACCGTAGCGCATGGTCGATATGACTCACCACAGCACCGGCCCAGTCTCTGATGGCGACGGCAAGGCCCCCTAGTGCTTCACGATCCAAGAAGTTACTCGGTTCATCCAGAATACAAATCTAGAAACAGGCCGTTTAGCACACACGGACGTAAAACAGGGGCGAGATCTCACCTGAGGGTTGTTCCACAAGCAAGCAGCGATGACCAGCTTGATCTTCTGGCCACCGGACAGTCCAGAGATCTCGTTGTACTGCGCGATATCTCCATCGAGACCGATATCCTCCAGATGCTTGCGGACGAGATGGGCTGCCGTGTCACGCGTTCCAGCACCTTCACGTGACGACTCGAGGTCATCGAATTGCTGCACTAGTTTCGAAAAGCCCTTGGCAATCAACTCTTCACGCGGCACCCAGGTATTCCATTTGTGGTCTAGGCCTTTCCACTTGACTTCGTATTGGAAGTTCTTCTTCAGTTTTTGACGACCCATCACCATCTGGTGGGACTCGGTCAGCTTGCGTCAATGACCGATCGTGGTGAAGCAGACCTCGAACTTGCGCTTGGATCCGTCTCTGCCGACCCAATCCTGATCGAGCGCCTTCTGCTCTTCGTCCGTCAGCACGCGAGTTGCTTTCTCCAACAGTTCACCTGTCACATATCAGGATGATTCAAACCCTGACAGCCCGAGACGCACGATCATGGCCGTCCTGGAAGCGCCACTGGATGTATTGAATTGGTGTCTTCTCGAGATGGCGTTCTGCAGGCAACTGAGATGGAACACAGGGGAAACAGAGATGCCAGGCAGACCTATGTGGTGGGTCGCATGCTGAGAAACGTAACCGACACGCAAAGCCGGGTGCTTGTACACGGTTCCCTCTTGCGGAACTGTTTCACCCTGGGCAGCGTGAGATTCCGTCGGCAGCACAGACACATACACGCACCGTCAGCAGTTTGATCAAAGTCGACTTGCCCGCTCCGTTGGGCCCAATAACACCGACACGACTGGGGCTATATCAACACGTGACCGAGTTGCATCATGTTGCGCCACGGACCTGGACAAGGAGAGCGCACAACTGACGTTATACAAGCTTGGAATCGATCTGCCTGGATATGTGAACGTGCAGTTGGACACCTTGAGGATCGCTCGTGTGTTGCTGCGGACGCCCATCAAAGATCCCGGCGCAGGGAAGGAAAACTTGACAGATGTCGCGGCCAGCGTGTAGTATGACTTGGCCTCGGGGTGGATCGATACAAAGTGGGAAAGATTTCCCGGGTAAAAGACGAGCTACGACATATTTCATGGGGTGTCTTCAGGCTGAGCAATCGAACGTACCTTTTTCGACTCGTAGTGGATGATGTCGGTGGTCACATTGTCGAGGAAGCTGTGCCCAAGGATCAGCAAGCGTGGCAGCGACCGTGCTCGACGGCATACCCGGAGTCGTGACTGATTACCAGGCAAGTGACGTTCTTCTGGGCCTTGAGGTATTTCTCGAGCCACAGGACAGATGCGCGATCCAACTAGAAGGATGAGACCCGGAATAGAACACAGCACAGACGAACATACGTGGTTAGTGGGCTGTAGCACAGTTCAGATGGGGAAGTAAGCCAGCTTAGATCGCACTCACCTCATCGAGCAGAAGGATGTCTGCGTTGTACAGCATGGCTCGACCAAGCTCGAGCTTCATCTTCCAGCCGCCGGATAGGCCACCGACAAGATCGGACTGGCGAGCATCATCGAACCCAACCTCGAGTAGCTGATCCCGAATTTTGGCCCGCGGAATCTGCTTCAGCTGGGGATCTAAACAAGGGTCAGATTCGGGGAGGTCAGCACACAGATGACAGACCAGATGCGATGAAATCGATGACCGACAAGGTAGTGTCTTCTCCCTGGAGGGCATGCTCGACCATGACAGTGCGTAGCTGAGATTGGGGCGGAAAGTTTTCGACTTTGCCGTCGCGTAACTGGCGCATGAGCGTTGACTTGCCAGACCCGTTCGTCCCGAGGATACCATAACGGCGACCGCGGATAAGGCGGAGGGTGGTGTGTGATAGCAGAAGCAGAGCACCATAAGCAAGAGAGAACAGTGTGTCACACAGCACCTCGCCCTCTTCGTCATCCGCAGCCACAACCTGGTACTTTGCCTGGGCCAATGTGTGTTAGTAGAGCGACCGAACCTCAGCCCTTATCCAACGCACCTGCTCAATCGCGTGGAAATGGGAGCGCACCGCTTCGCTAAACGCCGTCGCTCGCTCACCATCGGTCCATGGTTCCAGGAAGACGCCAACGCAGCGATACCAGATCTGCTTATCTCCGAATGCTCGCCCGTGAACCAGATCTGCTACTAGAGATGCTTGGAAGGCTAGGGATTGCGCCAAGAGAGAGAATTTAGCAGTCCGGGGACCATTCGGAGGACCTGTTGCGAGGTCCTCGGGCAGCAAAGTCAGAAGAGTCGTCTGAGCTTCTGATGTTTCTCCGCCGATATCACGGTTCTCGACTACTGCCCCAGCAGCAGACGCCCCGGATTTGATCAGAGTCTGCAGTGCTGATTCTCCGAATGCACGAACCTACACATCAACGGTTAAACATCATTCAATACAGAGGAAAACTAGACATACTTCTGGGAAGGCGGCGCCTTTAGCAATCTTCTCTACGCCCTCCACAAGCGTGCTCAAGTACTGTGCGGCAACCTTGGGATCTCGGACAAGCTTCACTAGATTGTCTATCACGACCACAGTGCGACGCTGCGTTTCCATGCTTCGATCGTTCAACGCGCGAATCAACAGCGGGACAAGGACAGCCAAAGCCGGGGCGGTGACTTCAGCGACAAAAGTGGTCGAAGACAACGCTTTGATGCAGGCAGGGACGGAGTCCGGGTTGGCCATGCATTTCACGAGAACAGGAATGTGAGGTGCGAGGTCGGGATTTGCAAGTGTAGCGCACAATGCGGTTGCACACTTGACTGCGGCGGCAGAGACCTAACGATGATCAGAACAAGGGCATGATCCTGAGCTCAAACGACGCACTTCTTGCTTTGTGTCATGCATGGCACCTTCAATCTTCGGCAAAACGTTCACTAGTTCGGCGCCAACAGCATCGCGAGCCGGCGTCACGAAAGACCGGAATGCATCCAGGACGCCGACTTTGGTCCGCCATTTCCCTACAACCAGGATAGACTCCAGTTCACGAAACACGATCCGGGTAGCTTCGGGAGGAAACAATTTGAGGATGGCCTTTACAGCAGCACTCGCCGCAGTGCGCACAACATCGCCCTTGTCCATGTAGAGTTCGAACAAGAAGGGAAGAGACGGGAGGAGGAGAGGAGCAATGGGGGCGCCGAATGTGTTGGCGAGGGACTGGAAGGCGATAGCGGCGGATTCCCGTTCATATCCCGATTTTTTGTTCGTGGCAAAAGCGTAGAGGCCTTTGAGAAGACCCTGATCCCTGAAGTGAGATGAGTTTGATATGCCAATCAGCAGAGCAGGTACATACTCGAGCGATTGGAGACCAGACTTGGAAACCTCGCGAGCAATGCGATCGGCAGCGCCCTTGGCCTCTGATAAGAAAGCAATCAGCCCTGAAGTCCACAAATTACACTCTCGAAGAACATACCTGGAGCCGAAGGTGCTGCCCGAAGCGCCTCTAAAAGAGGCCCGAAATCCGCGGTAGCAACAGGAGACATCTAATGGTAGGATATACAGATGGAAGGAGTTAACCGAGTACAGGCAAGCAAGATACAGAATTAGCAGAGAGTGAAATAGATCTAGGTCAATGGCCGAATTGGTTGCGGAGATCTGCAGTGTAATCCCTGAGGATGGGCGCCGATGGGCGTAACGGGAGGAGGTAAAGCTCTGAAATTTTCCAAGATCAGCAGCCGGCAATACTGCACGTGCGTTGAGGCGGTGCCGATCAGATGTCAATCGAGACAGTTTGTCCCAAGCTCGATTTGTCTTCTTTTCTATCTTGAGATACTACAATGCCAGCCGGTGCAGCTGGCCCCTCTTCGAATTGGCTCGCACTACAGAAGGCGAGCACATAATTATCTACCACGCGCTTTCCTCAACCGCTGTATCATACAGACACTACCCAAAACGAAAACTCGACCACGCGAGTCCCGGGATTCATCCGACTTACCTCGGAAGCGGAGAAAGATCGAGCAGGAAGAATTACCTTCTCACTCCACTTTGAAGACTACGAAGACGTCTGCAACGCGAAATCAAGACAATCATGGAGAGTTGGAAGAAATGCGCAACGGCGAGTCGCTGACAACGTTACGCAAGATGGTTGCAGGGAATGTCGAGTACACCGAGGCCCAGACTCAGTGCGTCGATGATTTTTGCTTCGTGTCGGAGCCATGAACATTATCTGAAGGCCAGGCAAGTATCTCGCCCTCGACTGTGAAATGGTTGGTGTAGGATCAGAAGGCGAGGAATCATCGCTCGCACGCGTTAGCATCGTCAACTTCTACGGTGCCATTCAATTGGATGCTTTTGTCCGTCAGCGAGAGCGCGTTGTGGACTACCGAACTCAGTGGAGTGGCGTCCGCGAATCCGACATGGTCAATGCGCGTCCATTCGATGAAATACAAGGGCGCGTCGCGGCCCTACTAAAAGACCGGATCCTCGTTGGGCACGCGCTTCAAAATGATACCAAAGCATTATTGTTGTCTCATCCGCGTCCGTATACCCGAGACACGCAGCATTTGGCGGGCAAGCACAAAGTCGCCAAGTCCAAATACGTCGCCTTGAGGAATCTGGTCAAGCAGGAGCTGGGGATCGGCATTCAGGAAGGCGAGCATTCTAGTGTGCGTTTCAAGGTTCTCAAAAGTTGCTTGCCCATGCTGATCATCGTTCAGGTTACGGATGCGCGGGCAACGATGGCTGTTTTTCGGATTCATCGTAAGGAATGGGAGAAAGGCTTTCCTTCGTTACCAGCTTCAGGGACAACTCAACCGGACACTGGAGCAAGAGAACGGGACGATGACAATCCGGAATCCGATAGTTCAGACGACGATGATCAGGCGCCGGAGCCTGTACAAAAGAAGCAACCACGTCCACGCAGGCATGCACCAACGAAAGCGAAAGGCATCAGTTCTGGACTGACCACTATCGTGCACAAGCGCGGTGTGGGGAAACGCAACCAACGGACCGCGATTCGGAGTGGGGAGAATCTTCCGAAAGCACAATCGCAATGGTGGAATGTTCTAGGAAACGGTAGTGCTAAAGGGTCCATGTCTCTTCGAATGTGAATCAAACCGCGCTTCATCCGGTCCAGGTTTTGCTGTGCATTCCTCCATCTTAAACAGCCCCACCGGCAATACATTTTACTTCCGCCCCGATCACGTATAAGTGCGAGGATGGCGCTCTCCTTTAACTATCTCCCCCCTCCCACACTCCTTGTTTTCCCGCTCCTGAGATTATCCCCAATCACCGTCCCTCTTTTCCCTCCCCGATGTTGAAAGACCTGCACACCAGCCCGACCTCCTCCTCAAGAACGAGATACCGGCCAGTGTCTCTGCCCGTCTATCTCGATTACAAGAGGGGGTCGGTCGCAGTTTCCCCTGCCTGCAGGCGCCACCCCAGTGGGGCCATGGATTCTCCATCCCCTTCTCCCCAGCACTCCCTAACTTCGAAATCTCCTTTTCTCAACCTCACTGCGCTTCCGCGCTTTGTGCGTCCTGTTCCGCGTACCGCCACAATCCCCTGTCCCACCCAACGGTCCTTCCGTCCCCAACAAAACGAGTCTCGTTGCCTGCAGATGCTGATTCACGGTCTTTTCGTTGCCTTCGAGGACGACTTTGTTGACTCTGGAGTCGCACGAGCCGAAGACCTCCGAGCAGACGGAGGCCGGCCATTCACGCACTACATCTCTCTCTCCACCCGCCATTCTGCCCAAATCAAACCTTGCGCAGAACGCAAGACGGGGGCGCAGAAACTGAAGTTGCGACTTCCCAGGCTGTACAGCCCCGAGCCACCGACTCCCGCTGAAATCGACGCCAAAGTTCAGCGCGCGCGGGACGAAGCACTGGCACGGGGAGAAGCCCTTTGCAAGGAAGACTACTTCGACATCCTGTTCGACGAGGGAGAAGCCAGTCGATTCACGTCTCTTGACGAAAGGCAGCTCCTCGCAGTACGAGATTTTCTGTATGAGTCTGGGCTGAGCACGGATGAAAACGTGCGAGTGCTGCTGACCACACCGCGGGATCACAGGACGGATGCTATGGCGGCCGTCCTGGGCTACCTCTCGCTTGTCCTCGGCCATCGCATGGCTCATATTTTGCATGCGCAGGACAACCATCCCAGAATCCTCAGCATCTGGAAAGACTCCATCTCCCGCGAGTGCATTGAGTACCTCGAGGATGTTTCTCGTTTGTCATAATCGTTCCTTTCATTTTGCAACCTTATCATAGTCTCGTGCGTAATACTTGATCAGGGTGTAACTAGCCCTCTTTTTCACGTGATCGCGTTCAGCACCTTCTTTTGCACCACACTCAAACCATCATCGGCAAACGAAGCTACCCACCTCATGAGACATTCTTATCAAGTCTTGAATGTATCCTTTCAGAGGTAAAAGTGCTCTATCAGACGGCACGCGTCTACGCAACGACGAACAATTGATACCTGCATGATTCTCCTTGCGGACGATGGAATTTGACGTATCCGCCCCGAGTGGACCTGGTAGCTATATCACCCCCACATGATCTAATTGTACAGCCAGTGCATTCGTCTGGCCAACGGCGCGCTCAGCCTGACGTCCCTTCTCTCCTACTTCTATTGCTACTGCTCTTTCTCTCCCTTGTATTCTCTTGATCATTGGCTGCATGGGCAAATGTCGGGACAATCAGATTCAAATTCACTAGCTCAGGTCCGCGGTTCCTATTGCGTCGCTCTCTGCTCTAACATTCGGGCGACCCACCAGTCACTCGACAATGCAGGCATTCATATGCAGCCCGGTGCGTTCATAGCCATCATCGCCGGGGCTGCGGTGCTCTTCATTGTCGCCGTTGCGGTCGCTATATGCGCGTATCAGCGGTCTAAACGTAGGAGCCCTACGTATGACACCGAGGAATCCGACATGTCGCTCGCGTCCTTCGCACAGCCCCGACCCACTCTCCCATCACATCGTTCTTCGAAGTCTTCTATGAATGCACGACATGCAAAGGAGAGTTTATTGGACCGGGAAGCCAGACAGCAGGAGGAAACGTATCAGCAATTATTGATCGACTTGCGCCAACCCGCATTCCGTGCTAGCCAGCCCCCACTCCCCGATCAGACGCCCAGATGGCCTTCATTTGGTGACTGGGAGGATCAAATGCGACCGAAAGAGACTGCTGCCAAGGTGTCGAGATCGAGCGACCTGAAACGCGGGCTGTCCTTCCGATCCCAGTCGTCTGTCTCGGAATACTCGACGGCCTCGGCTCCAAGAGATGCGCAGGGGCATACATATACGTCGTTCACCGCGCATCTTCCTACTGTTCCAGCATCACCAATGACGCCGACGGCTCCGAAATGGCCGTCCGCTCCAGGACCATACGCGTGGCCGAAGCGACCGCGGGTCAGTCAGATGCGGGACGCACTCGCGCCTGAAACATATGCCAAAGCGCGCTGGAAACCTGCGGATGCATCTCTTGGTCCAGTGGAACGAGGTCCTGTCGCTTAAGCTTCGCCGTCACAGGGTATGTGAGTCACTACGATTTTGGGCCATCATTAGGAGTGTAGGATCCCCAGAACACGAAGCAAATGGGTGAATCACGTCACTGCCTGGACTGTGTATTCAACAGTAATAGGCCATTTAACCATGTACGTAGCAAGATATAGCAAGATTATGATATCGATTTAGTCCTCTTTGGGATAGTCCACTACATCGTATAGCCTGAGCGTCTCGTTCCAGTCTCGCTTTCTCCTTCGTTTGAGAGAGAAGTATCGCGAGCCACTTTCCCATCTGCCCCGAACGCGTCCCTTTTCTTTCCCGCCATTCTGGAGGAAGTACGACTCGGGATTATCTGGCAACCCCAATGTATTGACAGCCAGACTCAAGATCCGGCGATGCAAATCGGATCGCTGTTCCCGCATCTTGTCCAAGCGTGGCTGTCCTACCAACAACAGACGGGAGAGGGCAGTGAAGGCTCGGAATGCAGCAACAGCATCTTCCAGCCAACGGAGAGTCATCCACATCAAGGCAGGCACAAGCATGAACGTGATGGGAGTGAATGGGAATGTCAGCAAAGACGCTGCCATCCAGACACAAAGCCCAGACATCAGCCCATAGATCAGCTTGTATTGAGCTATCTCATCGAATGTGTCAAAGACAGGTCCGGTCTGGGTGCGGCATTAATGATGTAAGCAGCGGAACGTACAGCCTCGACACGCACTTTCTTGAAATTGTGAACGGCATAGACTGTCGTGAGGAGCACCGGGATCCAAAGCATCAGCCCTGGCATTGAGATGGCGAACAAGCATATCGACCACACAAACCGAAGAATAATGCGCCCAACAACGACCCGCCGCGCAATCAACGGTCGCCGGATTCGGTCATCTTTGATGCCCCAGCGCGCCAGCAGATCTTGGTATGCTAACAGGTCCGCGCATAATTGTTTCAGTTCGGCTGTCTCGTCACAATCCTTCTCTTCCGGCTCGTCCAAGTCCTTGAATGCCTCAAGAAAGGTACGAACGACCCGCACGTGGTCGCCCAGCGTCATGCGTGTCCCCAACGGAGCATAAATCCGAGCAGCAAGTTTGCTGGCACGGACCAAGTCCCAAGATGGAGAATCAAGAGTTCCTGAGCTGATCTGATCTCCTCAAAATAAGCCGTTTGCACCTGCAATGTTTACTCACCTGCTCATGGATTTTGCCAGTCAGAGACCGAATGTCTTGGAAATCAACCGGGGCGAGCAGTTCTGGATTCATCTGACTAATCATCAGCATGGATGACACAGTCTTAGAAATGTCACGCACTTTGGGCGAGAATCTCATGGGAGGATGGAAGGTGACCAGGACATCCGAGCGCCAATGTTGCCTGTGCCTGAACAGAATGAATGGGTGGGCCTGGTACGAGGGTACGAGTCGACCCACATGTATGTGACAGAGCAGTTTTGAACCGCGATTTCAAAGCTTGGGTCGTCTCGGTTCCGCGTCAGGACATCTGACACAAGTCGTGCGACTAAAGGCCGAATGAGGTCATCGAACAGACTGAGGAGCGAGCCACGGACCGCCGGTCTTCAGTGGAGCGATGGTCGGGTGATACCGACTCATTCCTTCAGGGAAGAGGCAGACGGCATCTCCGAGTTCAAGCGCCTATACAATCCATGTCAAATCCGGACTTATTGGAGTCACCAGGCCAACCTGCATAAGCTTCTCCATAACCACAGTGTTGTCCTAAGCTTTGCATGAGATCGTTGAATGGAAAAGAATCAATATCACGCACAACTTGACTCCCATCTCCATAATCCTTCTTTCTCATTAACGGCACAGTCCCCGCAGATTCGATTAACCAAGAGGTAAAGGTCCGTTTGCCGAATTGAGTAGCTTTGGCTGTGAGACGGAGCACTGGCGCGTCTTCAGCCATATAGATGGAGAAAAGAGGGCCAATCCATTACAACTGCGCTGCTATAGACCATTTCATGCTCTTGAGACGCGACAAAATCTCTGTGCGCACCTTAGGCGGGATAGATGTGACGAGCATACTTTCAATCGTTCTAGCGTGTCTAGAGGTACTGAGAGGAAAGATACATACAGTGCATCGGTTAATGAGTTACTGTGGTTCGCGCAGACGACGCATGGGTTTCCATCCTTCGGTATGTGTTGCGCGCCTTCGACGACGATTGAACCATAGAATATCTTGAGAACGAATCGAAACAGTAGGCTAAACTAGTTCAAGCGAAATTAATAGAATACGTTGTGAGACACATACCGAATGAGAATGTATGACCAGGAGGCTGGAGTTCCTCCTCGCGCCATGGGAGCGAGCTCTGAAAGTAAGCACTGGTCCCGGCCCGGGGCCGCGCAGATAATCCTGATGTGATCAATGATCTAAAAGTTTTCCAGCCTTTCTCATTTCCCGAATCTCGAAGTCGAGGAGCATGGAGCAAGCTCTCGAAAAGATCCGTCCGCACACGACATCTGCATTAGCTCACCAGAAAACTCCCGCGACACTGCTTGTCGCGCTCGAATCGACCCTCCGAGAACACAAAACTGAGCCATCTCCTACCGCTTATTTCGCCGCGCTCTTAACTACACTCGATGGGACTTTGCAGAAGAACGATGTCGGGTTGGAGGACAGTGCGATATTGCCTGCGGAACTCTACCTGTTAGCTCTTGTAGCACCGTTCGTACCACCCGCAGTCGTGCGATCAAATCTGGAAACGATCCTCTCTCTGACTGCACCACTGTTCCCTGCCCTAGCACAACATGCACCTCCTTTACGATCGCAACTATCCCTCTATCAAATCCTTCTCCAGACACTCGATCGGTCACAGCTCGACGCACAAGGCGTCCGACAGACGTTCGCCTCCATTCTCCAGTTGTGTGTCGATCCGCGACCGAAAGTGCGCAAAAAGGCGGCTGAGATCGTCAGAGATGTACTTGCGCATCCGCCAGCACCTCTCTCTAGGCATCCGTATGCGGAACGTGTGGCAGAGTGGGTCAAGTCGGCGTTGGCGGAAGTTAGTTCGGGGCCATTCGCACGATCTAAGTCTGCTGCAGCACCTGTCGCCGCTGACTCGGCTATTCACGTTCTTGCGCTACTCCGGCCTCTATTATCACACCTTCCCCCATCTGTGCGTTCAACTTTCGTCTGACATACTCTTGATCTCATGGTTACTTGCGACAGGCTCTGCCCCCGCTCACAAACCTGCTCCTGAGCCTACCACGACTTGGCAACTCGTATCTGTCCCAATCATCCTACTCCCTCCTCGCCGAGATCTTCTCCCTGCCTGTTGATGATGAATCAACCGACACCGCAGATCAGATTTCCTCGGTTCTCCAGGCCGTGCTTTCCTCTCCTCCCTCCAAAGCCGACACGACCCTCGCACCCGCCTGGACACAGGTGCTCGGCACCGCCATGTTCTGCTATCACTCGACGAATCCAGAAGCTGCTACCAACGAACTGGGACGGGTATGGAAAGCTGTCTGGCCGTTCCTCGAGTCCAACGACGGAGCCACCAAGAAAGCTGCTGCTGAATCTCTTGCCTCGCTGACCAGCTGTATCACGGTCGAGATGGTGCAGTCGACCTTGGCTGAGACGGGCGAGACTCGTTCGACCACCGTGGGAAAGATCGTACAGCAGATCAGCAAGGCGCTCGATTCACTTCCGTATGCTGGCGCCATCCCCCAACTTTTGTCTGTTGTCTCTGCTCTGATCGTCAGTCTACGGTTCAAAGTAGGAGGCACTGGCAACAGTGCTACAGAGGCGTTACTCTTGCCCTTGATCCAGCACATCGGAGATCTGAGAGTGCAGAAAGGATTCGAGCACAAGGAGGATGCAGATGCCACGCTGGGAGCGGCCGTACGAGTACTAGGTCCCCATGTCTTGCTCGAAGTCCTGCCCCTGAACCTCGAACCAGCAGACAGGTAAGCACCATTCAACATCTCTTGCGCGATCTGATGACCGGCTTCTCCAGAACCGCCTCGAAAGAGCCCCGGGCGTACTTGCTTCCCCTCCTCGCCCAGCCACACCCGTCTCCGCTTTCACACTTCGTCGGCTACTTTGTGCCCTTGAGCGAGCGGATGTTTGGTTTGCAGCAGGAAGCGGAGGGCGAAGGACGACAGGCTCAGGTCAAACTATGGAGCGTGCTCATCGGCCAAATCTGGACTGGGTTGGTGGGATACTGCTGGGGGACCCCCGATCTCGCCCAATCCCTCAATCCGAGCTTTGCATCGCTGTTGTCCAACCTGCTTTATGGCCAGGAAGAACTGCGACCCTCTGTTCTGCGCGCTCTCAAGGTCCTCGTCGAGTCCAATATTGCGATCGCTGCTTCGGACGATGCATCCGAGACAGCTCCGACAAATCCGAGCAATCTGACCCCAGCTCAAGCACAAGCCAATTTGGAGCATCTGCGCACGCAGGCAGAAAGCTGGATGGCTGTATTGTTCAACGTCTTCAGTACTGTGCCTCGGGACAACCGCAACTCCGTGGGCGACGTGATCTCGGCTTGGGCTGGCGTGGCTGGGGAGAAGGTATGGCTTACAATTCTGAGATTCCCGAGCTGATGCTTTACTCAGGAAGTTGCAAAAGCACAGTCTAAGCTGGTTCAGCTGCTGAAAACCCATTTGGTTGCCCTGTCGAAACAGACTCACTCCAGCTCGATTGAGGGAGGAAGCGAGGCGGCCGTCACCCAGGACCTGATTCTTCTCCTGCTTCCGAGTCTCTCCACTGCGGACGCGCAACAACTTTTCGACCTTTGCCTGAGTGCGCAGGTGCTCGGTGCCCGAGACAACGGCGTTCAGAAGCGCGGATACAAGATTCTTGCCAGACTGGTCGAGACCGGGAAAGTGGATGTATCCCAGGATGGGCGGGCAGAGGTCGTGCTCAAGAAGATTGACGAACTTGAAGAGGGTCTTGCCTCCGCTGCGAAGAAGGTGCGCCCGTTCTACTTTTCGTATCTCCGCGAACTGACGGTGCGCAGGACCGGTTTACGTTGCTGACGCTTCTCATTCCGTTGCTCCCTCCGACTGCCATGCACATCATCCCCACCCTTATCCCTGAAGCCGTGCTGGGCACCAAGGAGCCCTCAGAGAAGGCACGCACAGCGGCGTTCGACTTGATCGTGGCAATGGGCCGGAAGATGAGCCAGGGTGGTGTCGTGAAACGCAACCTCGTGGACGGAATGGATCAGGACTCGGCTGAAGATACAACCGCCGACATCCAAGAGTTCATGACTATGGTCGCCGGTGGATTGGCTGGTGCGACACCTCACATGATCAGTGCAACCGTGACTGCCGTGTCCCGACTTGTGTTCGAGTTCAAAGGTCCGTTTCTCTCCTGGTGGAAGCGGGGTGGGCGCTCATAATCACCGCAGACTTGATTCCACCCGCCATGCACTCCGAGATCCTGTCCACTTTGCTTGTGTTTTTGTCGTCTGCCAACCGCGAGATCATCAAATCCACGCTAGGATTCGTGAAGCTGTCCATCCATACTCTCCCTGCCGATATCGTTCGGCCTCATCTGGCTGCTCTTGTGCCAGCACTCCTGGGCTGGTCGCACGACCATAAGAATCACTTTAAGGCCAAAGTCCGACATATCTTCGAACGCTTGTTGAGGCGATTTACCTGGGACGAAGTTTATGGCTGCGCGGGCGAAGACGAGGCCAGGAAAGTCCTGGTGAACATCAAAAAGCGCAAAGAGAGAGCCAAGAGGAAAAAAGCTGGGAAGGAGGAGGAGGATGAGGATGCAGTAAGCGTCATCCAGTGCTTATACGCCTAAACTCACACTGCATTCCAGCCAGCAGCGACGAAACCCGTTTCTGGTGATGCCTTCGAGGATGTTTTGTACGGCAGCGAGAGTGAGCTGGACGACAGTGATGAAGAAGAGCCTCAGCCGCGTCGGGGACAGCAGGACAAGAGGAAGGCAGCACAAAACAACATTCGGCTGCGTGTTGATGATGACGAGCCGATGGATCTTCTGCAGGGCGCAGCGTCGAGGGTTACTCGTGCGTCCAATGTCTGCTGCGGGAATCAGGCCAACTCACATTCTTTCCAGAAGGATCCTCTAACCGGCGCAAGAAACCCGGTGATGACGCCGCCCGCTTCAAAACGGACACGGACACAGGCAAGATGATCATCGATGGCGAGGAGGACGAGCAAGAGGACCATGCACAAGAGGACGTGGTGGGAACCGCTTACCAAGAAAATCTGACGTCCGTGGACGGCTTTACCCGCGGCGCCAACGGCCGAGTCAAGTTCAACAAGGACACCAAGAAACGGAGAAGAGAGAACGACGAGGCTGAGGGTGATGTCGAAATGGACGACGCCCAGGACAAGGGCAAAAAGGCCAAGCACAAGGGAGACCCCAAGTTTGGCCACGAATTCAAAGCCAAAGTAAGCCTCCTTCCCAAGCACGATCGATTTGTCTGACTCGGATTTAGAAAGCAGGCGGTGATCTCAAGAAGGGGGGTGTGGATCCTTATGCATACATGACTTTATCCCAAGCCGCGAAGAAACGGGGTCATGGAAAACACTCTAAGATGGGCATTGCCGGGAAAAAGTAGATCTCCTCGGTCATATCTGTACTCGTAGCCTCATGACTTTGGATTTCGGTTCACATTGCATGGCATCGGTCGAGACTGATCGATGTCTAGTAAAACTGGTGTAACAATACTTTATCCACTCGAGCTCATGTACCAATCGCTCTGCTCGTCTGGTCTGATAACCAGCGATGACAATCCACATACGACCGCTATCCTTCGGTCAATCGCGAGCGCGCTGGAGTTAGAGATCTGACGAAAATCAGATGCCAGTCGCTGACAAACATTTTCGGATCGGAGTCTCTTCGGCCCGTGCGAGGTCCTTCCCCGCATCTGCTTCCTCTCGACCACCATGTCTTTTGAAGGCCTCATTTCTGGTGCCGAATGCGCTGTGCCATTCAACCCTCTCTCTCAGGTCTTAAAGCACACCGAAGGCGATCGGAGTCTCCAACAGGTTCATCTACAGCGGATACAATGCGAAAAGTCATCTGCTAATGCGGACATTAGGATCGGATCGCGGGTCCTTCCTCCTCGCGAGTGCGTTGCCTCCGGAAAATTTCCCAATCCTCCCGTCTGACCTGCGACATAGCTGCACCAACTCCCGGGGACGACTACCGCGGGTGCAAGCCAGAATGATCTCGCCATGGCGCGTCAATTCTTCGAGTCCGCGCCCCTCGGAGGCACGGCCTTCGGAGCGCCCAATCCTATGGAGCTGGCAGCCCATCTGCAGCAACAAAACCCGCAACATATGACCCCGGCCAACGAGCGGTGGGTCATGGAGCAACAGCAGCAGATGCGCGCGTTCGAGTCGTCCGGGTGGGCCTCGGAGTTCGGCACTGGCGTACAGACGACCCCAGGGGGCTCACTCGTCCAGCAGCACAATTTATCACGTCCAGACTGTACGTGGAGGATGCCTTGGTTGACCGCATTTAATCACACGCACCAGTCCAGCCCCAGCAGACTTCCTATATGTCCTCCTTCTCGCAATACAGGTCTCCGATGGGAATGGACATGGGAATGTACAATGGTTCTGGCATGATGCATTCGATGCCGGTCCAGCTCGACAACAAGGGCAAGAGTCGGGAAGCCGACTTTGAGGCTGCGTTTGCTCAGGTGCTGGCCGCTCATGCGGAGGAGAAACAGCAATCTAGTCGCATAGAGGAGATACCTGAAGGTGAGACTGGGCTGGAGGAAGCCATGGACAAAGCGAGACTGGAGACTGGGGAAGAGACCACAGACTTCAAGCGGTGCGTGACTCGATGCACGGCGTTGACCCTCAATTCATATCGAACAGGGTATGGGATCAGTTGCAGAACTCGGACCTCCCTCCACCTGCTGAGGACATGGCTAAATGGGAGGCCCAATTCAACCAGCTGATGACTTCTGAGCGGGACGATCTAGATGCTGATTACGGGGCTGCCATGAAGAACGCTTGGGAAAGCGGCTTGGGAGATTTTTCTGAAGATCACACCGAATACAGTCCGACCAAATTCGATCAGTCCGGGATCCCTCTCCTTCCGGCATACGTGTTCGGTCAGTGTGTTGAATCTGGTCTACCCTGGATGTTGTGCTCATAAGTCGATCGTACAGAGGAAGAAAATAAATACCTCGCGGCGGACGCGCCCGTAAAATCCCATTTAAGCGAAGCCAAAGCTCTGCTTGAGCAGAATGGCTCGCTTACCGAGGCAGCGTTGTTGCTCGAAGCTGCGATTCAGAAGGGGGAAACGGGTGAGGGTGGTTATGAAGCCTGGATTCTTCTGGGAGAAACGAGAAACATGGATGAACGAGAAGAAGCCGGGATGCGGGCACTCAGTCAAGGCGTGAAGCTCGCGCAAGAAGCGGGAACGCCTGGGTTGGGGATGCTTGTGCGTTCCATGCTGGTGGTCTTCGTGTCTTCTCAATACATCCCTAGTCGCTTGCGATCTCGTATACAAACGAGTCGATGGATCGGGCCTCGCACACGATGCTTCTCCGCTGGATTCTCGCTCGGTTCCCCAGTCACCCTGTGCCCCCAGAAACGTTGACTGCGATATCCAGCAACGCGTCGTGGGACACTCACGCGCGGCTGACCGAGGTGTTTTTGTCGCTAGCGCGTGACCAGCACAGCCGTGGGGAGATGGACCCGGATGTGCAGATCGCGCTGGGGATATTGTTCTACACGAACAGCGAATATGACCGGGCCAAGGACTGCTTCGAAAGCGCATTATCGGCACGACCCAAGGACTTTGTGCTGTGGAATCGATTCGGCTCTTGTCTGTCGAACGGCAACCACCCAGAAGAAGCGCTGGGCGCGTATCGCGAAGCTCTCGAGCTCCGCCCAACATACACCCGTGCGATTTACAACGTCGGGGTCGCTTGTGAGTTCTCGCGCGAATGGTTTGATACGGGCCGGCAACGATTCTGATTTTGTGCTCACAGGCCTGAACATCGGAGCCCACAAGGAAGCGGCCGAGCACTTTATGAGCGCCCTGAATATGCAGCATATGAACGGGGGTGGCGACACCAGCGAGCAGCTCTGGTTCACCCTCCGCCGTGCATTCCTGGCTATGGATCGGACAGATTTGGCTAATCTCACCCAGCCTGGCCCAGCGCGTGGCGACATGCAGGTCTTCCGTGCCGAAGGTTTCGACTTTTAGCGGTGTGATCAGGCATGTAACTATCTACATAGACCAATATATCAAGTGAGTCAGACATGAGTCGACGGTCACTCGAATGCTTTCATGCATATCATTGTTCCACATCGGGACCTGCGCGGTGAATCCATCCATCCGTTCACTGACTCCTATTCACCCAACATTGCCGCGCGAATGTGACAGGAGACGCAAGAATTGAACCGCCCCTGTCGTTCATAGGCCAACCTTAAATAACTTGAGCCCGGCATTCCTGACAATTCAAGCGACCTGTACATGTCTTCCCATCTCTCCACCCTCCCCCTCGCCAGTGATACCACCGCTGTCTCCGATCAAACTCCTGACGAGTACGAGAGGACAAGCTATTATAACGGCATCACTGGGGATGACGACCATCCATATCTCATCTACCGTTCGGACTACCTCACCACACCCTTTCCCAGGCCCGTCGGCAGACACACACATCTCTCTGTCAAGTCCCTCCGGGGAGTCTTTGGCACCCCGCTGAATGGTGTCTGGGACACTGTTGGTCCCCAAATCCGTGATCTGATCAAGGCCCACCACATCCGCTGGACGTCCATCAACCCTGCCTGCTTTTTCACTCATGGACCGCTGGAAGACAGGGCCAAGGGCAGTCTCGGTCCTGTTGTCATCTGGATTGGTGTCGCTCCTTATTTTTTATTAAATCATTTTTATTTTTCCCCTTTCGTCGTGGTCGACATGGTAGGGACATTGCGTACACGAGATGTAAGTAGGTATTAGGCATCGTCCGTGGGTATGTGTCTATGTCATAAGCCGTGGCGCGCGGGCAAGCTCGACACGCCCTAGCGTGTGCACGCTATGGTGGACCAAGGTCCTGCTCTGGTGTAGTGAGCGGTGATAAATATAAAATTACAGTACCTGGGCTGCTGCAATGCTATGGTCGTTAGGCAGTGTTGGTGGGCTCGTGCACATCGGGGAGGTCTCCGAATACGGTCTGGAATCGGCGGGTGCGCAATACAAAGCGTAAGAGGTGTGGGACAGTGTTAGGATCGGATAGTAGTGCTTTGATGCTGCGAGCGTTTCGACCGACGCATCGGTGAAGCTCGCGTCGCGCGTTGTGATGGGCAGGGCAGCGTAGGAGATAGTGTGCCACAGTTTCATCGTCGCGGTTGCAGCATGGGCATATGGGTGAAGCGGCGCGGCCAATCTTGTACAGGTGCCGGGCAAGGATGGAATGTCCGGATCGGAGTTGAAATAGGACTGACACGAGTTTGCGGGGGGACTCGGAGACTAATGCGAGGAAGCCGCCCGAAAGAGCTTTTGGGAGGACATATTTCGTTTTGGCGTAACGCGGTGAGGCTCTCCATTCGCTTTGTGTCGCCGCTTTGATTTTCGCAGTATTGGCTTGGATGAGGGCCGATTTACTGAGCGGGAGCGTTCCTCGCAGGATATTTGGTAGTCGCATGTCCCGTTTGGTAGTCGCGGCTGGGGTGCATCGCTTCTGCGCGGCTCTCCTAGCGAGTTCGTCCGCACGTTCGTTCCCATGAATATTGCAGTGTCCCGGCGCCCA
The DNA here is from genome assembly GCA_963692855.1 of Mycena citricolor. Classification (NCBI taxonomy): domain Eukaryota; kingdom Fungi; phylum Basidiomycota; class Agaricomycetes; order Agaricales; family Mycenaceae; genus Mycena; species Mycena citricolor. Next base: position 54,510 of record CAVNYO010000097.1, on the reverse strand, counting down.
CTTGAAGGTTATGTCAATGTCGGGTTCGGTGCTAAGTAGGTCGTCAATAGCAGTGTGTAGGGCATCCCATATATAGTGCGAGGGGGTCGATTCCCGGCTCTGCGTGGCCGTGATGGCAGCCGTGTTGTCTGCGTAGATAGCCACCTGCCCTGTGATGCCGTTTGACGCATGCTCGCGCAGCAGCCCCACCGCCAGATTGAGGCCTAGTCCTTCACCCTCGTAGACCGTATGCTCCTCGCTGGTGCCCAAGCGCTTCCGTGCTGTTGCCATTTCCGTGTCGCCGTCGTATAGCACTGCAGCTGCCCCTATATAGCCGTCAATTCCCGATCCATCCGTGTATACCTTCCATCTGGTGTTATCGTCCGCCTCCCCCTTGATAGCTTCCTCCTTCGAGCTCCGTATCTCAATGGCCGTGCGTGATTTCCAGCCCAATCCGAATCGAACTGCCGATATCTTCTCCATCTTCTCTGCATGTATGTCAAATTCATTGGTGAGTTCGTGTAGGGGGGTTTGGTGCTTCTGGACATAACGCATCCCTGCGTTTGTGACGGCTTTGTTGAGTGGGTGCGCCATGGGCAGCGTAGCGAGGCGTGCAATGGCTCGATGCCGTGTTTTTGTAACTAGGTGGTGGACGGGTAGTAAGTTCGCGTGCGCATCAAGGGTGTCGGTTGGCGTGGAGGATAGGGCACCGGTGATAAGGATAGCCGCTTTTCGTTGTATTGATCGTAGTTTGGGGAGGATATCTCGCGTAGCGGAACGACGGGCTCGGGAGGTGGAAGCATTGAGGAACACGTCGGCTCCGTATAGCATTCTTGGCACACACGTCGCCAGGTATAATCTTCGGATCTGCTCTGGGCGTATGCCCCTCGACGGACGTGCCAGTCTCGACACAGTTGTCAACCAAACCATCCCTTTCCCTACTGCTGCAGCTCTCTGTTCCTTCCATCGCAGTTCCCGGTCGATGTGTATGCCGAGGAGCTTCACTGATTTGGCGGACTTAATCATGTGTTGGCCTAGCTTGAAGTCCGGTCGTGGCATGGGCGCGGTCCTCCGTGTTCGGAAGGTGTCCTTCACACGTTTCCGTGTTGCATCGAGCAATTGGTACTTTGCCGGTCCAAAGATGGCGTTGTGGTCCGCTGCCCACTTGTCGATGCCATTGGGGCCTTGGATAAGTCCTCGAAGAGCCCTGTGTGTGTCACGAAATGATTTCCCCATGGTCACAATTGTTTCGTCGTCGACAAATGTGACTCCGTGTTCCCCCATCTCTGGCTGCGGGATTTTGGCCAATCCTGCATTGTAGATCATATAGGAAATTCCCGAGTGTGGGTCTCCTTGGTCCAGTCCATTCTTCACTTCGAACGGCTCTGATACAAATCCGTCAAACGCAATGACCGCCTGACGGCCCTTGTATCGTCGACGCATCCAGTCTGTGTGTTCTTTGGGGACTCCAGCCATCCGCATCTCGTGGATCAAGACTTCCAAATCAACGCTTGGAAACGCACCTTTTACATCCATGCACAGAACGCTGGCCACCTTTCCTGCCCTCCACGCATCCTTGATGACTTTGACGACTGTGTGTATTGCATCTGTTGTCGATCGGCCTGGGCGCGCTCCGAACTGGGATGTTGGTAGGATTCCTGCTCGCTCTGCTTGGGTGGTGATATGTAGGGTCCGCGCGGCGTTTTCGAGGCCTGCGTGTCCTTTGGACAGGACAATGGGTCGGAAGCTGGCGGCAGCTGTGTAGTCTGTTTTGCCAGGTTTTCTGAGGACAAGTGAGTGCACCAAGTTCCAGCCCTTCGGGTAGTAATTGAAGCAATCGCCAGCGCGAAACACGGCGCCCAGCCTTGGGACAAGGAGGTCGGCATTGTTTTTGTATACGCAATTTGGGATGGATCCTGGCTGTCGGGCTTTGTATGGCTTGAGGCGCTTGATCGTTTGGTAGAGGATGTCATCAGTGAGTGGAGACCATTCATATGCCGCCTGGGGGTATGCTGCTTCGTTGACCGCCGGCGCTGGTGCCGTCTTGTCCGGGAAGAACTCCCTATGCAGCGCTTTGGCCTTCTCCTTGTTGGTAGTGGCCCTGACATTTCTCCCGTTGGTGCGTGTGATCAGGTCTGGGATTCTCGCACGCCCTCCATCCGATGGTGGACCCTCCACCATTCTCTGGACATTCCACACATCTGTTGGGGTCAGTGCGTCTAGCCATGTCAGCCAGTGATCCCGCTTGACGCGCTGTAGCTCTGTTGAAAAGGCCTTCCTTGCTGTACGCATATTTTCGTGTATGGGGTGGTCAGGGATATGACGGTGTGTGTACGAGCAGCTCTGTGCCTTCCGCAGTTTCTTTCGCAACTGGGATAACTCGTTCGTCCACCATCTCTTCGAATTGGGGCAGGGCTTCGTCATCTGTACGTGCTGGGTTATGGCCTTCTCCAGTGCATTGTCAATGTGCCGTATCTCTTCCTCAATATCTGCCGCATTGGTTATATTGATTTGCGGCCAGGCCTCCAGGGCGGTGCAAAGTGTTTTGCGAAACTCTTCCCAATCAACTGCATGCCAATTGGGTCGCGGGACGAACTCTGCGTACCCAATCTCAGCCTGGATGGCGAACTGTACTGGGAAGTGGTCAGTGTTTATAGGGCGCTGTCCTGGGTTGGTGGTGCAGCGGATGAACGCTTGAACAAGAGCGTCTGAGCAGAACACATTGTCAACCCGGGTGTGGTTCTTTGTTCGGTGCGCACGCAGGGTTGGCAGATCCTTTGGCAGAGCCATGAACATCCTGTACCGTCCAAGCATGGTCAGTAACTTGTTTGTAAGCATCCCGTTCCGCGCAGTGAACAGATGTTGATTTCTGTCTTTGTCCCACAGTGGGTGGTGGCGATTGAAGTCGCCGGCCCATATGTACTGTATTGGGTGTCCGTTGCGGTTGCGTTGACGTGGGTCAGAGAGGAATGCGTCCAGGACGTCTAGGGAGTTGTTGTGATTACAGTCGTTGTATATGTTGATGATGCGTAGGATTCCGTCCGGGAGGCGCAGTTCAATACCAGTGACGTCATGGGAGGGGAGTGAGATCTGGGACCATATGGACGAGGGGATGGTGTTGGCGACAAGAATCACAGAGCGGGTAGCGCCTGTCGAGGTTGCATGGGGTGTTGGGTATATGGTGGTGTAGTGTAAGTTTGCTCGCGAGACTCCTCGATGGTCGATATGGGGTTCTTGAATCAGAGCAATGTTGTACGTGTCTGGTGTGATGGTATTCACAAATTGGTTCTGCGCCAGGAGATTCTTGTTCATGTTTTGCTGCCAGACATTGAGTCGTCGTCCACGCCAGTAGGAGTGTGTGTTCTGATTCATTGTGTGTTCTCCTGGCTGCCCTGGTGGACAGGTCTGCTTAATTGCGGTGGCGGGAATTGTGGCGGGCCCATGTCTCCATCCCCTAGCTGGTCGCTCCATCGGCTGTGCCTGTGGCGTCCGTCAGATGTCTCGGAGCGGTCTGCTCCTCCTAGCCCGAATTTAGGCTGATATTCAACCGGCGTCATTTGCTCAAAATCATCCTGCGGGGCAATGCGCTGGAAGTTCAGCGTCGTCTGACGGTACCTGTCTGGTGGGTTGTTTGGATTTCTGCCACCAAAGGATCTTGTGGCAGCCGCTGTCATTGCCGCTGCTTTGAAGGCTGCACTTTGAGATGGGATTCCCGGGCGCAAGGCTGTGGGTTGTGGGCGATTGGCTGCCGTGTTTCCGCCCTGAAAAGTTGCCGCTTGATCCTCAAGATCCGGGGCGGGTGCATCTAGAGTCTCCCATGAGAGTGGGTCATCGTGAGTTGGGAAGTACGCGTAACGCGCATCCGGATTTCGCTGAAGGGATCGCTGTAAGGTTGTCGCAAATATCGGACAGGTTCGGTCAGCGGCTCCATGCCCTCTGTGTGACTTTCCATGTATGCGGCAGTTTGAGCAGGCACGATTTGTGTCCTCTGCCTTGCAGTCGCTGGTGCGATGCATTTCTCCGCATCTCGCACAGGTTTCATGTACAGACTTGCACGTCTTGGCTACGTGGCCAGTGTTGAACAGCTGACATTTGACGCACCTGACGGGCTCGCTGAGGAGCTTCCTACAGGTCACTTTCTTCCCCTCAATGAATAGCCCATGACGTATCGCACGATTTGCTGCATTTGCAGTCGCGAGACCCAAGATGACATGAGCTACCAACTGTCCGTCTTTCCGTCTGGTCGGGTCCTTGATGTATTTCGCCGAGGTAAAGTCGCCGCTGTTGTATCCGTTCCCATCCTCCAGTTGGGTGAGTCCTGTTTCCGGCTCGAAGGATACAGGCACAAAGTCAGCCACAACCATGTAGCTCTTCGGTTGATGTTTTGCGGTCGCACTGAACTCGCTGAGGAAGAGGCGCATGTGAGCCGGAATCTTCATCCACTCTGCGGCAGCCGTGGAGGACATGTGAATGACCAGTTGTCCCGACCTTGTTCTTGATGTCCCAAGTGGCTTGTACACCTCGACCGGGACGTCCGAGGTTTCTATTTCCTTGACTTTGTCCAACGCGAGGCATATCTTTGCTAGCGTTTCCTTGTCCGTGAGTTTTGCCCAAGTCGGTGGCTCGTTTGCGTTGTCGCTGCGCAGGGTGACTTGCTTCTCCCGTGCATGAGTGTATGCAATGGCTGCAGCGTGTTTTGAGAGTGTTGCGCTAGGAGTGCGTCGGGCAGCATCGGCGTAGGAGGGGATTGCCTGCAGAGTTGCGAGGCCATCGTTGGTTGCGTGGCCCATTCGTGCTGCGCCGGCGTCGGCTTTTGAGACAAGATCCTCCATCTGAGTGTCCAGCTTTTGGACCGCTGTCTGCAACGCGTTGCACTGCTCTTCCACTGTCCTAGTCAGATTCACTGCTGCGTCCTTCAGATTCTCCGCGTCCCCCGCCATTTCTTCCTGCTCGTGACGGAGTATCTTCAGTACGTCCTGTATTGCCGCGGTGTTTTCGGACAGGGCGGCCAGTAGTTGTGCGTTCATCTGCTCGAGTATGTACGCTGTCACTTTCAGCATGTCCGCAACAACGGCGGACAGTCTGGTAGTCATAGACGCACGCAAGATTGCAAGGGTTATGTCTCCCATAGCCAGCGTATTAGCCACGTCGACTCCCAGGAATCCCTTCGCGATGAGGTATTTCCTTCCCTCTGCCAGGTCCGCTCTATTCCAGTCAATACTCGTCGATTCGTACATCTGCTCCCTGGTAAGTTCCGTATGTAGGTGCATGTCTCTGCTGGGTAGGCTGCGTGTTGGCAGCCCCGGTCGGGGGTGGCTTGTTGACGTTCACCTCAGTCAAAACGAGGACAACTTTGGGGCAGATGACGGCAAAGATGACTATGAAGACACTGGATATGCAGATCTCTAGAAAGTAGTGTAAAGCCTGAGTACGCGACACGCGTCTTAATGAGTGTTCCTGTCAGATCAGGGGGAGCTGTATTGCATTCGGCGAGCTGTACTCAAGCATCGTGCGGACTCGGAGTTGGATAAGCTTGAGATTGAACGTTTATGGGGGGCTATCACTCATTATGTACTGAAATTGAATACAGTCCTCGATCCGGAGACTTGTCCTTGATTACAGTGGCTGTTACTCATGAGAACCAGCCGTGCTAACATATATGTATGAGAGATTAATCAGTCTGCTTGGTGCTTCCCGGACACTGCGCAGTCTGATGACTACTAGCGAGACTGATTGTCTTCCGCTGAGCCCAGTGACCGACTCAGTGCAGCTCACGAGCAGCTGATGAGCCGGATCTGCGCATCAACGTCGTTGATCATATCACGATCACCATCAGCGCTCATACGCAGTTGTCTAATTTCCTGATGTGAGTCAGTGTACCAACATGGCGAATAAGGGGTGGGCCGGCCAGCTTCTGCGGGACTGCCTCGTGCCATTCCACAACAGTATCTTGCACTCCATTCTTCACCAGGAGCGCAAGAATCTCTTGTGAGACATCATGGGCGGCAGCAGAGGAGGTAGACCCAGGAGCGACACCGGATCTCTCTTGGCAACAAACCACCACGTGCTCGGACCAAACGCCACTTCACCGCCTCTGGAAGTGGTCGCGTCTCCGAGTCGGGGTAGTCCTTAGCTTCTTTCTGAACTCGTAACTAGAATACATTGGACATGTCGACGAACGGACGCGAGAAAAACACGCCACCAGCATCACAAATGCAGCGTACAACGTCAACACCTCAGTTACCACCGCCAACCCCCCATATAGACCCCGCGGAGGACCTCCTGGGTACCCTTAGACGTAGCTCTATGGGTACCCAGGAGGTCCCCCCCGCGGGGGTACAGGGGGCAGCTGGCCATTTTGGGGCAGGGGGATGGGCGGGGGTCAGGACGGGGGTCAGGACGGGGGTGCCCATACATACCATGTGACTTGTCCATAAGAGCGGGCAGCTGGGCGGGAAAAAAAAAATCAATCACATGATGCACCAAATGGGCGGGATGGCGGGAAAATCACGTGATGAGCTGCAGGAAAAATTTCAAAATGGCGGGGGTTGGCAGGGGCGTTGGCGGGGGCGCTACCGCCCCTCCCGCACACTGCAGCGGGCAGTGGGCGCATTATCACGTGACTTTTTGGGGGCCCCTTTTTGCACCATTTGGCATGATTTTGGAGGTGCTGCTTGATAGATTGCATGTTGTGGCAGACAGTGGGCGCAAAATCACGTGATTTTCCGCCAAAAAAAAATGGAAGCCTCTCTAACTCATCCCAGTATAATTTCCATAGGTAAATACACTAATTGACCATGCATTTGAGCTTAGAAAACCCCAAATGCACCCTGCACAATAGGATTGTTGATGCACTTGATCCCATCATCTGGCGGGGTCTGCCGCGGGGTCAGTCTGGCATATTCTATATTTGACCTCCTTTAGCCGTAGCAGTAGTGCTGCTGACCACCAGGGCAAGAATACAAACATTTATGAAATATCTTATCAAGGTAGACAAAGCCAATAGGGAAGGTGAAGATGTGTAACTGGATATTGCAATTGATGCAGGGCCCAGTGCGGGGTCTGGTGCGGGGTCTGGTGCGGGGTCTGATGCGGGGGGTCTGGTGGGGGAGCAGGGGCAGGGGTGGATTACACAAAATTTTGATGTATCTACTCTGGCTAGGGTTGTAGAATATCACGTAACTTTTCTCTATTTTGGCAGGGAATGGGGGATAAAGATGCACAACATTGCCCGCATGTTTTGGCTGGGTCTCCAGGTCAAGTCATGTGATTTACCAATGTTTCGGTGGGGGGTAGGAGATTAATGGATGATGTTACCTATATAATCCATGGCATGTGAAGTCAAGCAGAACATGTGATTTTCTCATTTTTTGGCTGGCAGGATGGGTGGCATAGTAGAATTGGCAGACCAGGGTCCACACTCCACTCATTGATTGTTTGCTTTACCCATTTAATATATATGTGTAGCACAGTGGTATCCATTTTTGGAGCTTGTAATAGAACATATTAGGTACACATCTCATCCCCCCCTTCCTGGCTGAATGCACTTGAGGTTTGAAACTTGTGTGTTCCCTTGCAAGCAATCTGCTTTGTGACAATCAACCCAAAAACAAAGTCGAAAAGAGAAGTGAATTCGAAGACTGGAGAATACAACCAAGTAGCTACAGTATTTATACCCAAATCCAGTCTGAGTCATATCTACAACTAATGAGTCATAGGGCTATGTACCGCATGGAACGCTGGTCATGGGTCGTAGTAGAACCTTCTGGAGCATATGTCGTGCAGCCTCGAATCGATGAAGATAATCCCTGGAACCCCTAGTCCGGGCCGTCTGATGCCGTGATCCGTGATAAGATAAGTCGTGTCAGGATAAGATCGTCGATGATAAGATGAAAAAGTGGCCGAACTATGACATTACCCCCTCTCTAGGGTCGATGTCCTCATCGACTAGGCCAATGGGCAAGAAGACGTTCTCGTAAGGGTCGAAGAGCTGTCGTTGGGGATATGGAAGGCGCTCGTCCCTGGGCTTGTAGCGATGAATGAGATAGTCCCAGTGTCCAGCTTCGAGCGTTGGCAGGAGGCGAATGCGTGTGTCTGGATTTGATTGTTTCCTCTGCCAGTCTCTCAGGACGTCCTTCGCGTGGGTAAGGTGACGTGATGGTTCCCAGGTGTTTTCGCTGTGCGGCCATCCCTTCCATTTGACCAAGTACTGTTTTCCTCGGCCGACTTTTCGCTCTTTCACGATTTCTTCGACTTCCCACTCCTCTGCTCCTCCGATCATCTTGGCCACGGGTCTCTTCTCTCGGCGATGGGGGGGTGGTTCGTGATAGGGTGTCAACAGTGACTCGTTGAACACCGGGTGTCTTTGGTCCGTGTCCGGCAAATTCAGCTTCCATGCAGCCGCTCCGACCAGTCCGTCTGATGGTAGTTGACGTAAATGCGGAGATAGTGTTCGATCTCCTGATTCATACGCTCCGTCTGCCCATCCGTGATGGGGTGATATGCGGTCCCCGGATTCATTTCCACGCCCAACATCCGATTCGTTTCCTTCATAAAGCCCTTGATGTATCGAGAGTCCCTGTCGGTGATGATTTTGCGGGGGACCCCGTGATAGCGGAAGATTCGGTCCCTGGTTAACCGTGCTACTCCTTCGCTGCTGATGTCAGTACTAATTGGTTCGACATGGATCATTTTGGTGAAGGTGTCACACCACACATGAATTGCGTCATACCCGTTACTGACCGGCAGGGGTCCGATCTGATCCATGGAGATGATTTCCCACGGCGCGTTTGGAACTGCATGCGGGTGCAAACTCCCTGTCCTGGCTCTTCTGGTCTTGGTCCGCTGGCACGCCTCGCACGTCTGGATGTATTTCCGAATTTGGTTTCCCATCCTTGGCCACCAGTAGTTCCTTTCCACCATCTCCTGCGTTCGGTTGATCCCAGCGTGTCCGACCAAAGGTGTGTCGTGGTGTAGTCCGATGATCTTGTCTCGTAGCTCCTCATTCCTCGGCACGTAGAGCTTCCCATGGTACGTGATGAGCCCATCTTCCTTTTTCCATCCGACGAGTGACTTCTCCAAGGCCGCTTTGACGCTTCCATCAATTGATCGAGTAGCCTTGATCTCATCGATTAGCTGCTGATCTTGCCCCTCGAATGTGACTTCTTGTGACCGGAAGAATTCGGGTTTCAGCAGAGTGATATCCTTGTTGTCGTTCTTGCCCTGATCGTGATCCGCTCGTCGAGATAAGAGATCCGCCTTGCGGTTGAGTGCGCCGGGTCGGTGTCGTAAGGTGAAATCGAATTCTGCTAATTCTGTGATCCATCGTGCTTGTCGTCGGTTGAGCTTTTGTGGCTTCCGGAAGTATTCGAGGTTCTGATGATCAGTGAAGATCTCAAACGTTTCTGTGGCCCCCAAGAGTAGCTGCCTCCATTCGTCGAGCGATAACATGATTGCAAGCATTTCCTTGTCGTAGATCTCGTAATTTCGCTCGGTTTCCGTTAATGCATGCGAAATAAATGCAATTGGGCGCCAAATGCCGTCTTGGTTTTGGCTCAAAACAGATCCTGTTGCCCCTTCCGAAGCATCGGCTTCCAGACGATATTGACCGGTGTCATTTGGCAGTGCTAAGACGGCATCCTCCGCGATTCTCTTCTTTAACCCATCAAACGCCGCATGTTCATCCGGACCCCATGACCATCCTGCCTTCCCTGTCAGCCGCGTCAACGGCTTGGCGACCTCCGCATATCCCCGAACAAAACGTCGATAGAAGTTTGTGAATCCGAGGAAGGCTTGGACTTGTTTGACGCTCTTTGGTTCCGGCCATTCCATCACGCCCTTGATCTTGACAGGGTCCATCCGCATCGAGTTGTGTCCAATGATTACACCCAGGTATTCGATTTCCGTGCGTTCGAACTCGCACTTTTCCGGCTTCAGGTATAATTTGTGCTTTTGGAGCAACTCGAGTACCCGTTTGGTGATTCGTCGATGTTCATCCAGATTTTCTGTGAAGATTAGTATGTCGTCCAGATAAACTACCACATGTCCCTCGTTGATCAGTTCCCGGAGTATGTCGTTCATCATGTTTTGGAAAGTTGCCGGGGAATTCGTGAGACCAAAGAACATAACCAAGGGCTCGTAAAGTCCGCGGTTTGTGCGAAACGCAGCCTTCCACTCATCGCCCTCTTTGATCCGTACGTTGTTGTATCCCCACCGGATGTCTAGCTTGGTGAAGAACTTGGCGCCGCACAGGTTGTGGACCAGTTCGGAAATCAGCGGTAGCGGGTACCGATTTCGGATTGTCATCTCATTCAGCTTCCGGTAATCTTGAACAGGCCGTAGCGAGCCATCCTTCTTCTTGACAAAGAAGAATGCCGATGCCATGGGTGATTTTGATGGCCTGATTCGTCCGCTGGCTAGGTTCTCTTGTAAGAACTCGTTGAGTTTGACCTGCTCGTTTCTCGATAAGGGGTACACCTTGCAGTCCACTGCTTTGGAGCCTGGTTTGAGCTCGATCGCATGATCCCATGCCCGTCGGTCCGGTAGCGAGTCGAATGATTCCTTGGCGAATACTTTGACGAATTCTCGGTATTGATCTGGAATCTTTCCCTCGGTCATTCTCTCCTTCTCCTTTTCCGCTTCTTCTGCGAATTTCTGCGCCGGCGTTTCCTTCAGCCGTAGGTCTACCTCCTTTCCAAAGTCGACCAACAAGATCGATTCTCCCTCTTCCAGATTCGGTGCACCCGCGTCCAGGTCAATTGCATCCATGTCGATCATTGCTTGGTGCTCCTCGTGACCCCTCATTTGACATTGCTCTGGGCATCGGCTGAATCTCATTGTCTGCTCCTGCCAATCCACCTCGGGGTTGTGTTCCGTCAGCCAATCCAGACCGATGAAGATCCGGGCTTTTCCCAGACACGTCAGAAGGAACGTGCGTGTCTCCACATGAGGACCGATTCTCATTCTCAAGTCGACGTAGTGCGTGATCCGACCGCTGATGTTCTCGGTGTTGTCGGCGTTACGAGCCACAATGGGTTGCGGAAGCTCTTGGATATCCAGCTTTTCTGCCCGTGCGTAGTCGGTGTCGATGCAGCAGGTACTGCAGCCACTATCGAGCAGCGCCTTGACTCCACGTGTTTTCCCTGAGTCCAGGCCCGTGATCTGGACATATACGTCCATCGAATGCCTCTTTCTTTCGGCTTGGTAACTGCGCAATTCCTGCGCCAATCTGCTGGGCTGGGGGCCCCTCTGTTTCTCGGCCGCCAATTTCCTCTGGATGGCATCTGGCACCCTGGTGCGTTTGGGTGCTTCTGGAACCTCGATTTTGGCAGATTCCTTGGGCGCTTCCTCCTTTTCCAAGGATCGAGCCTTCGGAGCGATGCTCCCCTTTTCGGTCTTTGTTGACGTGGTTCCTTCTCCACGAGCCATAAATACGTAAGAGTCCAAAAATAATTTATCCACAGCTGCTATCTTCCGATCCTTTTTATCTTGTAAATATTTTCTATTTAGAGCTATCTTTTCCTGGCGTTCTTTTTCCATCTCGGCAATAAGAAAATCGTGAATATTTGTACGTAGTGAGTCTGAGATCGTGTATGTAGATGAAATATTGTCCGTATCTTTAATCGAAACAAGTACAGAAAATTGTCCATAGTCCGGACGCTCCACCTCCTTGGCTAGAGGAGTGGAGCGCTTCAAAAACCCTTCTCGCGCAGCTTCTCGGCAATCTCCTTCAGGAACTCGTTGTCCTTGTCCCCGTTCTCGATTTCTTCCAGCATTGTGGCCCGATTGAAGAACGTGCGCTTCTTCTTGGGCTCCGGGCAGTTCCGCGCAATGTGCCCGGGCTGCTGACAGTTGTAGCAGATGATATTGCGGCCGCGGGCGTGGGTACGATCGATTTCCATCGGAACCGGTTCGTTGGCAGCGGGTCGGGTCGGAGCGGGTGTGGGCGTCACTGGTGCCGTTTGGGGACGGAACTGGGGAGGTGGTCGTTGTGTGGGGTGCCCATACGACGCTTTGCGCAGCTGGTCACGCAGAGCATTGGCTTCGATGTTGATGCACCAGGCTTTGAACGCTCCATAGGCCTTGGGCAGAGGGACACCGGTGTTGTAGAGACGACTGGCGATCTCGCTGCTGAGTCCGCGCTCCAGGAACTCGATGAGGATATTATCCTGGTCCCCCTTCTTGTATTCGCCTTTGTCGTCGGTGGTGTCAACCACATTGTAGCCTGCATCCGCGGCCAACATCTCAAAGTCAGAGATGTAGTCCGCGAAGGACCGTTTGTTTTGACGCAGGGCCATAAGCCGAGCAGCGGCGACTTGTTCCGCATTGGAGTCCCCGAACGCCCTCTGAAGCTCCTCCAGGAAGTTCTTTGATGTGACTCCTGCCTTCAGTCCCTGGAAGCCCTCGAAGTTGTGCTGCTTCCAGTTCATCGCCCATCTCGAGGCAGCGCAGCTCGTGCCGTTCTCGTTACGGAGGTAGGAGAGGACAAAGAGGATTTTAGTCTCATCTTGTGAGAACTCCGATCGATAGGCACCGATGTAAGTGGTGCACGCGTCCACAAAGCCCAGGTATTTGGACTTGTCGCCATCGAAGTAGGGGGGGTTGGCGGCGAGGGTGATGCGGTGATGCCCTGACATGGTAGGGGCAGGCGTGTGAGGTGGAGGCGAGGGTGGTTGTTCGGAGGGCAGTTCGTCGAGGTCGGGGATCTCGTCTTCAGGCGGTGGGAGGGCGAGGTAGGGGTTGGAGGGTCCGGGTTGGTTTTGATGCGCCAGATCGGGCGACGATGGTACGATGGGGGGAGGGGACGGACTCCCAGACGACGATGGGAATCGGTACGAAATGGTGGAATCGTGTGCTGTACAAGCACTCGAGGGAGGGTTCTTTTGCTAGCAAAAAGATCCCGGGCCTAGCTCTTCACGTGCCCGATGATCCCGAGGTGCGTTTTCCCGAAGGTCTCCGCAGCACTCCTTGTAGCTACCGTAAGGCTTGGGTCGGGCTCAACGTTACCCGTGGCCTGGTGCTGTTTGCTTGATATGAACCCTTCACTGCGATAGTGGAGGACAACTAGATGATTCGGTAAAAGGGTGAGTGGGGTGATAAGGGTTAAGAGGATATAGTGGGCGTAGCGGTGCAAGATACAGGGTAAGAGGTATGAGGTAGGAGGGTATGAGGGGAGTCTTCGAATTATGTGACAATCAACCCAAAAACAAAGTCGAAAAGAGAAGTGAATTCGAAGACTGGAGAATACAACCAAGTAGCTACAGTATTTATACCCAAATCCAGTCTGAGTCATATCTACAACTAATGAGTCATAGGGCTATGTACCGCATGGAACGCTGGTCATGGGTCGTAGTAGAACCTTCTGGAGCATATGTCGCGCAGCCTCGAATCGATGAAGATAATCCCTGGAACCCCTAGTCCGGGCCGTCTGATGCCGTGATCCGTGATAAGATAAGTCGTGTCAGGATAAGATCGTCGATGATAAGATGAAAAAGTGGCCGAACTATGACATGCTTGGGTTTCAGCATGAATTCATTAAATAGAGTGGATTTGAGGTGAACTATATTCATTACTCGGTGTGATGTGAGAGGATGTATTTACTGGCAAGTTGTCCCACAATAGTCAGAGCTTGGTTATCAGTGCAAATTTGACATGTAAACTCTTAACAACTTGTGTCTTGGCTTGTATCTTTTGGAAGACCAACTGCAAACACATGGCTGATTGTTTTTACCAATGAGTCTCTACCCACCCCAGCCATGACCACCTGCCTGCACCCCCGCCTTCACCCCCGCCCCCCCGCCAGCACCCCCGCAACTACCCTGCCACTGATTGACCCCCGCCATCACCCCCGCCACACCGGTGCCTCAGCCCCTGCCATCTCCGAATATGTAATATTATGTAAAGTGACAGCCCGGAACACATCAAGTCAGTAGCCAATCAGGACCTGTATAAACGTCGTACCTAACTATGTTTTGCTCTTCTGAGACTGTTTTTACATATATGCAGCTAAAAACCATCGGAATTATGTCTCCTTATGCTGTTCTTGTTGAATATAATGCCACTTCATGTCCTCTGTCAGCCCGAAATTCGAAACATGGAAACAGCTCATAGTGACTCAATGTTCCTATATAGAGAACACTTCAACATGGTTCACTTTGCATATTGCGCAAAATATATTTTCTGCAAGGGCCCAACTTCACACAGCCGAAGGATACACCCTTTGGCAATGCCTGAACAAAATCTGGGGAGTGCTGGACCCTGTAACAATTCAAAAATACGAAATAAATCCAAAGTATAGTGTGATTTATAATGTGGGATACGGGCCAGTTTAAAGAGATGTGAGCCTCTGGTCATCTTGAATATTGTTTCTAACAATGTTTCGGTCCCCTACCTCCTACCAGACAACCTCTGTTCTCACTGGAACGTGCAAAACCCACCCAAGCTTGTAAAATCAATTGTCGCCCAGAAACAAGAGCAGTCAAGTTCCTTTGTTGGAATTGGGTAGAGGTAACCATGAAGTTGCTTGGGCTGCAGTATAAAAGCATGGGAATGTGTTTCTATGTGTGTTCATCTGGTCGCTCCACATTTGATTGGCCAGCAGGGGCTGGCGCACCCCCGCAGTCAACCCCGCCCAATCCCCTGCAAGAATTGTATTCACAAGATTTCTACGCAATTCTTTGTCAGGGTTCTGTGTATTAGCACACTCATTACAGTGTCTCAATGTGATGTTCACAGGTTATATTCAATCCAGCAAATGATGCTTGTAACAGCTGTATCAAATATGCTATTAAAGAGAGTGAAACATTGGAGATGCAGTCATCCTTAAAAAGCAGGAGGACCACTTCAGCTGTTCGGAAGGGGAGCAGTAGCCATGACTATTCCTGCTGATCAATGTAGCTGTGACTGGACAACCCCCTTGGGGATTTGCTGAACACATGTGGTTGCGCATTTTTTAATATGTTAGCATCTTTTGAAGCCACAAACTCCACCAAAATGTACTGGCAAAACCATGCTTTAATCTCCTACCCCCCACCGAAACATTGGTAAATCACATGACTTGACCTGGAGACCCAGCCAAAACATGCGGGCAATGTTGTGCATCTTTATCCCCCATTCCCTGCCAAAATAGAGAAAAGTTACGTGATATTCTACAACCCTAGCCAGAGTAGATACATCAAAATTTTGTGTAATCCACCCCTGCCCCTGCTCCCCCACCAGACCCCCCGCATCAGACCCCGCACCAGACCCCGCACCAGACCCCGCACTGGGCCCTGCATCAATTGCAATATCCAGTTACACATCTTCACCTTCCCTATTGGCTTTGTCTACCTTGATAAGATATTTCATAAATGTTTGTATTCTTGCCCTGGTGGTCAGCAGCACTACTGCTACGGCTAAAGGAGGTCAAATATAGAATATGCCAGACTGACCCCGCGGCAGACCCCGCCAGATGATGGGATCAAGTGCATCAACAATCCTATTGTGCAGGGTGCATTTGGGGTTTTCTAAGCTCAAATGCATGGTCAATTAGTGTATTTACCTATGGAAATTATACTGGGATGAGTTAGAGAGGCTTCCATTTTTTTTTGGCGGAAAATCACGTGATTTTGCGCCCACTGTCTGCCACAACATGCAATCTATCAAGCAGCACCTCCAAAATCATGCCAAATGGTGCAAAAAGGGGCCCCCAAAAAGTCACGTGATAATGCGCCCACTGCCCGCTGCAGTGTGCGGGAGGGGCGGTAGCGCCCCCGCCAACGCCCCTGCCAACCCCCGCCATTTTGAAATTTTTCCTGCAGCTCATCACGTGATTTTCCCGCCATCCCGCCCATTTGGTGCATCATGTGATTGATTTTTTTTTTCCCGCCCAGCTGCCCGCTCTTATGGACAAGTCACATGGTATGTATGGGCACCCCCGTCCTGACCCCCGTCCTGACCCCCGCCCATCCCCCTGCCCCAAAATGGCCAGCTGCCCCCTGTACCCCCGCGGGGGGGGACCTCCTGGGTACCCATAGAGCTACGTCTAAGGGTACCCAGGAGGTCCCCCGCGGGGTCTATATGGGGGGTTGGCGGTGGTAACTGAGGTGTTGACGTTGTACGCTGCATTTGTGATGCTGGTGGCGTGTTTTTCTCGCGTCCGTTCGTCGACATGTCCAATGTATTCTAGTTACGAGTTCAGAAAGAAGCTAAGGACTACCCCGACTCGGAGACGCGACCACTTCCAGAGGCGGTGAAGTGGCGTTTGGTCCGAGCACGTGGTGGTTTGTTGCCAAGAGAGATCCGGTGTCGCTCCTGGGTCTACCTCCTCTGCTGCCGCCCATGATGTCTCACAAGAGATTCTTGCGCTCCTGGTGAAGAATGGAGTGCAAGATACTGTTGTGGAATGGCACGAGGCAGTCCCGCAGAAGCTGGCCGGCCCACCCCTTATTCGCCATGTTGGTACACTGACTCACATCAGGAAATTAGACAACTGCGTATGAGCGCTGATGGTGATCGTGATATGATCAACGACGTTGATGCGCAGATCCGGCTCATCAGCTGCTCGTGAGCTGCACTGAGTCGGTCACTGGGCTCAGCGGAAGACAATCAGTCTCGCTAGTAGTCATCAGACTGCGCAGTGTCCGGGAAGCACCAAGCAGACTGATTAATCTCTCATACATATATGTTAGCACGGCTGGTTCTCATGAGTAACAGCCACTGTAATCAAGGACAAGTCTCCGGATCGAGGACTGTATTCAATTTCAGTACATAATGAGTGATAGCCCCCCATAAACGTTCAATCTCAAGCTTATCCAACTCCGAGTCCGCACGATGCTTGAGTACAGCTCGCCGAATGCAATACAGCTCCCCCTGATCTGACAGGAACACTCATTAAGACGCGTGTCGCGTACTCAGGCTTTACACTACTTTCTAGAGATCTGCATATCCAGTGTCTTCATAGTCATCTTTGCCGTCATCTGCCCCAAAGTTGTCCTCGTTTTGAAGGTCCTCCTCATCCTCTTCCTCCTCTGACGACTCGTCCTCTTCCTCCTCTTCCTCCTCCTCCTCTTCGTCGCCTTCCTTCTCATCCGCTAGTGTGACTTCTTGATCCTCTTCATCTTCTTCCGGCTCATCTCCATCCTCCTCTTCCGTCTCTGGCTGCACAGACAGGTGCCCAATGCCCCCTCCAAAGTAGCGCATGAGCATGTCACGATCGAGAAATCTGCGATCTGTGTAAGACACCGTTTTCAAACAAGAAACAGACGACTCACATGTTCACGTAGAATGAAGCCCAATCATCTGTCTCATCTATGGCAGGTCTTGCGGCGGTCTTCTTCGTTGTGCTGAGCAGGGAACTGGTCCGACCGCTATTGAAATCCGGCACCAAGTGACAGCCACGAACGACATAAGCCGGGTCCAAAAACCCAAACGCAAGCGAATCTGACTCTTCCACGAAGCCAACCTTAGGCAGCCGTGCATTCTTGAAACCGGCACGATGCCCAGGCTCTACTCCAAGCCATCGGACCCATAGAAATTCGAATGATTTCGGAGCCGTGACAAGGGTTGAAGAGGATATGAATGCGGAGGTGTGGAAGACTCCCAGAACTTGTGCATACCAATAAGGATGTGCGTCTGGTTCTGTTTCCGGTGAGCGCACCATCACAAATGGTGCAGTCCGTGGGTTGACGATGTCTTGTTCGCGACGGACGTCGTACATAGTGTAATTGATCCGGAGCGTCTTTGTGGCATATAGCCGATTCCCGTGAACCTGAACACTTTGCCGATCCTGCGCTTTGAACGACTCGTGTGTGTCACCATCAAAATTGCGCTCTTGCAAGCGACCGAGCAGATGGTCCTGCAGCTTTGGTACAAAATTCTGTTGTGTCCGCAATAAGTTTGTATTGGCAAGGCGGCACGTTCGGGAGAGACGCACCTTTAGCGCAGGATCCCTTGTTTGAGCAAAGCTGAAGTCTTCGAGGAACAAGGGATATCTCCGCACTAGGCTTGTTGCGTGATGAGCTTGATTATCGTTCATTGTGAAGGGATCTGGCTGGTCAAATCCAACAAGGTGGAAATGGCGCATCTTCTTCGCATCCCGGACACGTTGCGAAACACGAGCGCGGGCCATCCGGGTCACCCGCACAGCTATCTGACCTGCATGATTGCGTTTGTTGGTCAAGCCATAGAAACGTTTGACGATGCGGTGCATACTTTCTCCCTAAGTTGAAGCTTGTTAAGCATTCCATTTTCAGAGTGATCACGGAATACACTTACAACTTGTGTCGAGTAATTGTCTGTTGGCCCAAAGAGCCGGATAAACATGACGTAGTCACCGAGACTGTGCCACTTGTAAGTGTGCAAATTCAATCCCTTTTTGTTTCTGGCGCATTTCTTGCGCGTCAAGGATGGAGTCGAATCCGATTCGGCCTTTGCCTGAGCCTGTCTCTGCTCCTGCCTTGCCCGAGCAGCAGCTTCTCGCGGGAGTTCTGTGGTCGCATACTTCGAGCAGGTCTTTGACTGGAACTGCCTCATCAAGCGGCCGAGTTCTGTGGTACGTGCTTCAAGATGCGCTAAGGTGGAATCTGTATGCATCCGAAGTTTTGCGAAAGAGTGCCATTCAGCCATGCAATAGAGGAGCTTCATGACGCGCTTATTATCTTCTTCGTCAGGGAACAGGCCCTCGAATACAGGGATTGAACAGAGAAGGAGATCCTCGAAGTCCCGAGCGCTCAACTTCTTCATCTCCGAAGCATTGGTGGCAAATCGACGGATGGTATCTCGTCCAAAACGTGGGATCTGACGGAAACTTGTCGGTTTCAAGGTCAGATCGTCATCCGATCACACAGTTCACTGCGACTTACCGGGAATCAAGCTTGGAGACCAAACTCGGCCCACCAGGTTGAGCGTAAAGAAGTCGAATGAGGTGTGAAAACAGAGCCTTCCACACCCCCAGCTCAAACTCGTGCAAGAAGTCGACCACCAGCATGCGATGCAGATCAAAAGATGAGCCAAGGCGGGCAATAAACGCGTTCTAAAGCTTGTTTATCACAGAGCCAGCGGAAGAACAGGAGGAAATGGCGTACTTCAATTGGTATAGACGAGGTTGCCTGTAGTATGTTCTCCACCATCGCAGATTTGATGCCATAACCGCGATGGTGAATCCAATCCCGGGCCTGACGGACAACAGAGGTGAGATATTGCCGCACAGTGCCTTCACGGGACCGATCTTTGATATCCTTTACCATTCCCATACGATGCGCCTCTGACTTCTTGACAAGACATCGCGGACACAAGCAAGTCCCACCTTCTCGTATTGTCGCTAGCAGCACCCTTCAATTCTGATTAGTAGTTATTCAAGACTCGGCTCAAGCACTGATCTGCACGTACTTCTCGGGGTAGTCCGCAGAGTACGTGAAGAAACGGGGGTAAACTCGACGCTTTATACCGTCAGCACAGGTGATGACAATACCGTAGCGATACGCATGCATGAATTCATCGTCAAGAAGCAGCTTCCAGACTTCTTGAAAGAGCTCACGACGACAGAAAGTAAGTACCTCTTTCCGTTGGTTTGGGCTGTCCCATTTCGTGTGGAACTGAGCTAATTTGTCTTCAAAGGAATCGGGCAGCTTCTGTGCGTCAGAATTGCAATGCCTGGGTCTCTACTATAGGATACTCACCGATGGAATGTAAGCCAAATGGTGTTCTGCACCGAATCCCGGCTTGGACCGCATGTATTTGCTGAGATTCCCGAATAAGACATAGATGGGCCAGAGCTTTGCGACGCCGAAATTTGTCAGATGAGTGCTGTCTGACCATTGCATCATTGCTGCAACGACTTTCTCCAGCTTACAATCTGGATCATCTGGCGGCAGCTCGCCTGTCCGTTGGATCTTGTCATGCTTGTCGATGAACGCATCAGAGTTGTAGATTTCCGTGTAAACGCGTGTATCGTTATGAAACAGTTTGAAGGGCGAAAGATGGAAGTGCGCCGAGATCGGATCCGCAAACGCTGCCTTGATTACGGACGTGAGACTACGAAACTGCAGTCCTGGTATTGCAAAGCTCTGTGATGGTACGTCTGGCGATCCCGATGGTACATTGATTGTGACCGATGCCATCTTCATCTCTGTCAGAAATGGCAACGACTTCTGGGCCTCTTGATCGGCCTCTTTGTTGGCTTGCGCGGCGCTCGTACCGACCAGCTCGTCAGCCTCAAAATCCTTGTGAGTGATTACAGATATGAGTTCATTGAACTGCTCTGTCGTCTTCTTGATACTGCCGTTGTTGAACCAGCCCCACAACGCTTGGAGGCTTCTGTTGACCAGTGGCACTCCTGCCTGCTTCGGACGGTCTGGTGTCGCCCGAATGACCCCACCAGGATGGTCATCTGACGGGTAGCGGTTCGAAAGATCCTCCGCATCGATATGCTCGTCGGGATCATACGTCGGTCGATGTAGGTAGCTTCGCCATAGACCAAAGACATTCGCCACTGTCTGGTATGTATCGCGTACGATGAGTCTGACTCGCGGCACAGCACTGATTTCTCCACTGGATGATAATCCGGATGCCACCAGATCTCTCCGCTCCGAGATCGGAGCTGCCCGAGGAATGGCGGTGAGAGGTACTGGGTTGTGATCACGGTATCTTGCAGGAAGAACACGATTTCGAGTTGGCCGGCCCGCAACTTCTTTGGTATTGGTCTGCTGCACTGGCGAAGCCGGTCGATCGGGTGGCAGCGGAGGTGACAGAGGCGACGGAGGCGAGGAAGTGCCCGATGTTGGTGGTACATCCTCGAATCCGACCATGGGACCAGGATCTGGCTCGGGACTCAAGGCTTGCGGCGGGGACTGTGAGGGATTGCGAACGGAAGAGGGTGCAGATGACTGAGTTCATGCTCAAGATCAGTGGCATAGTCGTACTCTAGAAGCACCGGAGGCGTACCGGTGACACTCGGGTCTTTCGACCTCGCTTATCCGACAATCCTGTACTAGACGGCGAAAGAGTTCTCTTAGACAATGTGGCTTCATTCTGCAGAGTCCCAGGCACAGATGTCTTGTTTGAGGTGGAAGCAGCTGCCGCCGCTGCAATGGCTCGAGCCTGGCGCTCTTGAATAAGCAGAGCCTGGTATGCGATGTACTTGGTGCAGTTTCCGCGATGCTTTGTGCGAGGGCCGGGTTCCTTGTAAGATTTCGGACAGTCAGGAGCACCACAGGGATACATGGCAAAGATCGTAGATTTGATTCAAGTAGGGACAACAAGCGTGTAGGGCAAATGGCGCCGAATGGAATCATGGGCTCCGACAAAGTGAGAGAGTGATCGCTGTGATGGCTTTCTGGCAAATTTGAAATGCTCTCCGATCGTTCCAATCACGAGACACGTTCCACCGCGACCGCGTTTTGTTGATTTTGATGCGCCGGGTGAGGGTATAAGAACTTAGGAGTAACTCGAAGTACTGGGATCATCTCACCTTGTTCCTCCCAACATGAGTCCTCGCTCTCCTTCCCGCACTTCATACTCTTCCCGCCCTTCCCGTTCCTGTTCCCGCTCCCGTTCCCCTCACCGATCGCGCCCACGATCGCGCTCTCGCAGTCGAAGTCGCAGAGATAGCCGCCGTTCCCGCAGTCGATCCCCTCGTCCCCGCAACCAACGTGAACGATACTCCTCTCCTCTTCCTCCCTCCTCCTCCCCTTCCCGTTCATCTGATGCTGGGGAGAGCTATTGGAAGTCGAGGTTCTTTGCAGAGCAGGCAAAGAATGCGGAGAAGCCTAGCCGAAGCAAAAGGAATGCGTGAGTGCATCTCTGACCACATCAGACAACCCATTCACCTTTCTTAGCACGAATAGTGGCACTGGGGACCTTCCCCGTGGACTACGCATGCTCATGGACATCAGCATTGATATAGCCACACTTGTGGAAACATCTGACGCGTACGAGCAAGACAGGGAACCACGCCCTGACTATGATGAGTACTCTGAGGGTTTGACGTCGGAGCAGATGGAGAGCTTGGCAGCAGTACGACCGTAAGCTTAAGAAAGTCTGGTCAGAGGCACTCCCACTCACCGTATCTAGCCTCGAGCGCATCTTCACAGCGCGGCAGATCTTCCGGAAGCTCATGCCCGACCTCGAGCGAGACATTATCTCCAAGTCGGCCCCAGATGCCACACTGACCAAGACAGAAGCTGAGGCGCGGGCAGCAGCGTTGATTGCGCAGTACAAGGCTGTGAGTACATGACGATCTCTTGGACACATACTGCTCACCGGATTACAGGCTAACAAAGCCGGGAACGATGCAAAGAGCCGCAACCTGAATACGGCAACAGCTATCCTTGCACAGTGCCTCAACGCCGACCGTGATCGTCCTGAGATCCGCGCTCTGGACCACAGCCCTTCACAAGAACAAGACGGCCAAACCGTTCGCGGCTACGCACCCAGACTCAAGGAAAAGTCGCGCGTGAATCGGGGCCTGCAGCACGACGTTTGTGGAGGATTGTTGACGAGCACCAAGTACGACTGGACAAAAGAGAGGTGTGTAACACTGTTTGCATGTGTAGTGATCATTTCTCACATCTCACTTCTCGCTTCCATGAAGTGTGCGCGCGAAGATACGGGCGTTCGGCGATCGTCCGTCCACAAATGAATCGGACGAGGATGACGACTTGGAGATGCCGCCCCCCAATGAGGAGGAAGCCGACGACGACGATGACGAAGACTTTCACTTCCGTCTGTTCTATGAGCTGTGCCAGGGGGATCCCAACAACCCGCTGAAGGGTTTTCTCAAGAACCGATACCTGGTATTGGTGCGTGTGATAACTGTGTTCTCCGTGGTCTTCCTCAATCTGATCATCTGCTTGACAACTAGATCTACAAGGCAATCTTCACCGGACCCGCATCTGCCTCCTTCGACATTGAGAACATGGATCCTTCAGACAGCCAGAGCACTGGTCGTCAATCCATGGCGGTTATACTACGGATGAACGACAAGGTGACTCCGCGATCGATTGCCTACGTTGCCAGCCTGGTGCGTCATTCATTCTTCATCTTGATGACTGCGACTGATCAAGTTCCAGGCCCACTTCGCTCTGACCAATGGCTTCAAATGGAAGAAAGTGTACAACAACGTGTCGTACGTCGGCCTGTACAACTACATTGTCGACTTTTTCGAGTGCCCTCGCCCGGATACGCCTCATGGACGACACCGCAAACAGTTGCTCGCTTGGTGGAACCAGTGCGTGGTCGTCTCCTGCATTCCCGTCATTCACTAACGACTGCTCTCTTGGCAGGCAAGTCTTTACCGACGCCGCAGCGTCCACCACATCACAGGGAGGAGCTCCTCGTGGGAAGCCGAGCGCTGTTCGGTCCATCGCGAAGATGCGCCAATGTGTTCCCGATGTATGAATGGTTACTACTATGTATCTGAGTTCTGAATGCCATGGATTTCAATTGCCTGCTACTACATTTGTGAATTCTGTATCCAATATTGAGCACGTTCAGTCGCCGAGCTGTGGATGAGTGGTGGCCGAGCCGTCGAAATACGTGAAGTCGCGCGACCACCGGCAGCACTCATCGAGTGAGGCTGAGCACATGAATTGGGCTGCCGAGATGCTCGCGAGCATCTGGGTGAGTCGCTGATGACAGCTGACGAGCATCTGACAAGCGCGGATCACTTTGGGTGGCGTTTCTGAGCGCTCGTGATCGACAACGGGCTGATATCGGCTGCCGAGTGCGCATCACGCATCACGAGCGCTACCGGTACATTCCGAGCGCTCGGCCGAGGCTGCCTAATTTCCTGATGCAGTATTGAAATTGAATCAACGTGATATTTTTGCTTGTTTAGACCACTGAGAGAGAACGGCTCGACAAAATTATACATAATTTGATTCAGAGCATGAGGGTATGGTACACTAGGTTTTCCCAAAATCCTGGAGCGATCCGCGCTATGGTTGCGTCTCAGCAATGGAAAGTGTCTGATGGCTTGATCCAATTTCATTTCCACTTTTGGAAAGTCAATAAAGTTCGATGCAACGACGGATGCAGCAGTTTCGGTAAGCTATTGAGCGTTCTCCTTCGGCTATTCACGCACGGCATTTCTTTGAGCGCAGCGAACTCGGGATCCCTCAGGCAGGCGATCTAGGATCTCTGTCCGATCCTCCTTGATATCGGCGTCACAGAGTTTGGAAGGATCTCCCATTCGGCAAAAACGGACTATTCACCAACTCGTACAGCTCTCGTGCTGGGAGTGTCTGTGCGAGCTATGGATTGCGGTTTATCTTGAGGAGGGGGAAACGCTTGGACCGAAGAGTTTCAGGAGTGTCGCCAGCGTAGGCAGCTCGGCCCATCAGTGCCTCGTTCGGACCGTATTCCAGGTCGCAGACGGAGTCGCTCACATGTCCAGTATGTCTCTTACACTGGAAAGAAGTAGAACCAATTGCACGGAGGGCCGCAGCGCGGAAGTCGTGGCTGTCAAAAGACGAAACGGGTTCGCAGGCGCGCATCGTGTGGACGTGCACAGTATATGCGAGCAGACGAGATCGGACCGTCGCCTTGCTCGTAAACTGGTTTCTGAACTCAGAAGCCCGGGTGCTAATGGGTTCGGGCAATCTCTTCCCGAGGCGGTGCGTCCACTGTGTATAAGTCTAGCTGAGACTCGAGAGTGAGTCGAGACTCGATGGTCACTCGAACGCCTTCACGCGTATCACAGACGGAGACCATGTGATGTGGACAGGTGATAGCAAAGGTGCGAACCCGAAGCCACGATGGTCCATGGAGGACAGGTTTGGCCTTCGAGAACATGGGAGCGGGACCGGCGTGTACCGCACCGGTCATCACCGGTCCGTGCTACCCCACACCCCAGATTCTAAAATGGATTCCGTCCGCGGATATCTCGTACTGTCACTACTGGCGCTTTCACTCACTTGTCATCCCCACAATGTCTTCAGAGGGCGTTCAGATGTACGTGGAGAGCTCCAAGGGTGCTTCAAACTGATTCCGTGCGCGCAGCCACGCGTTGCCGACAGCCCCCGCTGTACCTGCTTCCAATGCCAAATTGAATAAGATTTCGTCGCAGCTCACGCAAGTGAAAGTGCGTCATTTTTGAGCGCTCTTGTTTCCCGGATGTTGAACCTTTCCAGGCGCGGGGTGGAGCTCAAGCGATGCGTGAGTTTTTGCAGGTACCCTTCCTATGCTCGGTCTGTTGTTGATCGACCTGGCCAGTGTACGCGGTAGGACTGAGCGAGGCAGACATGGAGAAGCCCCAGGTATATTCGATGTACCGCTTTCGAATGATTGTTTATGTCCGCAGATCGGTATCTCTCCCATTTGGTGGGAAGGTTCGTATAGGATCTGAGTGCATAGACATACGACCTGATGGCTACGACCAGGCAATCCCTGCAATTCGCATCTGGTAGAGGGTCTCCAATGGGATTCTTCACGTATTTCTCACTCTCGTCCCAGATGGATCTCGCGAAACACGTCAAATCGGGATGCAGCGATGAAGACATGGTCGGACTGATCTTCAACACCATCGGTGTTAGCGACGCTATCACAATGGGAACTGACGGTTTGTGGCATGTCAGGACACACGAGCACGATCTCACTTCACCCAGGGATGAGATACTCGTAGCTATCCGTCCTCATATCGGATAAGCGCTGGATTCGACTCAACTTCTCTAGCCTCCCCAGTCGGGATATCATAGCAGACTCGATTGAATCTGTTGTGATGGCGCAGCACTACGACGCGAATATTTCGATTCCGGGATGCGATAAGAACATGCCGGGATGCTTCATGGCAGCAGCGCGCCACAATCGACCGACAATCATCGTTTACGGAGGGACAATCCAGACCGGGACTCGCCATGCCGGTGCGTATCTATATCACACGCCCTTCCGTCACTATTTCTGGAACTGAAAGACAGACTGTCCTGCAATGGGTTATAAGAAAGGCGGTTCGCACAATTCAGTGTGCTAACCAGCGAGTGATTGATCGGAGGCGTAGATTCCGTGAACATCTCCGACGCGTTCGAATCTTTTGGGGCATACACTGTCGGAAACATCACAGACGAGCAGCGATTTGACGTCGTTCGTCACGCATGTCCTGGTGCTGGAGCTTGCGGTGGAATGTACACCGCCAACACGATGAGCTCCGCACTCGAGGCCCTCGGCATGTCGCTGCCCTACTCGTCGAGCACTCCGGCGACGTTCCCCGGTT
Source organism: Mycena citricolor (assembly GCA_963692855.1). Taxonomy (NCBI): domain Eukaryota; kingdom Fungi; phylum Basidiomycota; class Agaricomycetes; order Agaricales; family Mycenaceae; genus Mycena; species Mycena citricolor. The sequence continues at coordinate 28,349 of CAVNYO010000097.1, read as the reverse complement.
TGTACTTCCACTGCTATGAAAGTGAATCGTAGCTGAATGGGAAGAAGAGAAGGTCCAGGAATGCATGAAAGCTGCGGGATACCTGAAAAATCTGCTCGAGAAGGACATCAAGCCGAGGGACATACTCACCCGCCAGTCATTCTTGAATGCGATGGTCGTCATCACCGTTCTCGGAGGCTCTACCAACGCAGTCCTCCACCTCCTCGCCATGGCACGGGCGGCTGATATCGAGGTAAGCTGAACGGCCCTTGAAGAAGTGATATCCTCGCTCACAAGTCATGCGAAGCTGACCATCGACGACTTCCAAGCCATCACGGACAAAACACCGTACCTGGCGGACCTGAAGTAATCCCATTTGTTCAGCACTCATGGCGAGCACTGACAAATGTCAGGCCATCTGGAAAATATTACATGGAAGACATTCATCGAGTGGGCGGAATCCCGGCCATCCTCAAATATCTTCTCAACCACACCGACCTCATCGACGGCTCCCAGCTCACAGTCACCGGAAAAACGCTCGCCCAGAATCTGGAACATGTTCAAGAGCTCAATTTCGACCAGGATGTCGTCCGCAAGCTCGACAACCCAATCAAGCCGACCGGACATTTGACGATTCTCTATGGGAACTTGTGTCCCGGCTCGGCGGTCGCAAAGTTGACTGGGAAGGAGGGCTCCCGTTTCGAGGTAGGTGGACGCCTGTTTATCATGACATCAATTGAATGAAATGCGCAGGGAGTGGCCAAGTGCTTCGACAGGTAAGCGACGCAGACACATCCAGGAACCCAGCGTAATCGAGATTTCAGCCTGGAGAGATTCTTCCCCGCACTCGAGGCCGGAGAAATCAAGGCAGGCATGATCCTCATCTTCCGTTATCAAGGTCCCAAAGGCGCACCAGGCATGCCTGAGATGCTAGGTGAGAACAGAGTGCTAAGCTGACAGAACTGCGTTGAAGACTCTGCACAGGTCCGACCGGAGCAATCGCTGGTGCTGGACTTGCCAATTCAACGGCCCTCATCACCGACGGCCGGTTCAGTGGAGCGTCGCGGGGCTTCATCATCGGACATGTGGTCCCCGAAGCCCGGCTAGGCGGTCCCATAGCCCTGGTCGAGGACGGAGACAAGATCATCATCGACGCAGACAGCAAGACAATTCAATGGCTTGTGTCGCAGGAGGAAGAGGCACGGAGAAAGGCGCTCTGGGAGGCGTCTGCCAATTCGAAGTTGAACGTGAAGAGAGGCATCCTTCTGCGGTATGCGAGGGACGTAGCCGTGAGTCGCATGGCGGATACTGCGCTTGTAACCTTGTCTGATGTACTCCGCAGCCGGCCAGCATGGGTGCTTACTGCGACTGATTGATTCATCGACCGAGAGTGTAAGATATGAACTGGAAATAAGTAGGAATGTACGCAATATACTAGGATGGGCGTGAGAACTCCGTGGTTACAAGACTAGATAGGCTCACTCGTCCAAGTAATCATAGCACACCGGTCGACGGCCCCTCCTCCTCCGACATTCGACTCTTCTCTGCCATATCCGACCCCACAAGGTGCGACGTCGACCCTGTAGCCCCGTTCACCGCGCCGCCGACAGATTTCTGCTTGTGATGGGAAAAACGTCGCTTTTCATCCACATGAACGTACTCTCCGCCTTCGTGTTGGCCAAGGAGCACAGCGGGGTCAGGAGGAATCACGACCTTCTCCTTGGGCTCGGGGCGGACTTTCGGCGTGGCTTGGCCCGCTTCGATCTGTCGGTTGAGTTTCTTGCGTTTCCAGCGTTTGTAGAAGTAGATAGTGAATCCAATTAAGTAGGCCACGCCCATAACGCTGCCGATGGTGGCCCCTGCGATCATGGGGGTCTTGGGTTTGGGGCTAAAGCAGAAGCAGAGGAGTTGGGTAGCTGATACAGAAGGGGCACAGAGAGATACCCACCCAGGCGGCTCCGACTGTTGAGCACGGTCATAGAGAGTACGGGTAGAGACAACTTCGGAGCCTGGGAAGTGCAGTTGCATATCAATTTGCATAACTGGGATCTGGATACGGGACACACTCAAGAAAGCGACGGAAGGCATAGTTGTGGCAGAGAAGAGCAGGCAGTTCACACCATCGACAATGGAGCAACAGGCCTAGAGGGCAAGTGCGGAGTTGAATGGACGATGAGGTAAAGTGGATGAGGCTATAGATTGATGGCATCACATATTCCAACTTTGATCCCCTTTGATCAGGGGACAGAAAAAGTGGCGAGAATTCACTTGGGAACTGAAAGGTCATCAAGCCAAGGGAGAAGACACAAGCACAGAGCAAAATTTATTCGACCACGCCAGGGATCGAACCTGGAATCTTTGCCTAGCAGCTCACCGGAAAGCAACGCAGTAACCATTTTGCCACGCGGCCGATGACTACAGTATGGAACTTGACAGGTATATCTTTACGCTTTGATCTTTACTAGAGTGATGAGACGCAAACAGGTTTCTAGACCCGGCAGAGAACCCACCATGTGAGCATTGAAGCGTACAAGAAGATTTTTCTCCCTGCACTGCCACCATCATCATTCTTGAAATGCCTCCCAGGGTTCTTGACAAACATACGGCTGTGTCGGACTCTGCCTCATCGGGGAGGATATCCAGGCTGCTTGCACACAGATCAGTTGCTTTTGCCCTTTGGATGCCTTACAGTGTCCCACTGAGTCTGCTCGATTCGACAATCCGATCGACGTCACGGTTTGTTAATGTTCTGTCTCGAAATGCACCCAAGTACTCCTTTGATACGGGCTCAACATGTGCGGAGATCCTTCTTTATTTCGATATAGCTGTGGAGATTCCAGAACCGCTCCGGAGTCCGCGGACCATCGCCGATACTGCTTTTCTCTGGGTGCCCCTCTTCTCCGCGTACTAGTCATTTCATGGATACTGCACACACTGGTACATGCAACCGACTAACATACCCATTTTTTGGAAGATATCATGCAAAATCTCAGTTTCCTCATGACACTGCAGTTACGGCTACTTATGGAACAACTCCAGTGCATCTTGGTCGAAACTCCGCGGACCCGTCACCGCACTCATAATGATCGAGCACCGGAGTCCTTGCTTCCTGCACTTCACATTCACTCGCAAAGCCTCTTCTCCCGCCATTCTTTCAGTGCTGCCTTTTATACGCCATTTTGCGCGTACATTTCCCTTGCATTCGCGTGTCTCGTCGAACGAAACGCGCGTAGATTTCATTCAATATGCCGTCCTCCTCCCAGGTCCCCATTCACAAAAGCCCTGTTCCCGCTCCTATGCTATCCTCCGACTCGAACGCGACTTTGAAAGGGTATTCGCAGTCCTCCCTTGGCCACCGCCCGCGCGGTCGCTCGACATCGAGCCTCCTCTCGCCACTGTCCCCGCTATCCTCTTCACAAGGCCAAGGCACCACTCGACTGCCCGGGAGGCTGTCCCACTCAAGGACAGCGTCCACGCCGGTGACTCCTCCACCAAGCTACATCGACGAGTGCTCGTTTCCATTCCACGATGCGCCAACCTCCTCCTTCCTCGCTCGCGCGCGGTCGCATTGCCAAACTCGGGCGTCCTTTGCTTCAGCGGGAATGGCGAGTCCCAAAGCGAATCTCGAAGAGTCTGTCTCGCGTCCGGCCGGACACCCCACTTCACCCACTCCGACATCTTGGTGGGGTCGCAACTTTCGCGAGGAGATACTCCCGCGGCCCTGGCGCGACTCGCCCAAGCGGCAAGGGACGGTCCCTGCCGAACAAACTGATAGTTGGGCTCGGACTCAAAAGGTGCGCAGATTCTGGTTTTGATTATGAGATACAAGCCGACGCGTCGTTTAGCGTGTTTCACTGGCAGTGACCAACGTACTCGGTACATCTGTGCTCCTCAGCCACGAAATCTTGCTCCGTGCATCAGAACTCATGGAGGTCATTCCTATTCCAGTGCCCGGGCTTCAGATGGCAGCCAAATGCCTTCTTTCAATCTGGGATGATGTGCAAGGTGTTGATGTGAGTGTGCAACCTGTTGTGCTGAAGGACTCAGCTACTCATGTGCTGCTCTCAGCTGAACAGGATGGCGTGCCTTCGCCTCGCGGAACGCTGTGCCGATATCCTCATGTCTGTGAGGGAAGAGATCAGGGACGCAGGAGATGAGGTTGGGCATGAGCTCACTGCGCCAATTGAGAAGCTGAACAGGTACGAATTGACATTTTGCTGAACTTTCATAAGCCGACACATCGCAGTACCTTTGAGCGCGTCCACCTGTTCATGAGCAAGCAAGCTCAGCGCCCATTTCTCAAGCGATATCTAAGGCGGGCGGAAATCCTGCGCGAGATTGTAGGATGCGACAAGGCACTTGGAGAGGCGCTAAGTCTGTTCGGGGTCGGTTTCACCACCTTTTGATCAAATTCACTGCTCATGTTGCCACTTAGCTTTCAATCCAAATCCGAATACTCAAGCAGGTGCAAGCTGTCGAGTTCAACCGACACAACGACACTCTTGCAATCCTCGATTCCGTCGTTAACTCGCAGCAGATTGCATGTGCAGCTGGCTCTACATCCGTCACCATCCAGGGATTGGGTATATCAATCCCTAGCGGGACCAACGGCCTGCCGCCCAGTTCGTCCCACAAGTCGCTTTCGGCTGCGGGTGGACAAGAACCGGTCATTCTACCGACACTGCACAATCTCCACGACAGGCAGAACACACTGGATCGGGTTCATGACATGACTGATCTGAGGGATCTTATGCGAAATGCTGTCAGTCAAAGCAGCGATGCGGAGATGCTACGGGTGTTACAAGTGCGTGTATGCGTGTGCGACTGTGCAGAAGCTGAACACTGAGCTAGGTCCGGCGAGATGATATGCCAGAAGCTTTGAAAACACTCCAACGCGCATTGGAGCGTATCGGGATCGTCAACAGTTTGACGAGCTCGTGCATTCCGTCGCCTTTGATAGCAGAGTCCTGCTCGGAGCAGGCCCAAGTTTCAGTCGGCCCTGAGCCGGTGGAGCGAACCATCTCTGCTTCCAGCTCTGGCAGTAGCGTCTGCGGTGGACTGACTGCGGATAATCATGACATGCTAGACCGTGAGTTCTTGGAGAGTGGGATAGATGCATTGCGGCGGTTGAGCAAGCCGGGCGAACTGGGTTTACCGAGTTGGACAATCACTAGGTGCGAAACTTGATTGCGGCGAGCACTGATGATTCACTCGCGATTCCAGATATGAGGTTGATCTGGACGAAAGAATAGGGATGGGTTTCTTTTCTGATGTCCATCGCGGTCTCTGGCGGGGTCGAGTCGTGGCGATCAAAGTTCTGGCAGAATGCACTCCTCAGAAGCTGTTTCTCAAGGAGATCGGGATATGGAAAGAACTCAAGCACCCGCACGTTCTTGAGCTCTACGGGGCTAGTGCTGCTACTGGGGACGGACCTTGGTTCTTTGTCTGCCCATACGAGAAGAACGGGTGTTTGAATGCTTACCTCCGACAAACTTATGGCAGCCTGGAGGACTCTCGTGAACGATTCTCTAGTGTACCAAGCGGCCATCTGAGTGGCCTTGGCTCCGCCAGCACGCGTCCTCGCCATATCAGTGCTCCTGCTGGCTATCCTGTCAAGGAGGAGCCCGATCTTCTCAGGTTCATCCATGAAATCGCTAAGGGAATGGATTATCTGCATGGTCAGGGTGTCTTGCATGGCGATCTCAAGGTTCTTGTTGGCGTCAGTTTCCGTCTCTTCATATACTGATCACCGTTTGTACAGTGTGCAAACATTCTCGTCAACGACAACTTGCACTGTTTGGTCTCAGACTTTGGTCAAAGTGAACTCAAGTCGGAGGTGTTTCGAATCAGTGGGACAGGGACACCTCGTGAGTTTCCTGGATCTTTCTCACCCACTGCATTTGCTGATATGTTCCGGGAGATGGGACCTTGAGGTGGCAAGCGCCAGAGCTGATGCTGGGCCATTGTCAGCTCACACCTGCGATGGACATCTACGCTTTCGCAATGTGTTGTGTCGAGATCTTGACGCTGGGCAAGATGCCTTGGCCTCTGTCGGATGACGAAGATGTCCGATATTTTGTGATCAGTGCGTACATCATCTCCATCCAGTGCATCTCAACGAATCGAAAGCAGAAGAGAATACTCGTCCCCAAGTTCCCCTGTCTCGAAACACCACGGCCGAATTCATGAAGCTTTTGGGTGCCTGCTGGGATTGGGACGCGGCTGTTCGGCCACTGTTTGCGCAGATAGTCGATGAGCTCAGAGTGATCCGAAGAAATCTGGGCGGCGCCATGTCTGCTGGCGAGGACATCCCCGGCATGAAAACCCCACGCTTGCCGGACTGGAGTATCGATGAGGAGGATCGACTCAGTCGACAATCTCCGGACATGCACCCGATCTCAACTCTCGGTGATCCGTCCCGCGCTTTCTCTATTGCGGGCGCGCTGCCATTTCTGACGCGTTCCTCGACGCCTTCTACGGGGACGAACTCCGTCAACACGTCGTTCCACACCGCACAGCTCGAAGAATCCTTCGCTGATGTGTCGTTGGAAGAGACCGTCCCTTCGCAGACGAGCAGCCACTCGGAGGAGATTCTATTCACCCCGTCTCACGGAGACTCGGTGGCTACGGAGGTGTCATCGTCCACGGATGACACGAGCAACACACTATCGAGTGTTCCAGACGACGAAGAAAAGGCGTTTGTGCCAACGGACCCCCGCACGATGGAGCTCTGGAACGAGCGTCGTTACAGACTGCTACTGAACCACGATTTCCATCCTTCGTGTGAGTTCGCGACTGTTTTGGTTTCGCTGCGACTGACACCCATTGCGCGCAGTGACGCTTCCGCTGTGGAGCCCTGCTCCCATCAGTCTTGGAGCTGTCGGATATCTGTCGAAACCGAGTGGAGAGTTTGTGACGCTGCTCAATTGCTTCAGCCCCGAAGTCTCGGACGAAGGACTGCTCGACAACTTGCCCTCAGTTCATGGGTACGGTCACGTGTCTTGCGGCGGGCAGCGGCAAGACAAGCGCAACGCAGCACAGCGCGGGTTGGATGCCATCGCCGGCCTTTTGACGTTCAAAACAAAGCATGAGGGCCCCGTTTCGTGAGTCGCCTGTTTCAATATGGCGTCTGGCTTGAACATTCTGCAGACAAAATGTGAGCAGGCGATACTCGTATCCACTGCGCGCGGGACACAAAGCTGCCTACATGTGCACTGAGACAACGATGTACCGCTACGTGGACAGCCTGGATGCGCCGAAGAAGTGGTTCAAAGCTCACGTCGATTCGATCATCCGGACGTACGGGCCCATCCACCAGATCCAGAAAGAGGACCTGTTCCTGGTCATCGGAACGCTCGGTTCGCCTGAATATGGACTATTTGTCAGCCACAAGCACCCTGACGGCCAGGTTGGTGATTTCGAGCATCGCTCATCGTGTGCTGGCTGAGCTGTTGATGCAGGCTCACTTCAATATCTTCTCGTCGTTGAAATGTGGCCATGCCTGGGGGACATTTACGACGGACAACGGGCTGGAGATCGCAGGCCCTTCTTACCACGAGCCGGTTGTCGGCCACCCGCTCTCTGCAAGCAAAGTCTCGTTTCACGACACGAGCAACAGTACGTGGGACACCCTCCTGGTAGCACGCCTGCGATTCAAGCCTGATGTCGCAGAGCCGACATCCCTGTAGAGTTTTTCACATATGTATCTCCACCACTACTAGTAAGTATCCAACATTTGTACTATCCACAGCAATCTACTGTAGCTTTCACGCAAATCTCCTGATCCACCCCTGGTCGTCGTCTTGGTGGTATTCTGTCTTGACTGTCCAGAGCGTGCTCACTGTGTCCGTGATGGTGCTCTCCCAGTTGTCGTCCTTCCCGCATTCACGTGCCAGCACATCGTACTGATACAGCACCCGGAAGCACGTCTTCAAATGCTCGTGCAGTCGCTGTGCATCGACGAACGGGTCGATCAAGTTCTCCGGCACATACGCGTCCAGCGAGCCGAACCAGAACATCCGATGCAGATATGTTTGCGCGTCAAAGTCACCCGAGAAGCCGGCGAAGCAGACCATGCGCTCGTAGCTCTTCAGGCGCTTGTACTTCGCGTCCGCGAGCATCAGCTCGGGGCGCGCCAGCACGACGTTGAGGAAGATGTACGAGCGGAGCGCCCAGTCGCGCGTGTGGTTCCACCCGAAGCTGTGTCCCCACGACAGGCTGTGGAGGTCTCCGAGCGGGATGCGCGGGTGATTGGCGAGCATGAGGCACCTGCCCAGCTCGTTCTCTGCGAGGAGGACCTTGACGACGTCGGCGAAGCTGCCGTTGCTCGTGCCGTACGATCCCTGCGGCTCGGCGCACGCTATCCAGTACTCGAGGGACTGTGTTTGGGGCGTGAGTGAGGAGTACGGCACGAGATCGGGCTGGTATCGCTCCAGTATCTCATTACTGAAGACAGGATCGGGGAGGGGCGCTGCTGCTGCTGCTGCTTGCAACTCTCCTCGAGTAGGGAACTTGGTGCGCTCGGTGGCGGAGAATTCGCGGATGGCGCCAGCGAGTGTGCGGGCAAAGTGATCGAGAGACTTGGCCTGAGAGGATTCGTCGCGAAAGAACAGGTCTGTGCGATGAGGTGTGATGGATTTGTTCTCGTGAATGTAGACGAGGTGGGAGCTGATAGAGTCCCAGGCGATTTTATGGCTCAAGTGCATACGTAGTAATGAGTATCAAGGAGGGTCACTCCGAATTTTATTTACCATTGTGCATGAATATTCCGTACAGTAGTAGAAGTAGATTTACATAGGTATATACAAAAAAATTCCAGAGCCTTTACGCCCGAAGTCCAAGGCCACCTAGCGGGACAGCGCCCTTGATAGTTTGGAACGCAATCCGCAGGCCACTATGCATCGCCCATAGTATAGAAACTGCGCAGATGGATCAGAGAGGAGGACAAGGAAAGAAGAGAGGAGCACGCACTCATCAAGATCGGAAGCCAGAAGAACAGCAACATTCTGTCGTCTGAACGGCCCAGTCAGTTTCAAAGACGGTCCGCGACACAGAAAGATGGCACGCACGTTTCTTCGGTGTCTCTGTTGGCACATACGCGAACGAGTCGACCTCCTGCTCGGTGACGGGCGGATATGTGGGTTGTCGGGGAGTAGAGATCTCCTCTTCCACCTTTTCGACTGTTTCAGGTTCGCGAGGAGTGTACATCGGTGGCGGCGCCTCCTCAGCCTGTTGGCGGGTAAGGGCTAGTGCAATCCACTTTTCCCATGCCCGGATCTCCTGCACGGCGCGGGCGGAGAGACCCTTAACTTCTTCGTCGGCAGCACCCAGGAACGCTGGCCAAGGCACTAGCACAGGGAACACCGGCGTCAGATGGGGCAATGCGCCCCAAGCTGGCATTTCCGGCAGCTGGGCAAGGCCAGGCAAGTTGCGCAGCTGCGGCGCAGGCAACTGGGCGAGGGTCCGCTGGATCATCTCGAACAGATTTGCAGCATGCTTGTCGTCAGCTGCTGTGCGTTTGCTGGACAACGATGACGACGACGTTCGAGGTGTGATCACCGATCGCGGTGTCTTTTTGCCAGAGACACCGGGCTTCATCAGCCGACGCGAGGTCCGTCGTCGGGGGACGTGTCTAGGCCCCTCGTCATCCGACTCTTCTTCGGCATCACCCCAATGCGCTTCATCATCAACCAACAGATGAGCTTCGGCCTGTGCGAGATTCGAAACTGAATCGAACATGTCCGGGCGAGCGGCAACTTCCTCTGCGGTCTTGCCCATCGCATTCACGATTTCGCGGTCAGCTCCGGCATGCAGCAGCACCCGCACACAGACATCTGAACCGGATAGTGCCGCGAAGTGAAGCGGAGTGAACCCTGCGCGATCGCGTGAATCGATGTCGGCACCAGCTTGCACAAGCCAGTCCACAAGTTTGCCAAACCGCAACAAAGCAGCAAGATGCAAGAGACCTTGTCCACTCGGTGCGATCAGGGAAACGGCTGATTCGAGAGAGACGCCGCTGGAGACGGGGGTGTTCGTCAGAGAGAGCAGCTGCATGACACGCGTTTCCAAGTCTTCTCCCTGATTGCGGGACCCCAGAACAAAGGGAGATGCGACATGCATCATTCCCCCACCAGACGAGGTCTCGGTCTGCATGCTTGAGCCCTCGCCGACATTTCCGACGATGCGCATGGCGACATTCTTAGCATCCTCGATCTTTCCTGTCATCTTCAATCCGACAACTTGCAAAGCAAGCTCCATTCTGAGCATGTGTCAGCGAGAGATAACTATCGGCGGCCAGAAGACTTACAGTGCCCGATCAGACTCATCCGAATAGGTGAACAGGGATGAAGCCGAGTTTTGCATCTCGGCAGGTTTCGGAAGATTGTTAAAATAGACGGAAACAACACCTGGAGTCGCACGCGGAGGCAGGATACACACAAGTGTGTTGTCGCTCCATCGCTGTGTGGAAGGCGCAATGACGTCACCGAACACGCAGTCCAGCTGCAAAGACTCGTGGAAATTAGCACCGAGGATGGTCACCTCGGTGCCTCCATGTGTAGGCCCAGCGTTGGGGATCAAGCGGTGGATCATCGGAAGCGGGAGAGAAAGCGGCTGCGTCGGCTCCAGGGCATCCAGGAAAAGGAACGGCATCAGGGCAGCAGACAGCGCGGAGTCGTCAGGTAGTGGCAAACAGGACTGAGTATCTGGAGCTTCGATCCCGAGCATAGGATAGTCGGGTGGCGTCGCTGGAGTGTCCACCGACGAATCCGAGTCATGCGAGGAGGCCACCGTTTGCGTCGTCAAGTTGGGGGTCGACGCTCTGGTGTCGACATATGAGCTCTCGGGGGAAGCGTGGTCCACGACGCTGGAACTTCGGCTGGGCTTCTCGTAGGGTTTCCCACGCTTCTTGATCTTTGAGCTTGTTTTTTCGCTCTTCCTCTTCGAGGGAGCGCGAGCTTCGGGCGCCGCTTGTCCTTGCTCGCGCGCCCAGTCAAACTCGGACGCAGGTATCAGTGCCGGGTTCTTGGTGCCAGGTGTTTTATGATCATCCGTGATCATGATGGGTTTCGATACACCGGAACCAACAATCCGCCCAGCGTGGTCCATGACAGAGAGATTCACACTAAATCCGACCTTCTCTCTGTGATGACGGCAATAGCACGTTATCCGGAGGGGAAGAACAACCGTGCCAGCCGAGAAGTCCTGGGTCTCAGCACAATTGAACTGGATGATGCTGGTCGTATCTTCATGATTCTTGCTTTTCGCTTTGCCAGTTTCCTCACCGCCCGACTCGGAGTCAGAACGCGCAGGTCGGACCCTGGCTGCAAGCTTCTTAGCGACTCGCTTGGCCTGGGAGACGATATAAGCATGAGTCATCAAGGCAATCACCAAAACGGACCTCGCGAGATTGGCAACTGCTGCAGCTGTACACGCGGTTATTAGGAGACGTAGAACAAGTAACGGCGGCTGTCAAGTGCAGAACGTCCATCGGGTCTGGATCTAATCCAAAACATCGTCAGAGTGTGAGGAACAGGGCTATACTTGAGCGCACCGATTTTGCCCTGTTTCCTGGTCCTTCGCTTCGTCGCCGTTCCTCGAGGCAGCTGAAGCCATTTCCAAGAGCCAACTCGATTATACTTCGAGGGATCAGCTGAAGAGCTAAAGTCTGCCAGGTCAACGGTGACACGAATCTGCGTTTCGACACGCGACTTCGCCCCGCCCTCAGGCAGACTGGGGAACATGAGTGCCAGGCTGCCTCAGAGGTCAGCAAATTTGCTCAGGGGCAGCGAGGGATACCCACTTGTAACACGAGTCTTTGGGCGGAAAGACGACCTTAGAGCAGCTGGATGGATCGATTTTGCGCTGAACCGAGGCTGGAGGGGGGATTGGCTTCGAGGCTCTCTCGCCGCCATGACTGAAAGATGAATGAAAGGATGCTGAGGTGTAATCTGCCATAGGCTGTAGGTTGGCCGGCTTCGTCAGGTCAGGAATCTCGGGTGAGTCGAACGAAGGAGGTGGTGAGCTTCAGAAATGTGAGATGATAGTGAGAAACTGGGAGCTAGAGAAACGCACTCATCATACGCGTTCTGCTCCAACAGATCGTCAAGATGCAGCATGCTATCCACTCCTTCGGATTTGTGTAAGGGCAGTGTAGATAGTCCGTCCGGCCACGAAGATTGTGGAGAAAGGAGAGAGTCAGTGTCGGATTGGTGGAACCAGGAGTTCAGGTCGAGGTCAGGGCGGATCGCTATCGGGTAAATGGGGTCTGCCTCAGGTGTGTGAGGTGGAGATGAAGAGCGTGAGCCATCCGTCGCTGCAGAGGACGTGGACGACATGATAACACGCGGAGGAAGGGGAGCCGTTGGTGAGAGAAGTCTTTACGTCGTAGTCTTCTGTTTGCGCTTGTCTGACTCCCCTAATTTGGACATTCTTCCCACGCCATACAGTACTACCTTGTGCCGGCTGCGCATATGCATAACACGCTGCGGCTGTATCTATGTACTCTTCCGAAACGTGCTTCCTGTTTCTGTGAGGTGTGCATGCATTGTGCTCCTCATGAGCGAAATGCGTCCCAAATCTTCCCGACCTTGGAGGTTTGCAGTTTTGCTTCGCGGCCACTTTATCCCCACCATTTGCTACTTCCGCAGGTTGTGATCTTATCTGATTGTATCCCACACGACTTCCCACTGTATCTGCAACGCAACTTGCAGAGTGAGTAATCCGACCGCAAGTCCAAAAACAGCTGATATGTCAGATCTCCTCTTGCCCCTCTATGCAATATGCAAGAAAGTTTGAGCGGCCAGAAACGCGTTCCGTCACGTTCCGTCACTTATGTCACACCACTTCATTACGTTTCTCTTCTGTCCCCCATCCACCAAAAGGACTTGTGTCTGTTAATCTTTCTCCATCACTTGCAATCCTTCATTGAATTGCTTTAATCTCTCCAAAAAATGGGACGCGAATTGTTCTCCAAGACCCGGTACCGCACCTCAGTTCTCGTCAAGGAGAGCACCCCCGACCTTTCCTGTGACGACCACCCTCGCAAATGGAGTTTCGACAATCGTTTCGACCCCGACGCAGACGAATTCTTCGAACGCGCCCAGTACGAGGCTTTCCTCGACCAGGGCGAAGTCGATCTTGAGGAACGCCCTGTCACCACGTTCGAGGTGACACCAAGCTCGCCCGAGTTTTCGCCTATATCGGACGCGGAAAGTGCTCCAAGCAGCCCTCGTCTTACATCGCTCCTCACGGATCCCATGCGGATGTCTGGCTTGTGGACACGCCCTGTTCCCACCGAGCCTGCTTCCAACATGCCGGGGTATTCATTAGTAGACCCACCACTGGCGTCAACTGACAACGGTGAAATGGTGAACATCCATGTGATGGATGATACCCCGCGCCCTGTGCTCATTTCCAACCACTCGCCGGTCCCCGTCACTCGAGCGCTCGTAGGTGTCACCGAAGTGCCCTGGGATCAGGAAGAACCTATGCTCTCTCCGTTGAGTATCGCAGTCGAGACTGCGACGCACAGCGTCGTCTATCCCGAATCCCCGAGCACGCCTCTGCCCCTGACGTACACGAGCTCATCTCAGCTCATGACCCCGTCTCCACCGGTGAACAGCACACCCCGCGTTTATATGTGGGGCTCCGGGCTGGTCGCGCATCCTCCCGTCACCGCTGGATCGCCGACGCTGCGCATGACGCATGCTGCCGCCGGGCCGTTCACGAACCCTGATGCTCGCCAATCGCTGGCGCGCCTTCCTGTCAGGGTTTGAGTTGTGCGACGACACATCATTTCTTCAGGATGCATATACTTATCTGCCTTGGAATTACAGCGCCCCATATGTACAAGACTTTTGCACGCCCATTACCTGCACGTTCATTTCACGCGTTGTACCATGTATATATCGAGGACTGTATCGCATATGCCACTACAATCTATGCTTTTTATGGTGGTTACGGTCATCCCCATCTCGTGTCCTGTCGTCCAATGCTCTCTGCAAGGCACCATTTTGTCCCAGCAAAGATCAACACCCAAGTGTCCTCCCCATCCTGATCGGGCACTCTCATTGGACTGGGCTTGTCTGGGGACAGATAGGACACGGGAGTTCTCGTGAACATGTTGGCTGTCACGCAAACAAAATCGGGCCTGCGCGTGGCATGAGCGATGAGCACAATCATGTGAAATCGAGATGTCGTACTTGACGGAAGTCTCGACGACTTCCAGAACGGACCGCACAAATGTAGGGCTGAGGAATCCCGTCCACCGCAGGCGCGTGAGATCGGCAACTTGCGATGGAGCTGGAACTTCGTAGAGCGAAACGAACGGGTCCACCTGATCGTTGGCGGCTAGTCGTTGAGCCCCCAAGCCGGCCATCCCTATCCACTCCAGGAGCATGTGCATCTCTTCATCCCAGTCCTCGCCCGGTTCTGGATCTTTTGGGCGAGCGCGAAGGGATACCTGCGGCGCCCTGATGTTGCGTGTCGTGGTGATATTGCACCTGGCTATCTTTTGAGTGAGGGTGGGAGCACCGGAAATTTGTGCTGTGGATTTCCATCATGTGAATCTAGAATCCCGTACGTTGAATAAGTAAAGATACGTACTCGGCGCGGAATTCAACAACACGGACCACGGTTCGAGACCTTCACGTTTGCGGCGATCATCCCAGGCTCTAAGCATACCGTCCCGTTTCCGACGGGTCTGTTCCGATGTCGCACCAGGTTGCAGAGGAAGTGATACGACTGGGACATGTCATGATCAAGAACACAATAGCCAAGCGAGATTGTATGCACCATGTTCCAAATGGTTCTTGAACGGAACCTTCTTTCCGGTGAGGCCGAGCTGCTGATAACTCTCATCCGACAGATACAAAGTTAGCAGCCCTCGGGTATCAATGCACCAGGTATCGTCGGTGTGTGGATCCACACTAAGAGCGGAAAATTCACTGGACCACTGATCATTCACGACCACGAAGCTTTCGATTTTCTCGGCAAGGCTTGACAGCTCCATCGAGCCTTCCATGAAGGTCGCTTCAAGAACGGAAAGGGCGGCGGCAAGTGTGTCATCAGCGGGGAAGATGACATCGAGCTGTTTGGAGGAGCGAAGTCAGCTGGAGATCGAAGATTTGCAATTCGCCGTGCACTGACGTTCCTGTTGTGTGAATGGGTGTTTTCCGGCGAGGTTTGCTATCATGGAACCGGGAAGGTCACCATAAGAAACATGACCATGCATCGTGATGGTCGGAAACAACTCCAGATCGGTAACTAGCGGCGACAAGCCGATCAAATGCGTTCTCCCTCTTCCCCCACAGTGATCATGGTTGGCCTCAGCCTCTCGCGGGTACCTGCAGACGTCCTCCTTGACGTTGCTGCCTTACTCGCAAACCGGTCGGATCTACTCAGTCTGTGTTTTGTTGTGCGTGATCTCGTCCCCATCTTCCGGTAATGGGAACTGGAGTAGGACAGTGCAAATCATTCTACTACGAGCTCGCGCCCGTTCTATATCAATGTGTCTTCCTCGGGTCAACGGAGCAATGCACGGCTACGTTAAATATGCTCAAGCGACAGCGGACCATTGCCAGACACGTTCGGGAATTGATTGTCCGGCCTTCTCGACCGAAGGGCACCAGAGAACAGTTAATTTCAGATAGCAGAGCGGCTTCAGCAGCTGTCGCAGAGATAGCCTCAAACCTGGATGCGCTGAAGAAGTTCTCGTGGTGTGGGGATGAGTGCCATGAGGAGATGTGGCTTGCTCTCCGCATGTGGTGTGTACCTCGTTCATTATTCGCGTATAGCTCGCTCGCTGACAAGTTCGGAACCAGCTGCCCCAGGCTGCGATACGTCAGTTCAACTATTGGCGCATTCTTCCCTTCGAATAGTCATGCGAGTCCATATCTTGCGGTGTAGCGGAAGATGTTGACCGGCTGGCCCGCAGTTATACGACTTCGTCGATCTTCTGGGCTTCTCTGTGAATCTAACACCGGGGTTCTACGAGAGGGATATCGTGTCCCTACTAGAAGGTGCTTCTTTGGCTGTCCATCTCGTATGTTTCTCATAAAGATGAAGAAGAGCGGAGACCCAGTAAAAGACTGTGGGACATGTTATTCCAGCGATGCCCTAATCTGGAGGAACTGGTGATCGAGGGCCATTCACCTTTCCCGGTTGATGTTCGTTGTTTGACAGAAGGTCGGTGGCCGCATCTCCATGAACTTCGTCTCGGGGATGTGGCTGTGGACTGGACAACGCCTCCGACAACCGGAAAAGGCGCGTTTATCGCCTTTCTCGAGGCTCATGATGGACTCCATAGTCTCGGTCTTTCTCGTCACAACGTCGATCATCGTCATCTGACAGCCCTTGAACCCGATATTCTCAAGTTGTCATCTTTCACTGGGACTTTCCCGCAGCTTCAGACGCTTGTGTCGACATACCCGCATCTAACGTCCCTGACTTTTCGGGAGCCACTCTGGTCACGTGATGTTATGACCATGACGCTGTCCAGCGTGTTGCAGCAGTTGCCTGCTCTCACCCAGCTGAATGTGACATTCTTGTTACACTCGCCATATGACAGCAGCAGCATACTGCGGGCACTGATGTCCTCATGTCCGAACTTGCGGGACCTTAAGCTCAGTTGCATTCGGACCTCGTCCTTTCAATTGGTGCCTACCTGCAGTTCGGTTGTCTACTGCTGTGTCTAATTCAAGTTTCAGGACTCGTTTGCCAAATCCCTGCCAGCTTTCCGCAGGCTGCAAACCTTGAAACTGACTCTTGTGCCGACTGGTGACATGTCCATTTCTGCAGCAGGATCCCGAATCGTGCGGTCTAATCCTCGATTACACCATCTCTCGCTCTCGTTTGTGCACTCGGGCTATCCGCATGCACTTCCGCGGCGTTCGTGGCTGCTCTTTTTAATCCCCAGACTGGTCGAAGCCAACGCCACCTTTTCCATCGAACGCGATCAATTCGGATTGCCTGAAACCTTGGGCATCCACGAGCGACGTACAACGGTCTGGCCGTGGCGCGGTCTCGTGCACCAGTCCAAGGTGTCCGCTCAGGACTTGCGACCATCCACGGCTGCTAATCGGAACGTCGTGCGCATCCTATTCGAGCGATCTGCGGCTGGCGAGGAGATGCGCATGATAGTTTTCTGCTCGATGCTCGTGTGTTTTGCTGGAGTGTTCGCTTTGCGCGATTGAGTGTGCGCGATCGACTAAGTGGGGCTGAGATTGTACAGTATATAGATTGAGCAAAGATACGCTACATGTATATTCAATAATGAGCAGCCTGACTGACACAGATAGCCAGTGCATGCACATCCCAGAGATCCCTCGGAAGGGGGCGAGTTGAGGAACGCCGCGGTTTAGTACCTGCCAGAGGCAAGGTGATTAGGACAACCAAAAAAGATGTGGACAGAAAAAAGAAAAGGAGGGGATCAGCTCAAGACCTGGAAACCGGTCAGTAAGCGATCCCTACCTTGAGTTCGAGAGGAGAGCCACGCAGAGATCCAAGCAAGAGAAAAGTAAAACGATCACCACGTACATTTTGTAGTTGATCTTCACCTCCTCCTCGTCTGTGCTCGTCTTGTACGAGATCGAGATATCGAGATCTCGATTATTCCTGGCATTGGGGGCGCAGATCAGCTCGCCCTCGACCGTGTCGCCCGTAGAAAGTGTAATCGTGTTAGGTGTGTAAAAGACTGTTTGCTTCCAATGTGTGTATTGGGCATGTGGTCCAGTAGAGAACTTGACCTTTTTGTGTGTGCATTCAAAGCAGATGTCGAACCAAGCAAGGAAGGCATGAACGTCTGGGAGATGGGTGAGCTTATGATAGAATCGTCGGCTCGCTTCATACAATCGTCTCGGGTTGCTGTGAGTTTGAATGGTGCTTGGAATGTTAGATCCTCCTTGGTAGCAGTAAGGATGTTGATGTGCTGTACGATTGTCAGTGTATAGAAAGCAAGGGACGCATGACGCATACCTTGATCAAGCAAGGATCCGTCACGACAGCTTTGAGATCAACAGTGTCAACCAGCGGCTCCCGCAGAGCGATGTCTTTGATACAGGAGTAGTCGAACCCGTAAACGTTGTCCCAGACTTTGGATCATCAGGACAGGACAATTGAGCCGCTAGGAGACCATGCGCACAATTGATCTTTTCCTCCTTATAATCCTGATCCTCTATAGCTGCCATGTAGAGTGTAGCAGTGTCCGGGAATATCAATCCGTCCTTCTTGAGGTACTTGTCGCGCGCCAAAAGAACGGTGTCGAGCATGGACTCATACAAAAGGAAATATCCCATCCACTCCGAGATGATAATATCAAATTCTTGGATCGGCAGCTCGACATCTTCCAGTTTCCCCTTGACGAGAGTGATCGCTGGAAATTTGAATATGAGCTCGGTTAAAAGACTGAGCAGGACGACGGACTATCTTTGAAGCCATTGGCTTCAATTATTTTTTGGGCTTGATCAAGAATGTTGGACATATCGATCTGTATGAAATTCAACGATGTTAAGCTTGGAAAGGCCAGACCGATCCAATCACGCACACCAACGACATGCTTCGCGCCAGCCTTGGCAGCAAACATGCTCAGGATACCAGTTCCACAGCCGACATCTAAGACGGTCTTTCCCTTGAAGAGATGGGCATTGTTCAC
The DNA here is from genome assembly GCA_963692855.1 of Mycena citricolor. NCBI lineage: Eukaryota > Fungi > Basidiomycota > Agaricomycetes > Agaricales > Mycenaceae > Mycena > Mycena citricolor. The sequence goes on along the minus strand of CAVNYO010000097.1, from coordinate 9,721 downwards.
GATCGCAGAACGGTACGATCCCGTGCGGACAGAGTCTTTCAACATCTCCTCGTGGATGCCTACGTGTGAGTTAACACCGAATCCGCTGATAAAACGCGTTCGTGCGAACCAAAATGGGCGTATGAGTCGGCATAGCTAGAAAAACACGCCGGTTGAGTGATTTGTCGTCTGTTCACATCCAGAACACGCAACTAGTCCTTGGATGTCATATCCATAGGGTTAGGCGCGACATGATTCGTGTTGGATGGGCCAGCGTTGTCGACGTCCATTTTGTCGAAGAGAGGGAGAAGATTTTTTCGATAAAAGAGGAAAGCGCCAAACAACGATAACCACCTGTCAAATCCCCCGCAGCACCGCATTGCGCAGCCGCAGTCTCGGCGTCAAGTACAAATTTGGATCGTCAAGACGGCTCACCACAGTCTCTCACTCCACCCACTATGGTGAGTCCCTCTGACCCTGATCTCTCCAGTATCTGACCTTTCACGACAGTCCAACGAAACTAACGACAAGCCGCCTGCTTACGAGGATGCCGCTCCTTCTTGTACGCCTCACTACAGAATTGTATGATGAAGAATTACTGAGATCCGGCGTAGCTCAAGTGAAGGACGTCAAACGTGCTCCGGTCATGGATGCAAGCCCCGTCTATGTCCCTCACGCAGGACCTTCCTCTTCTGCAAATCCTGTGGTCTTCCATTACCACAACTCTCGAACGGGCGAACACGTCGCTTCTCTGGTGAGTGTGCAGGCTACTAGCAACAGCTGATGACTGATCATGCATTTATTCCAACAGCTCCCTCCCGATCACCCTGAAATGATATGTCTACAGGCAGGAGAGCACGTTCCGATGACTAACTACGGTTTCCTTGGTGCGGACTGTCCAGGTCTTACCTCTGGCGCATACATTGACGTTTCCGGCAGGTATCCTGGCCGCCGTATTTTGGTTCCCACTGGGGGTCGGTCTGTGCCTGCTCGATCGGCGAGTCAAGTGCGCTCGGTGTGGACACGTCATTGAGGATGGCTTCTGTTATTGAAGGGATGATCATCCGCTCTATGTTTCTCTCTCTCCGGACAATGTACATTTACATCACACACGATTGTATGTTCCTTCTGATAATGTGATGGCTGGAGTCGGAGACTGTCAATGTCGGGAGCAGATAAGATAAGATCTGAGTCAATTCTTATCAGCTAGACCAGCATTTGCCATGTCTGATGTCGTCGCCACTTGTTCCTCTTGACCATAATGCGCTGCCGACGAGCACAATTTACAGTGGCGGTGGACAGACAACGACGACGACGACGACGGCTGATTGCTGCTTATCATACACTCTGCGGTCTCAAGCTGGAGTGGGTGGACCAGGGCAGCTCCACTGAAGCGAAAGCCGGCTTTCTTGCTAGAACACAACATTCCGGCCCTAGTAGCCTACAAGACGTCTTGCTCGTTGGGATGCCGCTCGTTGAGATGGTTACGTTCGGATGCCGGCTGCCCTCTGAACTGACAGTGACGCCAATTCTGTCCTCGTGCTTCCATGGTCTCGACCCCGTCAGCGCAAATCTTCCCCGGCCTGACTCCGTTCTCGATGGAGGACGATGTCGTGTTTCATCTCGATAATTCCAAAACGGGTGGAATTATGCAGCCACTGTATAGACCTCTGCATGTCGCGTCGTCCTGTAATGCTCGGCTTGCTCCGATCATCGAGGGTCTCTGAGCAAGAGGTCGTCTGAGTGACACGCAGTGGGAAAACAAGACAGGAAGTGCAGGTCCAAATATGTCCTCGGAGTGATGGGACCTAGCGAAGAAGCAGCGCAGAAGGCTCGCACGACCGTTCCATCTCCGTCCCGGAACTAATTTATTAGACCTTCCCTTTTGGGCCACCCGCCATTCGCGATCTTAAAACCCAGTCGCAGCCTACGAAACGTGTCTTTTCCCCCGCCTCCATTATTTGCTGGCCGTCCATGTCGTTCCCCGTCGCCAGCACTTATATTTCCCACCTTCAAGCAATATCACCCTCTCTTTTCTTCGCTGTTCCCCTTGCAGCCGTTGTCCTCTTCTTCTTCGCAATATCACGTTCCCTTGCGCACAACAGGCGTCGTGCCTCCTCCTCTATCCATGTCTACACCAGCCGACAGAAACGACGCGTCGCACTTGCGTTCCTAGTCGTATTCTCTCTGGCGCTCCTCGCCATCTTGGCAGGCTCCATCTCCTTCTTTCGCGATCGAACGCCCTCTCTACCTGTTTCCGTACTGTATGCGTTCGTGTCTTCCACTCTTTATCTCGAGCGTACGTTGTTTCTCTCTCTGGTTTCTGGTCTAACGGCCGTACAGTGATGGGCGCGATTCTGTACTTATTTTCTGTGGTCACAAATCTCCGTTCGGCCCATCCGGTTTTTTTTGTCCCCTATTGTATTATTTTTGCCATACTTCTAATGTCTGGTGGGTGGTCCCCAGTGCAATCGACCGCGGGTGCTGATGATCATGTTGAAGCTACCTTGACCTCGATCGTCGGCTCGTTCAAGCCCGTCCCACTTCTAATCGCTCCCGTTTTGTATCTCGTCGCGATCATTCTCGCCGTTCCCATCCTGGTGCTGGGGCACCTATCCGGTCTCAACATTTCTGGAGCATGTTTGGCACCACAGATTGTCCTGTCATCACCATCTTCATATCCGCGATCGTCGTCGGAGAAACCTCGAATATTCGCTGACATTCCCCTGAAGTCGAGACTTTGGCTCTTTCATCGCCTGCTCCTCGTAGCATTTCGGTTTGTGTCGCGTTCGGACATGTATCAGCCGTGCTCCATCTGTGCTTGGAAATCGCAGCCGCTGTACACTCGATGCCAGAATCTTTGATTTTCAGGATTGTGGGCAATGCATTTTTGGTGTTATGGACAATCTGCACTATCGCCGCATTCTTTCGTAAGTGTCGTGCCGTTACCATGTTATACTCATAACTCAACGTGCGATAGAGTTTTTCCTACTCGTGCACCACTCTTCGAGATCTACGGAATCGTCCATTCACACCTCAACGATGCTCACAACGGCATCAGAAGCAACTGCGTTCATACCAACCCCACCGCGTGGTCATCAGGCCAAGTCGGGATCCCGTTCATCCTCTTTTTCGTCGCCACGGCCCCAGCGGAAGCCCATACCAAGCGCCCAACTCTTTCGCTCAATCAGTCCCGGAACAGAGGACTGTCAGAATCTAAAAGACCCTTTTGCGACCCCACCTTCGTCGATCCGAATCAGCCACGTTCCCAGCTCTGAGGAGGGACATCGTCCCACACGGCTGAGTGCCTGGGGATCTCTCCCGTTGACGCCGCCGATTGCGCTGCCCAGAACAAGAACACGTGTCCGCGTCCCACCCAAGTTCTCTGGGCGACGTCCGCTGCAGCCTTCCAAATCGGACCGAGCGTTGTTCAGCAGCTCGCCACCGGCAGACGGCTACGACTCGGCGATTGACGTCGAGGAAGCTCTACTCGCCCAACAATTGCTGAGGCGATTGGACGCAGCCGGTGCTGGCACTGGCCCGAAGACGCGACAATTCTAGGGATTTTAATTGGGAATAATTTTGCTTGTTTCACTGTAGCTCGTATGTACTACTGTATGTTGTACGTTTACCACCTTGTAGTCAATAATTTGAAAACACTCGCATTAGCGTTTAGAACATAGATATCAACTTTTTCACATTGAGATTGTACGATACACGAGTTACAAGCCGGGAGCACCAAAATGACTCTGCGCATTGGCCCAGATCGAGTTGAGCACAAACGCCTCGCTCAAAAGCATCTCGATCTCATGGTCTCCCCAGGTTTGGGTCGGCAGCGACTGCAAGAACATGATGATGCCCTGGAAGTCCATCTGGCGCAGTTTCTCACTCCACTTGACAAGGAAGGCCGAGCAGACATAGAGGTGGAACTGCGAGAAAGCATCCGGTCCTTCTGCCTAGTCCACCATTAGACCATAGCCGCGTGTCAAAGCACCGGAACTGACCAAGTAAGTGTCCCACATCCTAACCGTGTTCCGCACGCTGATCTCGCGCATTAGAAGACAATTCATCCACCGGAAGGCAAATTGCATGAATTCCACTCCTTCCGTTGCCAAGTGCGTCGAGAGGGGCGCATCAATTCGAGCGACAAGCTCTGACATGCGTCGAACACTACGTTGGATGCCGGGCTGGGCACTGATGTAGTTGTCTTGGATGCCATCCAGAAGCCTGCTGAGACACCAAAATGCATCCGCCTCCACAGCTTCCAATGCGCTCTGGGGGAGGATTGCTGGGTCAAACAGTTCCGGATCTGAATCAACATATGCGGAAAGAAACACCTGCACAAACGGTGTAACGAGATCATTGATCCCCTGCACATAACCGCTGGCAGGATGTCGGATCGCCCAAACGTATAGCACCCGTTCCAGGAGACGTTGCGTGGCAGCATGCATCCATAAACGCACCCCAGGACGTGTGCGCGGGACGTCGATCTCAATTTGATGCCATATTTGCTGGTCTAGACCTTCTCGATTGCGCGCGAACGCGACTTCGACAAGAGATTGATATTCTGAACGCTTCCGGGCCAAAGTAACTGCGCGTAGCGGGGTGGGGAGAGGGAGATAGCCCAGCAAGAGTTGCCAGGCCATAGGTCGGAAGTCGGCTGGTATTCCAGCCCAGGACAACTTTCGCAGCTCCGCTACACATGGTACTTTTAGCATTCAGTCTTCTGCAGACACTGAATCCATACCGATGCTGACGTCCTGAGCAGAAAGACATTCGACGAATTTGTGTCGTCGACTGGTGCGTATCGAACGTTCACGCATCAGCTTTTCAGAGCGTTCTCGGCTTTGAGGTGAATTAGGTGAACTTGGTCGAGTGGGGGATGGATCTTTCCGCCTTGGGCGCAATCGAACAGCGACGAGAGGATCATTGACGATGTCGAGCACGTCTTGTCGAACGACACCTTGGTCCGCACGCGGCTTGGGTGGTATGACAGCCATCGCCTCCATCGCGTCTGGATCCATCTCCCCCAAAATCATGTCCCCTTCGACATCGGCATCGTTGTCAGCTTCTCCTTGCCCACTCCTAGATATATCATCACCAGCGTCTGGGCTGCTGCCACCCCCCTCATCGCATCCCTTCGTCTTTACTATCGTCCAGCCATTTTTGGGTGGATATGAGCTTGGATTGGGAGCTGAGACATGTGTGTAGGAGAACGCCAAGGTCGATGCGGAAGCTTCCTTATGTTTGATTGGCACCGCAACGGCACCCTGTCTCAACGAAGACGTCGACGAGCGGGGGTTGAAGGATGTTGATGATGTATTAGACATTCGGTGCAAGTTCGATGTCGACGCTCGGTACTTGGCGTCCTCGTCACTATCCGAGCCGCTGTCCCATGCATCGTCCCATTCGTTACGTGATGAGGAGTTGGAATAGGTCGACGGGTGAATCGCAATGTGAGGCCGCGCAGGAGGCGGGCGAACGTTCATGACGGTGCTAACAACATCTGCATACAAGGCCCTGATCTCTAACGGTCATTTCGATTCTAATCTCTACTTTCCACTTTTTGTTTGATCTTTCCAACCACATAGTCCAGCAAACGCCCTTCTAGCACTTCAATCTCCGCTTTTTTCCGAGTTTGCAGCATCAACGATAGTTCTCTCTTCCATCGATTAGGGAGTTCAGTCCTCTGGAGCATCGTAAGGGCCTGCGCGGAGTTTCAAAGGACGCATCATCGGAGACGTCTGATGCACAAACTTTCTTCTGGTCATGGACTGTAATGGGAAGGAGCGCATCTCGTTCGACCCCGTATCTGCTAAAGGTCAAAACACCATCCGAAGTTTGCCAGGTAGAATCAACGCACTTGTCTATTATCTCGCCTGCCCAGACTCCGATACTCTTCAGCCTTGAAGCTCGAAGACTCTCACGCTCGTGATTCATCCTCTGGCTTCCAAACCGATAAACAGCCAGGATGTCCACGCCGTGCGGATCTCCATCTGCCAACCCCAAGATGCATACTTTAGCAGGTAGGGAAGCTGAGAGCGCGGCCAACAGTGAGCGCGTCGCCAGATCAGGATACCCTTTTCCCGTGAGCAGAATGCCACGAGGGAGATTCGGGTGCGCTGTGATACGTGCTTTCGATAGGGTTTGGAAGACCGCCTGTTTCCGTCGGCAAAATCATAGGCAAGCTGTGGCACACACGCACATCTTTCTCAACGGCCAATACCCAGCCAATATCCTCTCCGACTTCAATTCTAGCGATGTCTTCTCCCGGTGGAATCAGAATGCCCTGCGGATATCCTCCTTCAATTGAATTCGTCTGCCAATAGCTCACATTCCGACCTCCGTATCCGTGGCTTGGACTATCGTCCCCGACATCAGACGTAGACTGAACCCAGATCCGCAGCAGAGACCCTTTGCAGTCGCGCGCTGATTGAGACTTAGTCAGGCGACACGGCACCTGAAACGGTTCGGCACTCACTACATTCAAGTCAGCTCTCTCAAGCTCAAAAGTCGCCGCGAGGTCGTCTACAAGCTATGCACCATCAACACCATGACCGACAGCGTGGAAGGTTGCATACATTATCCACATTGCGCTGTTTTTGGAAAAGCTGAACGTCTCGATAGTAGATGTCCCTGGACTTGTTTGGACCGGTCGCATTGCATCCGGAGTCGGCTTACCGTTTCGTCGCTGTCGCCCCATCCAACACGGACTCGTGCATCACATCCAGGACGCGAAAAAGCTGTGCTAAAGCGCGACTTCGATGCTAATGAGGACATCAGAGCGCATGTACCCACCGAAAGATCTTGCGCTCCCCGTGGCCCGTTTTGCTGGGTATCGCATAGTGCGCATAGAGCTTCTATATGTTTCTGCTTCCTGCCTAGTTCAATGTGCATTGACACACCCTCCTGCTTTTCTGTCCGAGACCTGCAACTCAATCGGCTTCGCTTTGCATTTGTTCTTCCGCTGTTTCTTCTGTCTGGGCTCATCTGATTGCGAGTCCGATGTTCTTTCATCATCTTCATCTTCCTGATCTCGGTCGAAAGGAAAAGCAAGTTGATGTAGAAAGGATAGAACGAGGGATTCAATGCACTCTTTCGCGTCCGGTGGACTGATGCTCGAGAACGCGAGAGGTAATCGGAAAATGAATGCCAAATAGAATAATTGCTTACCTCTCTTCATCTGAATTGTTTCTCTCGCTTTCCTTGTCTCCCTCGCGATCGTGTTCTTCGCTGGGAAGCTCCAGGTGATCTTGAGGGAAACAGTCGGTGCAGTTTTCGAGACGTCCGTGTTCCAATACACATGAGAATGGACGCGCCTTTTCATTGGTGCAGTCCTCCACGAGCATTTCAGAGTCACTAGTCTGTGCCATTCGGCAGGAGAAGTGAAATGAGAAGTTCAATGACGCCTTTGTGCGAAGTCGCGTCGATGACGTAATCAAGATGCATAATACAGATGCTCTGCTAACCTACCGAGACAGCAGACCATCAAGACTCAACTCTACGACAAACCCACAAGATAAAGAGGATTCCAGATGATTGACAAGATGAAAATGAAGATGATTCCATGACTGATAAAGATAGTTCCAAGATCCAAAGCTGGCCACATCAATAAGAATCAGGTTTCGACAGAACAAGAAAACATACCATCAAACAAGACGACTCTTCTCGAGATTCTGGCGGACGAGCATGTCACGAACACTACCCAAGATATCAGATGTCGACCGCGCGTCCTGAATTGTATGATCAGCCATAGCCGGTGAGACAAGGGACACACAAACCGTGACGGAGGTCAGGTATGTATAAAAGCTTCTGGGTTGGGGCGAGTGCTGCTTTGCGATCATGCCTATGAGAACGGGATTAATGCACGACACGGGCGCAGTAAGGCAGGGAGCCCCACTGAATTTCTTCCTCATGTCTTGCAGCGCGGTTAGCACATGCATCAAGCACAACCAAAGAAAAATCGATCGCACATTGGGAAGTACTTTCAAAATCATTGGGACGATCCCCATAGGATATAACATATTCGGCGAATTTCTGACCGGAGGCAAGCTTGGCCTAGTGACAGAGTGAGAATCCACGCAGAAAAAAAAGGACTCGAACGGACCTTGAGCATGTCACACTTGTTCAAGAACAGGATGAGACTGGTATCTTTCAGCAAAGGGCTAGAGACGATAGTTTTCCAGAGTAATATGGAGTCCTCCTAAAGCACAATGAACACCAGTCGATCATCTGGAGAGCAGTCTTCAATACCAGCCGATTGACGGACTCATCTTCGGCTAAGACCTGCGAAACATCGGTGTTCATGATCGTCACATGCAGTGTGGCCGGTAATTTACCTGGTCAAAGCAGGATATCGGCGATAGAAAGATGATGGCTGCGCAACGCTCAGCGGTGTCAAAAAGCATGCTTCTCGTACCCACCATCCATATCGTCAAAATAAGGCACCCTATTGTCCATCAGTAGAAGACGGTGGTGAATCAGAATTCCTACCAAGCGGCTGTGTGGGTCGATGTGAGCGATGCACAAGTTGACAAGACGACGAGACAAACGTACCTCGCTGCAAAAGAGTCACCGACCACGCTGAATGCAACCGGATAATCGACTTACCAATGACCTGGCACCTCCGACGTCGTATATCACCCAGTCATGAGGAACCATGTTACCCGTTGAAGCTAGGAAAATTAGACGTAGATCTTCAACTGCGAAAAAGACGGACAAGACTTGAAATTGAAGTGATGCTCGGATACGCCTGCGCGTGTGATTGAGCATACGCGTCAGCACTTTTTCACAAATTGAGACCTAGCGTTTTCAAGCGGGCTTTGAGTATATCATCTGCGTTCTTTTAGTATCTGAACAGGCAGATGAAGTAATCACGTACCATCGGACGGCTCGTAATTCATCGCGGTCACTCTCTCGATCGAGTCGAGGAAGCTGCACGTATGAGACGCGAAGATCAATACATGTGGTGCACTTACAAACCGGCCATATCCTCCAGTCGCAGTCGATGAGCTCTCAAAACATCCTTTACAGTGGGGTCTTGCCAAAGTTCGACCATATCCTCAGCGCAAGCATGTAGGAGTTGCCGTGCTTCTCTGGAGTCCATGGGCTCATTGGCCTCAGGTCCATCCACACTGCCTCGAACATTGTTCATGAGGCGAGTGAATGCACCTTTCCATTGAGTAGCCGAATGCACAGAAACCTCTGGCAAAGGAGCGGGGTCTTCCTCCCCATTCTCGTTCTTGATCTTGCTAGAGGGAGAGAGCTTGCCGAGGAGGGCTTCCTCGACTTGTTGTAGCGGAAGGAGACGCATCTTCACTTGCGGAGTTCGGGTGTCAGATCTGGGTACACTGGATCGTCGGCGGCGCGTGAGAAGGTGGATGAGTTGGATGCTTCAGCTTCGTTGAGAGCGCTGATGATCAGCCGCATGGAGCGGACGACGTTGAGATGCACGACAGCCCTCCATGAGGCACGCTCGGACTTGAATGCCTGGACGATGGAGTTCATCAAGGGCGAGGATGAACGAAGCGCGGGCACATACTTTCGGAGAATTGATGAGTTGGAAATCTATGGAGGACTGAGTGGACGGAATGATCAACGAGACGAGGCATACTCTTCAAAGTAGTCGATTTTCCTGGATAGCGAGCTCTGTGTAGGTGATCGGCAATAAGGAGGAGAGGATCCGACGCACCGGACTCGCTCTGACCCAGCAGTAGTATCTTCACCGGCTTCGATTTTCTTT
>CAVNYO010000096.1:0-136710 GCA_963692855.1 Mycena citricolor | reverse complement strand
TCAACGGCGGGAACCACCGCATCGACGGGAGTTCTCTTGGTTTTCATTTCTGCGGAAGGGCTCACACCGGGATGCAGGGCAACGGCGCTCTGTACTGGGATGGACAAGGCACGAACGGAGGATCGTTCAAGCCCACCCCTTCGTCAAGTGGGTGCCAATGCCCGTCGCTTCTGATACTTGCGCTCATGCGCTCTAGATTCCAAGGCGACGGCACGTTCTCCTCGGTCACCGTTCTTAACTCGCCTGCTCAAGCGGTCTCGGTCGGCACCACGGGCAAGTCGACGATCCAGCAAGTCACGATCGACAACTGTGAGTTTCCGCGTCTGCTCGTTCGCTGTGTCGCCGTGCAGCGGCTGACTGACTCTTTCCCAGCTGCTGGCAACGCCAAGGGCCACAACACCGACGGATTCGACATCAGCGCGTCGGACGTGACGATCACCAACAGCAAGGTGATGAACCAGGACGACTGCGTCGCCGTCAACTCGGGCGACAGCGTGACGATCGAGAGCACGACCTGCACGGGTGGCCACGGGATCTCGATTGGCTCGATCGCGTCGGGCAAGTCGGTGACGAACTTCCGCGCGACGGGCAACACGGTCAGCAACAGCAAGTACGGGCTGCGGATCAAGGTCGATGCAAACGCATCCGGTGCAAAGGTATCTGTGTGACATACACTGGGTGAGCGTGTGTCTTGTGGCTCATGGGATCTGTTTCTTGACTTCTTCGATCCACAGCAACACTCTGTCCGGCATCAGCGACTACGGGATCCTCATTTCGCAGAGCTACCCGACTGAGGACGGCACCACTGTCGGGACTGGCGGGCCGATCTCGAACGTTGCGTTCAACGGCGCGAAGACCCTCTCGCCGTAGACTCGAGCGCATACTCCGTGGTCGTGAACTGCGGTGCGTGCTCTGGCACGTGGGACTGGTCCGGTCTCGACGTGACCTCCGCTGGCAAAGGCCACAAGCTTTCCGGGAACCAGGCAAAGGTTTGCCCATCTCTTGCGTGCATGTCATAGCATCGCTCATCTATCTCGTAGATCTCGGGTGGTACCTACTAGTTTTGCCTCATACTCTCTTTAGAATCTGGCTCATCCCTACTACTTACAACGTACTTGGACTAGCATCCTCTGAAAATTATTTCCTTCTGAACCCTTTGAATCATTTTCGAGCGAATGCTTTTTCGCCGTCCCGCGAAGATTGGACCCCAGGAGTTTGGCTTCGTGTGTCGTTTCATGGGGTTTCAGGCTGGGTGCGAGAGTTTGAGCAGGGACCGGAATTTCGAACAAACCTCGGGTGTCGCACTTGGCTTCGCCTTATGGGCCATTACCCAGATGAGTATCCTAATCGTTTGGTCATGTTCAAGCTACGTCAACCTCACAAGGCGACCACACTCAATCTTTCCCGTTTCAATCTCTCGTTCTGAGCTTTTCTGAACACAAGATTTTACCTTTTTTGTATTTATTTCGGCGAGCGAAAGACTCTCCCTGAGCTCCTCAAAAGTATTTTCGCCGCGTAATATCCACCGGGTAGCCATGCCAGAGAACAGAGTGTTCAATTGCGCAAGTCAGGCGCGGCCATGCCACTGGTCAGTAATACACGAACAGGGGTAATGATGTCATTGTGTGCTATAAGATGGATATGCTACGCCCAGGATGTCGCGGAAGGATCGTTATAGCCTCTGTGTTCTGTTCTTAATGACATCATCTACCGGAAGCGTAAGGAGCGATCCGCGGGTTCTAATTGGAAGCCCCTATTTGCATTTGTAGCGCCGAGCCCACTGGCTCTTTACTCTGAGGTCGAGGCAGAGACCTGAACCCAGATAGTCCTCTCTCGTGAGTCCTTCTTCAATGGTTACAGTCAAGCGCTATGCACGTGTTCCGGAAATTTCAGCAAGAGCGAGTCCTGAAGAGAAGCGGATCACTGAGACAGGGGCGAAGGAGGTATAAGTTTCCAGGGAGGACTACAATCGACCGCTGCAATAACTTGCACTAAAACCACCATGAGCATCCAGCATTCTACCTCCACGTCCATGCCAGGCGCCTTCCCAAGGGCGGTTCGGTCGTCGTGCCGTCCCCGGAGGAAGAATTCGGTCACTCATTCCGTCGCTTCCAGTCGCAGATCCTCTGTGGTCTCGCATGGTGACATATCCTCCTCCTCCTCCTCTTCCATCGCCGCCTCGCTCGCCCCCACTCGGCGGAGGAGACGGCGGTCGTCGACCTCCACGTTCGAGTCGTTCACCTCTTCGGAGGAAAAGATCACTCTGTGGCTTCGGCTCTCGGCATTCGTGCCAATGATGCTCGGGATAATCATGGTGAGCTCCTCAGGGTGCGATTCCTGAGTCTTTTCTGACGGTTCATCTACAGAGCACGCTCTCTGTTCTCGTGATCACGCTCGTTCCTTCAATGGCACTGCCGCAGCCCCCGGCGCATGGCCTTGAAGCGTATGAGGACGAGATCGTTCCCGAGTCCGCTACCCCCTCCATGTTCAGCTCCTCCCTGTCCGTGGAGGTACCCGAGATGTCCAACACTGGATTCGCCTCGAGTATCTCTAGCAGGAGGAACTGCAGACCGGATATCAGTATCGGTGGGCACAAAGGTATACCACACCCTCAGTCACTCCAGCGTCTCATCAGCCACTCACCTCCGCTTTCAGGCGAAACATTCTTGTCCTGCCTCCGATACAAGCGAGCCATTTTGCGGCTTGCGCGTCCTCTGAGTATACGACACAAGTCGAAACTCAGTGTTTCAGCCAAAGCAGTCCCTCTCGTTGGCAACGAGAGGGGGCAGGTCTCACAAAAGGGGCCTGTGCTTCCGCGCAAGTCCTTGCTCCGCCTTCGTTCCATCTTCCGGATCAGGAGGGAAAGAAAGTCGTCGGACAAGGTCTCGTTTGTGGGTCGGTGATATGTCTGTGAGTGAGATTCGTCCATGATAGAGTTTGATCCAGCGAATCTAATGTCTATGTTGTAGTGCATTGGCTCGACAACTCGTCCCATTATATCATGCTGTACTGTTCATACCCTCCCTATTCATTTTTTTATTGTCTCGGATCAGTGGACAATGGACATATTCTTGTGAAATTAAAACATTCTGGACAATTTGTCGAGGAGACTCGATGAGAAAGCAGAATAAGAAGAGTCATGAGCGTTGGCTTTACCGAGATCCCTGAGAATAAAAAGCCCTTCTTGAAATGTGTTAGTAAACCTACAGCAATTTCTATCTGGTTTTATTCATCAGACGCGGGATCTGGCTGGAAATGAACCGCAGGATAGGCACTTAATGGATGAAAAGCACACGACAAGTCATAGATGGGTTTCAGGTTGAATTAATCCAGTCATTCGAGTGTTCTTGTCATCCTATCCTGTTTTCCGACCCACGAATAACACTCAGTTAGCGATCTGTGAGGTACTCAGCGTCTGGCTGGCTTACATCATGATTGATAATCAATCTATGTCATCAAGTCGCAAGATCAAGCTGACGTAACCCAGCGCATCTGTGTCAAGAATACGACATCGACTTGATGCAGAACGGTTATGTACTTCCTGCCACTGGTTCCGTCGAGCCTAAACTGCTTCGCTCAGCGAGGCAGACAGCATCGACATGGGCTTGCCATCGCCTGACTCATGGAAACCACATCCGGGTGCCCACTGGCCATCAAACCAGCCCCCCTCCCCCGCACAGACAACGCAGGGCTCGGCGGCCTTGTTCGATCTATTCTTAGTACGTGTCGGAAACACGATCCCGTGCGACATTGTGGTGGAGCGAGAACCGCCCACCTTGCGCATCCCTCTGGCCTGGAGACCAGTATTTCCGAGTCCTATCCGACATGCCGATTCTCGGCGGGAGGCATCTCGCCGTTCTCGGGCGGCTTTCCACGTTTTTGAGGTGAGAGAATCCGGAGTAGCGACGTCATGCCCTGTCATGCCTGAAAAAATGCACTTCTCCCGGTACCTGTTCCCGGGTTTCGCGATGCCAAGCAAGAGCAGACTTTCCTCGTCCTTTCGGCTGGCCCGCCCGGCTGCGTCCAGCTCGCTGTGGCTCTCTGCGCTGGCTGCCCAGACGTACTTGTCTTGAGACGTTGGATGAATCCTTTACCGATCACGCAAAAAGTCTGCAGAACTTGGTCTCTCTTCGGAGCCCCCGCCGTGTTACCTAGCCCTCCTCGGCTGATACTCCACTTTTCTCCGCGGATGCTGAGAGATAAAGTTTCACCCGTGAGCATGTGCGCATTTCCGAACCAAGAAGACTAACAAACAAGTTTGATTCAGTCGAAACTGCAGGGATGCCTCGGCGGTTGCTGTTCGGCAGACGCAGCGGACGCTGGTCTGGTGTGATCGGGGGTCCTGGACCTGGCGACCGAGCGGACCGTGACTATCCTACAGAGCGGGCCGCCTGATTCACGGCCCAACTTCTACGTGAGGTTGGAATTTGTATAAAAGGGCTCCGACTGGGGCTCACTGAGCTTCAGCGACCCACAGTCCTTCCACTGCAGCACCTCGATGTTCTCTCCAGCTACCTTCCTCCAGCTCGCCGCTCTCGTGTCCGTGGCCGCCGCTGCGCCCAGCAACGTGACGCGGACCACGACCGCGAAACGGGCGACCTGCACGGTGAACAGCGTGTCGAGCGCGTCGAACCTCAAGAGCTGCACCGACGTCATCATCGAGGGCTTCACCGTGCCCTCGGGCCATACGCTCAACATCGAGGTCTGCCGTCTCCCTACCTCGTCGTTGTTCGACGCGTGTTTTGACTGCCCTCCACCAGGCTGCTAGCGGCGCTTCCGTGACCTTGGCTGGAGATCTCGTCTTTGCGAAGACCTCGTGTATGACATCCTCTCTTGCCAGCAGTTCTCCCTCTCATTTGCACAGCTGCGGGTCCTTTGATCACATTCAACACGAACAACATCAACTTCAACGGCGGAGACCACAACATCAACGTGAGTGCACCCGAATTTTGCGGCGAACGGTCTCACCATGGGTGCAGGGAAACGGTGCGGCCTACTGGGACGGAAAAGGCACCAACGGCGGGTCGACGAAGCCCCACCCCTTTGTCAAGTTCGTGTTTTCTCATATCATCTTGCACACGGCGCGTGCTCACAGCGGGCGCAGATTCAAGGGCTCGGGAACCTTCTCGTTCGTGACCGTTCTCAACTCTCCGGCGCAGGCCATCTCCGTCGGAACTTCCGGAGCGACCGTGATCGAACGCGTGACGGTTGACAACTGTGAGTAGTCAACAGCCAAGCAATAAGCGAGTCTTCTCACTACCTCGACCCACCAGCCGCGGGCGCGTCGCTGGGACACAACACGGACGGGTTCGACGTGAGCGCGTCGGACGTGACGATCGCGCAGTGCACGGTGATCAACCAGGACGACTGCGTCGCGGTGAACAAGGGGAACAACATCCTCGTCGAGGACACGACGTGCACCGGCAGCCACGGCATCTCGATCGGCTCCATCGCGTCGGGCCACGCGGTCACGAACTTCAAGGCCGCGCGCAACACGATCACCGGCGGGCTCTACGGGCTGCGCATCAAGGTCGACGCGAACGCGAAGAACGCGCAGGTGTCGGGTGTCACATACGAAGCGTGAGTGCAAGCCGCTGCCGCTGCCGCTGCGCGCCGACCGCGTTTTTATTCGTATTCATTCATACTCACATCCGCGTGCAGGAACGTCGTCTCGGGCATCTCCGACTACGGTGTCCTGATCACGCAGAGCTACCCCGCCAACGACGGCACGCCCGGCACCGGCGGCCCGATCTCGAACGTCGCGTTCATCGGCGGCACGACGACCGTCGCGGTCGACAGCGGCGCGATGTCCGTCGTGATCGACTGCGGCGCGTGCTCCGGCAACTGGGACTTCTCCGGGCTCGACGTCACGTCCGCCGGCAAGGGCCACAAGATCGCTGCGAACAATGCCAAGGTGTGTTGTGCCTTGTTCACTGTGTCTGAAACAGGCGTCGCTGAGCTCTGTTTCTTTTTTTCTTCTTTTCCTCGCAGATCTCTGGTGGACACTACTAACCGTCCGCCGCAACAACTCTACAACGGAGCTCTGAGCGCTGTTTTATCCGACACGCTCAGCCGGAATTAATACTTCAGAATTGTACTTCTATCGAACCCAATACCACACCTGGCTCCCCTCCCGCATGCTCTGAGGAAGTTGATCACGGAGGGAATACAGAAGACCAAGCCTTCAAGTTCTCGACCATGCCCAAACGGGCTGAAACACTGATTCGTAATAAGCACTGGGATCCCCGTGCACGCGCGCTCCATCTGCGATAAGCCCACCCAGGGCAAGACCACGCCGATGTGGGTAGGCCGGCCAGTCTGCTGAGCTCTAGAGAATCACCAGACGCCCTCGGCCGCCGACGGGACCTCGGCTCCGCGGAGCGCCAAGGCAGTCGGTCGTCCGAGTCTTGTTGTTTTTGACAGGACAAAAATACATCGTCGTCGCTGATGCATCACGTCCTGGATTCCTATTCTGCTTCGGAACGCGCGGGTCGCGGCATCAAAGCAGTTGGGCCTCGAGACCAGTATTTCCGAAACCTAGCCGCAGCGCCGACATTCCTGTGTGCCAGAGCACGGCGAAATTTGGGGAGTGGGGCCCCGCATGACCTTGCTCCGGGTATGCATTGCTTAGTGTTCAGATTATTTTTAGGTTGACGCCCGAAACACGGCCCCAAGTGGCCTCGGAATCTGTGGTCGGTGTTTACGGTGGCTCTCGGGCTGTGGAAGATGAACGCGTCAACTCGGAGAGGCCTCGGACTCTGGGTGTTGGCTGCATCATGAACGCTTACCAGAAACTGGCGAGCTGATGTTACATTGTTGCATCAGACTGCTTAGAAAGCAAATCCGCAACTTGCTCAGATAGGGGCGACTCGATCAGGGTGAAAATACTTTCCAGGCTACCACCCGCTTGCCATGCCAGTAGCAGTCGACAAGTGAGGAGTCCCGCCGAGTGCTGGGGGCGTCTGAACCTTAAAATGCTACGATTCGGACCGGAACCTGTCCTCGCCATGTGAGCGAACCAAGGCGTCATGATCTGCGGGCCTTCTCTGCCACCTTGCGCGGTGTCAATTCGGCCAGGGCGCGCTGCCGTGACTGGTATCCCAAATCCAGAGTCGAGTGCAGACTTGCCCGGACGGTGCGCTGCGGACCGCTTGGCTCGAGATAGCGGAATGGGATGCCAAAGTATAAAGAGCGCTCGGCCCTCTCTGGTTCCAGCAGCCCTCGACTCGACTCAACGCGCACGCACGAAAGATGTTCCCGATCGCTACCGCCTCCCTCCTCCAGCTTGCTGCTCTCGCGACAGTGGCCCTCGCGGCGCCCAGCAACATCACGATGCCCCGCGCCGCGACGTGCATCGTCAACAGCGTCGCGAGTGCCGCTAACCTGAAGAGCTGCACGAGCGTCGAGATCCAGGGCTTCACCGTGCCCTCCGGCCAGACGGTGACAATCGCGGTGGGTGTTTGCGCCGGTGACGCACACGAGTGCAGTGCTCAACGTGGCTTGCTTCTAGGCTGCCAGTGGCGCGAGTGTGTGGATGACTGGGGATATTGTTTTTGCAAAGACGACATGTCAGCACTTATAACCGTTGTTGGCAACTTGGACACGATGCTGAAGGTGTCTGTCTCTGCAGCGCCGGGCCCGCTCATCACGTTCAACACCCCGAACATCAACTTCAACGGCGGCGACCGCAACATCAATGTAAGTTTCTGTGCAATCATGTTCCTCCACCGCTTGGATACTCATTCACACAGGGCAACGGGGCCGCGTACTGGGACGGGAAGGGCTCAAACGGCGGCGTGGCCAAGCCGCATCCATTCGTCAAGTATGTCATCTTCTTGTTTATCTGTCTTGGAGCTGGCGCGAATGCAATTTCTCAGATTCAAGGGCTCGGGAACATTCGGGTTCGTGACCGTACTCAACTCCCCCGCACAGGCCATCTCCGTCGGGACCACGGGTGTCACGCTCATACAGCGTGTCGTCGTCGACAACTGTTGAGTCATTTCTTTTGTTCGGAAATGCACGGATCGCTCAACCCCGCCCATCAGCCGCCGGCGCCGCCCTGGGCCACAACACGGACGGGTTCGACGTGAGCGCTTCGGACGTGACGATCGCGCAGTGCACAGTCCTGAACCAGGACGACTGCGTCGCGGTCAACTCCGGCAACGCGATCACGGTCGAGCAGACGACGTGCACCGGCGGGCACGGCATCTCCATCGGCTCGATCGCGACCGGCAAGTCCGTCACGAACTTCAAGGCCGTCGGGAACACCATCAGCGGCGGGCTGTACGGCCTGCGCATCAAGGTCGACGCGAACGCGCAGAACGCGCAGGTGTCCGGTGTGACCTATGAAGGGTGCGTCCTCCGCTTTTTTTGTTCTCTGCCCAGTTCATTCCTGAACTGATCGCTGCGTCCGCCCAGGAACATCATCTCGGGCATCACCGACTACGGCGTGCTCATCACGCAGAGCTACCCGGCCAACGACGGCGCCCCCGGCACCGGCGGCCCGATCTCGAACGTGCAGTTCATCGGCAGCACGACGACCGTCGCGGTCAACAGCGGCGCGATGTCCGTCGTCATCGACTGCGGCGCGTGCTCCGGCAACTGGAACTTTGGCAGCCTCATGGTCACCTCGGCGGGCAAGGGGCACAGCATTGCGGCGGACCGCGCGGCGGTAGGTGGTTTTCCTCTCGCGTTGATTCGGTTGTTGAGTCTCGACTCCCAGATCACCGGTGGGACGTACTGAGCCCGAATGAGTCAGAAGCGAGAATTGAAGCATCACATCCGTGTATTCACTGTACGCTAATGCCTAACATGTTTCCTGTAGAACACTACTTGTACTTTTAACACAATGAATAGTCAGTAAATCAAAATCCATCATGATCTAGTCTCCACTGGACACAAAGAATCCGGGAAAATATCTTGCAAGGAGGGGTATCTCCCGGACGACTGAACCAAGGGAGGGCGGATTCCATTTCATACGGGAGAGTTGTGATGACGGAAGCATCAGCCCCAGACTCAGTCTGATGCTTAAAGCCGACACTTTTCATCGCAGGAAACTAGACATGGTGTAGAAAAATGCGTCCTTGGTTCAGACTCTCTTCGTTCGTGACTGAGTTTCCATCTTCTGGTTGAGTTTCAAGTCCTCAGAGGATCTGGTAGAAAACTGAAAAAAAAATTATGCGAGATGCGCAAAAATCTTCCAGAAGCCTTCAAGTGTCGCGAGGCGCAGAGAAAGGGACATGGTCGAGAGAAGAAAGGGAGCGGCACAGCTTTCAGCTGTCACAGGCGGTCCGGCCCGGGGATCCGACTCAATTGTTAACCCCGAGCGATCACCCTCACCACACAAATCGCTCGCTCAGGAAAAAGAGTAGGAAGCGAAATATATTAATATACTGGTACAATTTCTCGTTGCTTAATAGTGACCACCGGACAGCTGGAGAACACGACATCAACACAGATCAACCTTGAAGCAAGCATGTTTGCCAACACACCTTGGCCTTATCAAGCGCAAGCGAATGCCCCTTGCCGCTGGACGTGATATCCAGACCGGAGAAGTCCCAGGTGCCGGTGCAAGCGCCGCAGTCAATCACCAGCCCGTACCCGTTACTCGTCGTCGAGACGCTGGTGGTCCCCCCGGTGAACCGCACATCAGAGATCGGCCCGCCTTTGCCGGGGGTGCCGTTGTTCGCGGGGTAGCTCTGCGTGATGAGCACGCCGTATCCGGTGATGCCCGAGATCTTGTTGCTGGAGGGAGCGGAACACGACTCGCGTCAGTCCAGGAGCTCCCGCACAACCGCAGTGTACTACTACTCACGCCTCGTAGATGACGCCCGCGACCTTGGCGCCCGTCGCGGACGCCTGCACCTTGATGCGCAGCCCGTACATGCTGTTCGTGATCGTGTTGCGCGCGGCCTTGAAGTTCGTGACCGACTTGCCCGACGCGATCGAGCCGATGGAGATCCCGTGGCCGCCGTCGCACGTCGTGTCCTCGATGAGCACGTTGTTCCCCGAGTTGAGCGCGAGGCAGTCGTCCTGGTTGCGCACCGTGCACGCGGAGATCGTCACGTCCGATGCGCTCACGTCGAACGCGTCGGTGTTGTGCCCGCCCTTGGAGTCACCCAGCGCTGGCGGAGGAATAGTGAGCGGGAGTTCGTGGCCCATGTGAAGCACCGACGACGACTCACAGTTGTCAATGGTGACGTGCTGGATAACGGCCTTGCCACCGGAGGTACCGACGGAGACGGCCTGGGCCGGAGAGTTCAAGACAGTAAGGTACGTGAACGATCCATAACCCTTGAGCCTGCAACGAGTGTGAGATATTCATAAACATCGACGAGAATCATGGATCGCATACTTGATGAACGGGTGAGGCTTGAAGGAACCACCGTTGGTGCCCTTCCCATCCCAATAGGAGGCACCGTTTCCCTGTCGGAGTCTCAGCGCTGGATGTCCCCCAAAACTTTCAGACTCACGTCAATCTTGTGGTTTCCGCCATTGAACACGATTCCCGGGGTGTTGAATGTGAAAAGGGGTCCGGCGGCTTTGGAAGGATCAGTCAACTGACGAGAAATAACCCTACAGAATCTAGCTTACTTGACGTCTTCGCGAAGATGACATCTCCGGCCATCGTCACCGTTGCGCCCTTGGCAGCCTATCGATCAATTGAGCCCACGGCGGACCGAGCAGCTGTGGAAAGCACTTGCGGCGATGGTGATCGTGTTGCCCGAGGGGACAGTAAATCCCTGGATGACGACACTCGAGCATCCGCTCAGGTTCTTGGAACTGGACACGCTGTTGACCGTGCACGTCGCGCGTTTCGCCGTCTCCGTGCGGGAGACGGTCACATTGCTCGGCAGCGCGAATGCGACACCAGCCAAGGTAGCGAGTTGCAGGAGAGTGGCGAGGGAAGGCATTGTGTTCGCTGAGAGAGAACTGGAGTCTCCAGAGAGCTCGCCGTTGCTTTTATATTGCGAGTGCCCGCACCCATGACGAGCGCGGACTCATGTGCTGCGTGGACAATAATTCCGAGATATCTAGTGCCGAATCGATGCCGTGAAAAGTACGGGTTCGTTCGTGCCAAGCAGCCGTTTGTTCTCCAATCGCTCCCCAGGGAGTAGTCAAAGATGAAGAGCCTCCAGTGCCAAGTGTAAACTTGTTTGGCAGGCGTGGTCTGCTCGTGATGATCCGAACAATCTGATAAGCTTGGCCGTAGTCCGAACGGCAGCTTCACCAGCTCAAAGGTCTGGAATCACCGTTTCCTGAAACTATAATTTCAAACATTTCGCGCGATTCCATTTTCTTTATTTGACTCGTTCTGACTGAATTATTTGCTGTGCTTGCAATAGTGATATGCACATGTTCTCGATTTAGATATTTCGGCATGGCCAAGTTCAGAAGTCGCCTTTCTCGCGGCTAAGTAACTAAATTCCAAAAAAGCTTCCTTTGATACGATGTTAACACTGATCTCAAAACCGGAGAAACTGCGTGGAGCAGAAGCCTCTTTTGCACACGGGCGGGAGCTATTCCGGTCTCTTGTGACGCCTGTGCGCATCACAAGTCGGAAATAGCTGTGAATGGGAGGGCTTAGTCAAGCGCTCGCCAAGGCAGGCGGGAGTCCGGAATCCGGGGTCCGGAGTCTGGAGCACTGCAACATCATGGCGATATCTAGCGCGCACCGACCATGTGGCTCAGGAATGGCTGGGCATTCAACTTAATCGGCAGGACGTTCGTCCCGACGCAGTGAAAGCCGCTTTCAAAGCCACTCCATACTCGAGCGTTTCTCCCATGCCGAGCGCATCTGCCGTAACTATTTTCCGAACAAGTAAGGTCGTTCAAATGTTCACGTAATGCAGGAGTAGTGACGTCGAAATGCGGTGCTCAGATGTCTATTCGAGGCGCTCATTCACCTGCACCTACCACCTCCATAGTGCAGACCCTAATGCCCTTCAACCTGACTTCCCCTGGAGCCAACCGTTCAGTGCTGAGCGCTGAACAACGACCGACATTCGCATCTGATGAACTATCGGCCACGGGGGCAGTGACCTGATCTTCTCCGCTCAACAAGGGAGGGGAGCGGAGAATCTCCATCGAAAGATACCACGCGCCCGCTGGCATAAAATGCCAAGTTCAAGCCTGGTCATTCAGACGCCCTTTGCTTGCTTTGTCCCGTGATCGCAAGGGTCGCCGCCCCTGAGAGCAAGTAAATGAGCGATCGTGCTGCTCGCACGCTATCTGCGCTCGGGTTTGAGCAGCTGGGCTCCCTCGGCTTCCTCTCATTTCTTGAAATCCCGGATCCATGATGAAACCGGTCTGCTAACCCGTCGCAACTAAAAAGAATCCCCAGAGAGCTTCAGTCCAATTCTCGTGTTCAACTTCATAGGAATTGAAACCAGCCAGCTGCATGTCATGGACTCCCGTGGGATCCAACTGCCGAACAAAATAAAAGCTGGAACAGGGTCAACGAAGCGCGGTCCGTCACAAGACACGCGAAACGAGTGACTGGTGCGAGGAGAAAGGCTTCACATGATGTCAGGGTGTTGATCGAGCGGGAAACCATCACCTACCTGCCTACATCAGTGAGGCGGCTGTTGCTAGCCAGAACGAGATGTTCGCCGATGACAGGGATCGTACAGACCAAAGTGAACTCGGGATTTGCCGCTCCGCTTACATGCAAGTAGAGTCGGCTCATTGACTCGTGACCGGTGATTCGGATTGGTTGACGACTGGTTGGACGGATTTGATATGGCTCACCTGGCCGACCATGATGGATTTGCCAAGTGCTTCCCTCAACATTGCCATCGCCCCGTGCGATGTTCTTCACATCATAATGGAACATCATATATCTGTTAGATAAGTTGAAACCGCCCAAAATACAACATCGACAGACAACCTGAACCCGATTATTTCGAGTTCACCAGTCTCCAAGCTGGCGCCAGAGGACATCTTCCTCGGCCTCAGCAGCCTTTTCCTCTCTCCACTCGCACCCTTCGCGGTATTCGCAGGAGCTAGCCAACAAGCTGCTCAAGCAGTGCGAGATCACAAACAAAAAAGCCACTCACAAACACCGTCTTGTCTGCGACTCAGAAACCCCACGCGGTTTTCGCCGGCCCTTCCACCACAGCATGGCGCTCTTGACATAAACGTTGAGCGTCGGTGAATCGAAAACGAACTCTTTGGTCCCGAGGATTGTATTACCATCCACTGTACCTTCCACGCCTGATCGAACGGGATCAGAATCCACGTGAATTTGGAATACAACAACAGCTTACCGCCACCATCGGCAGAACCAGAAGCGGCAGGTACGATGTCCTCCCGTCGGATGTTCGAAGAACCAGTCTGCACGGGGGCGGAGTCTTCTGGAATACCAGTGCCGGGGTCCCACAAACTGGCGCGCAGAGCTTGGGCGAGATCGGCATCCGCTTGATCGGCCAAACTCAATTCAATGGCGCGGGCCAGATCCTCTGCTTCTCGTGTAGGACGGGCTGGCCTCAGTGACCTTAGAATCGCTTTTTTCTGGGGTCGATAGACGACCTGCAAGACATCGTCGAGGGGAGGAAGATCCAATTCTACTATTCTCCGGTGGTAGTAAGTCGACACCTCCACCAGAGATGTAGGGGAACTCGTTCCTAGGGAGAGGCCGACCTGTTCGAGGAACCGAGTAGAGAGTTCAGTGTTCCTGTTGACTTTTGACATGCGCCAGAGACTTTCAAAGTCGAAGGGAGCGGATGTTTCCAGCAGTCGTGTCAAAAGCGAGTGATACAGCATCACCTGCAACCTGGCTGGTTCCGCGTCGGCGTCAGAAGGCAGAGATTTGGATATCCGCGTCTTCGTATCAATCACACGTAATGCGGGGGAACTGGCGATGGATATGTTTTGAAGCTCATCCTAGCTGACAGGGTAAGATGGCCCCACGCAACGATGCGAAGAGAACGAGAGTTACCACAATTCCCACAACCACGACGTTGTCTATCATACCGAAAACCGGGATTTCACGCTGAGTTTAGATCAGACTCGAAAGCGACGAGAACTCTCTGTTACCGTTCGCGGCTCCAACTTGAGTATCGACAGGCTCTGGAGCAAATTGAGAATCCTGAACGAGTGGTGAGAAACGCAACGTTAAGAACTCCATCATCAAACGGACCGAAGAGCCCAACGCTCCTCGTCCGAAGCGATGAGGACCTCTATCTCCACAGGCTTGACCTGTCTCTCCAGCTCTTTGTGTATGACCTAGCGAGATCAACCAGAGTGAGAGCGCGAGACCGATCGGATCACACCTGTCCTCGTTTCGTGGTCCGGTCATTCCGCGCAGCGACGTCTTTCCGGACCGTGATTTCCTTGCCCTTCTCCGTCTTGAATGATGCTGGCCGCTTCTCGAGCTTCGCAGAACGGCGCTGCCGCAGTCCATAATCGTACTGGACTTCGCACCTGCCTTGGCATGAGGACACATCAAGACCAGACGCACGGACATACCACGACAGTGAGATCAGGTCGGTGACAGACAGTGTGCCATTCTTTCTGAACAGTCGGAAAGGACTGGTCGCTGTCGGCTCCTCCACAGCTGGCTGACACACGGGTGATGGTTTTCCCTGGGGCGTGGCGAAGTGCGCAGAGGTTGAGGCATCAAGAGAAGCAAAGTCTGCCTCCTCGAGGCCCTCGAAATCATTGTAGGCCGCGTACTCGGAGTCGTCTGACTGTGACATGCGCGTGGTCGCGGTCAAGATCAAGAGGGGCAGCATCACATGACCTGAAGAAGCGCCACGTGTTTGATTGATTGATTGATTGACAGTGGCGGTTTCGTTTACTGGACTTACCCGACCGCAAAAACCAGTCCCAGTTTTAGTGTGCACTCACTAGACGCGATTGCATCTGCTAAAATGACAGTATCAGCAATATGGCTCATATTAGTCTCCAACGGGAACAGCAGCGCTCTCACACGCAACATCGGAAAGTTGTAATATCACTCCATTCAAACCGGCGGCCCAGAAGTCGGTGATTATCATGGAATGCTTCCACGGAGAACAGAGATGGCAAACCCACACCTTCAATGCCATGAGGTCATATGACTGATCGGGTAGACACGCCGGTATCGTTTTCTTCGTGTTTTGCGGCCCACAGAGGCTGTGATGTCATCCCAGTTGACGCGAACGCGAGCCTGCATGGGTCGCATCGCGTGGCTCGGGCCCGAGGGCTCCACTGCTATGACCTCACGATTGGCCTCTGCGCGCCCGCGTGGGAGATTCCCGCATTTCCACGGAGAAGACCTGCCTTGCGGGGCTCCACACCCCATCATCGAAGCACTCGCTTCCCGGACACACCCTCTGCGAGCCGCGACAACATATCGGACCGTCTTGCGGACCGTGCGGTCAGCTGAGCAGCCCCACAGGATAAAATGTGCCATCCTCCATGCTTCGCAAGTTCTTCGTGTCAACCGTCCCTCGACTTTGTTCGACAACTCTCCCATGGCGGATGCGCACGCAACTGTAACGCCCCGAGCGGTCCTGCTCGCCGTCTTCATTGCCTTTGGTGCGTCTCCGTGTGTTGGGCGCTGAGTTGTGTTTGCTGACCCAGGATGAAGGAGGTGCGTTTGAGTAGTTTGGGGGCCGAGAGCGCGAACTGGTGGGCTAAATATCACCTTCTCTATCTGCATCTCCTAACATCGTTACCAGATACATTACCTATTCTGCCAGGCTTCTTGTTCGGGTGAGTCTGAATGTGACCAGCTGCTCAATGGTTGTGTGCTTATATTCCCACCAGCTACGACATTGGTGTCATCTCAGTTCGTCCAAATCCCTGCCTATCTCAGAGCCAGCCTCTGAAGCCTCGCTGCAGGGATGCCTCATCATGCCAGATTTCATCAATCGCTTTGGAGAAGTGGGAGCTGACGGGACCATGTTCCTTTCGAGTTCACGGCAGTCCATCATCACCTCACTCTTGTCTGCCGGGTACGTGTGCGACGACACTCTGGTCAGGAAACGCGCTGAGTCTTCGCAGCACATTCGTCGGCGCGCTCGGACAGGCCTTTACCAGCGACTCAATGGGTCGACGGGGCTCCATCCTCATCTGGTCGGGCATCTTCACTGTCGGCGTCGCAATCCAGACAGGAACCACGTTCTCGCTCGCGCAGCTCACGGTCGGACGATTCATCGCTGGACTGGGTGTGGGGGCGCTCTCAGGTCCGCGCTACCGTGTTTTTTGGCCAGTGACTATATGCTTACATGCGGCCAGCTATCGTGCCGCTCTACAACGGAGAGACGTCGCCCAAGGCGTACCGCGGAACGTTCCTCGTCCTCTACCAGCTGCAGATCATCGTCGGGCATGTGGTTTCTCCCAAAGCATCACTCTCCCGCTGACCTGCGCCGCAGTCTGTTTTTGAGCTACGTGATCGACCTCGGAACACACACCATCCACAACTCCGCCTCCTGGAGGATTCCCGTCGGTCTGCAGATGGTGTGGGGCCTTGCGCTTCTCTCGGGCATCTTCTTCCTGCCCGAATCTCCGTGAGTCTCCTTCCCTATCTCCCTCAACACATGCTTACCACGCGCCCTTCCAGCCGTCATCTGCTGGGCAACGGCAAGGTCGAGGAAGCGCGCGCCGTCATCGCTGACCTGAACGGCGTCGCTCTGGACGATCCGGTCGTCATTGACACCGTGGACGAGCTGCAGTACGCCATCGGGCTCGAGAACGAGGGCGGGAAGGCCACCTGGGCGGAATGCTTCTCCAGCCGGAACGCGATGTGGAAGCGGACGATCAACGGGATGATGCTGCAGTTCATCCAGCAACTGAACGGGCAGAACTTCTTCTGTGAGTGCTGTGCAACTGTCGTCTTGGCCAAGCAGGTCTTGATTCTGGGGCTCGACAGACTATTACGGAGACACGTTCTTCGCCAGTGCGGGCACCTCGCTGTCGCCGTATATCATTCAAGTCATCGTCGGTGGTGTTTCGGTGATAGGAACGGTCCCTGCGCTGTACTTGATTGAGGTGTGCTACACATGCGGCCTCCACGACTGGCCCCGCTGACTGGGTTTAAGGCCTGGGGCAGACGTCGTTCTTTACTGACTGGTGCCGTCCTCGAAGCAACTTGTGCGTTGATCGGCGGATTGGTCGGCCACTACACCGTCGCACCTGTGAGTCATCTCGCATCGATCGACCGCTTTCGATACGAGACTTACCAACCGAATCCCAGGCCGGCACCCCGAAAGAACTGCTGACGGCGCGGAACAAGGCAGGCGGCGACTCGCTTATCGCGTTCGCCGTCCTGCACGTCATGTTCTTCTCGATCTTCTGGGGCCCGACGCCCTGGGTGTACCTCGGCGAGTCGTTCCCGCTCCGCGTGCGGTCCAAGTCGATCGCGCTGGGGAGCGCGACGAACTGGCTGTGGAACTTCCTGCTCGGCTTCTTCGCCCCGCGCATCGCGAACAAGATCGGCGCCCTCATTTGGCTCATCTTCTTCGGCGCCCTGTTCTTCGGTGCGTTGTAGTAGATGTCGTCTAAGCGGCCGCAGGACTGACAAGTTCGCATAGGTTGGTTCTACGTGTATTTCTGCATCCCCGAGACCAAGGGACTGAGTTTGGAAGAGGTGCGGTTGCCGGTGCACTGAATGGCATACGCTGTGAAGACTGATCCACTGCTACAGGTCGACGAGCTGTACCGGTCTGGCGTCAAGCCGTGGCACTCGGCAGGCTGGAGACCGCATCTGCATGACCAGCACGAATCCGAAAAGGCGGACGATGTGCGAGTGAGCAACGAGAAAAGGCCCAGCGTGTGATCCATGATGACGAGCTTTCATGTACCTTCACGACGACGTACCCATTGTACATTGTATCAATAAACGATTCTCACTCGAATATCGCGTCAAGCAAAGGTTCGATGAACTTCTCTCGCGCACAGCGACGGCATGAGTCCGTCCACCTGCGATGTCTTGGTGTGTGTGTGCGGAACAGAAGCGGGACTAATGACGTGTCATTCCCTGTCACAGGCACGTCTCGCGTGAGCGTAACATTTATCACGTCCATCTCCGATCCCCAGTGACATGCTGCTATCCTGGCAGCACCCGTCGTCCTCTCTCTCCCAACCACCATGGTGTTCTGCGGCGAATGTGGGACTCAAGGCGACGGCCGCTTCTGCACCGAATGCGGTGCGAGACTCGCCGAGGCACCGATGACGGCTGCCGCCCCCGGTGTGAAATCACCATCAATCTCTGGAGGGACTAGCGCGGGAGGAACAGGATCGAGTATCCGGTCCTCCTCAATAAGTGTGGCTGCCGCGGCGAGCGAGGGGGGGACGAGCGTCGGGCGTGCTATCTTGGGTGGAACAAATGTTGCGGGTGGAACCAGCGCCGGAGGGACGAGCTCGACAACGACGATAGGCGGTGTATCCGCAAGCGCCACTCTCATCGCGCAACCCGCGCCTGCCGCTGCACCAGCGCCCGCCCCACAGCAGCAGCAATCGACGGCGCTCTTCGGCGCGCAGGGATACCGGCTCGAGGCATTCCACATCATATCGCGGGAAATCTTCATGGGCCTTGATCGGAGCGGGTATCCGAGCGGGACGCAGCTCATCGAGCCCAGCAAGGTCAGCCTCTTCAGGAGGCTCGCCGGGAAATCGATCCCGCCGTACTTCGAGACCCATGTCCTCCCCTACTACTGTGCGTCTATCCGCGCCTGCGCTTCCCTCCCAGCCCTGCACCGTGCTGACGACTTCTCTCCGGGGCAGACCTAACCATCGGCGCGCCATGCGCGGGCTCGAACGTCCTGACGTGGGAGGGCTGGAACACGTACCTCGCGCACAAGATCCTGGCGGGCCCCGACGAGATGTACGCGCACGTCGGCGCCGTCCTGCGCGGCCTGAACGTCCAGCTCCCGTGGCAGATGCAGCGCTCCGACTTCCCGCCGTACGCGTACCCCGACGCCGCGGCGCGCGAGCTGCAGTTCCAGCAGGGCGTGCGCGATATGGCGGGCGCGGCGTTGGGCGGCGGGGCCCGGTACGGCGGACTGCGTGCCGGCAACGCGGGTACCCACGCGAATGCAGCTCTCATGAGGGGAGCGGCCAAGGCCGGATTTGGTCTATTAGGAAGTGGATTCCTATTCAATTGAGCCTGCGCGCTATTTCTTTCCTCCTATTGTTGTACCAATATTATTCGCGAGAACATCTCTTCGTCTCCACTGAAACAACGGAAGGACAGGTTCGCCAGGAAAAGGCAAAAACCTTACTCACGATTTCTGCATACCGTTGGCCATTAAGGACATGGTCTGTTTTGATAGATGCGATCGTGATTTGAGCTTGGGGGTCTTAGTGATGGATGTGACATACTGTGACATGATCTCTGGTCGTCATTTGGAACACGTCAGTAGTGCTCGCTTCTTGGTCTTCACCGTCACGTGACCAGGCCACAGTGAACGCGTACAGTAATCTATGCTCACCTGGGACTCCTGACAGCTGCAGGCAACATATGCGAATCGTTTTCATGAGTTTGCGCCAACGAGTAACTCAGGTATGTTATACTGCCTACGACACGCACTTTTCCGAGACCGCCATCAGAGCTTACGTGTGCAGGGAAACGGTCCCGTGAAACTTCGACCCTGACTCCCTCAGTTTTGCTTGTGTCCCACATCTCTGATTCATGCCTCCCTGCACCGAGTGTGGCACACTCTTTCATGGTCTTATCTCTAACCGCCCGTGCAACAACTGCACTCAGATCAGTCTCAACACCTCACAAATCGAGTGCGCGACGATCCAGTGTTCGTCCTATAGGCCTTAAACGCACCTCCGGGGGGCTATAGGCCTTATTTAAGGTATAGGCCTATAATTATAGGCCTGTTTATAGGGCTTAAAATTTGCACGTGATCAAAAATGTGCCCAATCAATACCAAAAAAAGAGTGTTGTACAAGATTAACTAGAGCTGGAACTCGTCTGACGAGTCGATTTTAATGGCACCATCATCAGGAATCGCATCCTCCACTTCATTAGCAAGTTCCCCCATGAGTCTTTCCTCCTCCATGACATGGCACAATGGCTTGCGGAGCTGTGGCTTGGTGGCTTCGCCAAATAGGATCTTGAGTGTAAGCGGTTTCCATGGGGGAATTTGTCGAACACTAAGTAGCATAATCAGCGTGATGCGCCGATACTCAGGAATCGATCATACGATGCATTAATTTTAATTAATTGATCACGTGTTGGGACCTCATGTGGCCTATAGGCCTATTATAGGCCTATAAGATGCTCTCGGTGATCCTATAGGCCTTTACTATAGGCCTTAAATAGGCCTATAAGCCTATAGGCCTTAAACCTATAGGCGAACACTGCGACGATCCGGGTGAGTGTGGGGCGGGAGGGGTGATTGGTGGCTGTGCTGATTGGCTCTGTAGACATGCCGTTTGTTCCGTAGATAGCTTCGATCAGTGTTCTTCGCCACCATCGCAACACGCTTATCAGAGCATTGCCACCAATTCCCCTGCCTAGGGCCATCCCGGTGGGCCTGGGTTTGGGCACGCGGCAAGGGATTGAAGCAGAGGGAGATGAAAATGAGCTCATTATCTGAGACGACGACCGCGAGCACTTGCGGTCGTGTGCACAGAAACCCATGCATGTGTTTCGAGAGGACTATTGGTCACATGCATGTAAAGTCGTGTGAACATCATCAGAAATGATCGGACCGAACTCATCCGATGGCTAAATTTTTTGTCTTTACAGCTGACACTCTGAAGGATGATACAAAGGGATTACACTGCATTCCCAGTAGGAATCACCTATGAAAAAAAAACCGGGAATATGGACTACCCTCCATTGTAGAGTTACGCTCCCCCGACGCGATCACCGACGGCGACGCGGCTTAGCACCGCCTCTTACGTCATCATGTACCTGCCAGTCAGCGCATATGAGCCATCCTGTCACGGAGTGCCAGGACCCCGAGCACTACATCGTGTTCCATCATGGAAACAGACCATGTCCTGTATGGACAACCGTATTCTGCAGGATTGTATACCAAGGCTTCTGAAGCCAAACTGCGCTCGATGACGGGAACAACACGGATGGACAGTGGACACTGAGCTACACTGAGACAGCCGATGTCACAACACCCTCGGGTAGAAAATGATGAGCAGTTTTGGTTCCTTTGGAAACTTGTTCGCAACAAGTGCTCGTCTTGATTGACGGCGAGCCGTGCGCGAACACGCACGGATGGAAACTGAGAAAGCCGATGCCACAGAACCCTCAGGAACAAAATGATGAAGCAAGAATCACCGGAATAATGGGTACATGCGAGATACTCGATTACGCTGAAGTGTTCAGATTGTGGTGAGATATTGTTCGTTATAATCGATGCCGGATGCGCTCGTAGGAAGTTT
Organism: Mycena citricolor; assembly: GCA_963692855.1. Classification (NCBI taxonomy): domain Eukaryota; kingdom Fungi; phylum Basidiomycota; class Agaricomycetes; order Agaricales; family Mycenaceae; genus Mycena; species Mycena citricolor. The sequence continues at coordinate 115,368 of CAVNYO010000096.1, read as the reverse complement.
GTCGAAGAGGACACCGGCGCCAACTTTCGTCAATTCGTTTGCACGTCTTTGAAACCCCCCATAGCTGGCGGGCGAGTCCTCAATGTCAAAGCGCAGAAAATCATATGTGATGTAAAGCGACGCGAAGAAACAAAGGCAAATAGTTCGACGCGTGACACTAGACTCGTTTGATCGGTACCACGACCCTCTCACAAGCCAGCGGTTCAGCTTTTCAGAAGGAATTACGACCGTCCCCAAAAGCTCCGCGGAAACGGTTTCAATGCGGGTTCGATGTTCCACCACTGAGCACGAGTTGCAGAGATCCTGGCCTCTGGGGCCTCAACTGCCGGCGCCCCCGACATGATCACTGAGCAGCTTCCGCGTCGATCTCCCAAGCCCCCCGCGTAGACTGCGCTTAAGGACAGGCCGCGCTCTGTCAACTCTGGAGCGCAGCAGTACCCAGCAGCGATGCTCAGCGATCCTATCCTTCTTACACGACCCTGGGCCATACACGAAAGCGGGCCCGCCCGCTCACCGCTGCGTTGTCGCTAAATCGACGGGGTACGACGGCCGCGAACGACGACGGGTCAGGGATGTTGTCCCACGCCATGCCCTTCTGGGAGCCGACATCAGCTCAGGCTGGAAACTGTGCGTGCACCCGCGTCTCCCATTTCGATACCGCCGCGCGAACGGTTACTCTGTAACCATTGCGGATACGGTACACCGGCTAGCTCTCACCCCGGGAGCTCGGGATACAAACGGAGCCGCTCTCAATCTACGCTCACACAGACTATTTCGGACTCCGAGATTCATTGGTTTCCCAAGATCGTCGGGATATCTTATAATAACACTGCACACGCTGTCCGCTCATACAATGCATATATCGGAATAGCCGAGACCCCCCTGGTCGCATGATATGTGCAATCCAATCATCCGCTGCTGCGCATCTAAAGGCCACCCTCATCCGAGCAAACGACCCGGCACCAACATGCCCATCGCACGGCGTGGGACTCTCTTTCTCTGCGGATCGTCGGCCGAACCTCCCTCCGTATGGCTACAAGTATACAGTCCCACCTTGAAGTATCTGCCGGAGCCGCCGCTGCCGCGCCCAACGGAAAACGGACATTGTCATCCTCCGGCCTACACGTCTGTCAATCAACTCCACATCCACAAGCCCCCGTCGTCGCACATTCATCTCATCAGATCCCGGCCGTGGCGGGGCGTGGGACGCGCACGCACAGCTTCTGACAGAACACTTTGCCAATGCAAACGGATGTCGAATGGGAAGAACCATGTCTCGGCTTCGCTCTCGTCATGTACGTTACGGTACCGTACATTCTGATCCATACACGCTCTTCCATCGCATCGCGAATGCAACTCTCCGAGATGTTCAATACCCCTACGTAAAAGCAACTCTAAAGGGGGATAAAGACGAATAAATACGCTGCTGCGTTCGTGGTAGGTACAACAATGATGTCTAAGTATGTATATGTAGCAGCCTTTTCTGGGACACACGATCTAAATGTGGTTGTATCCGTGCTATGCATGCCTCGTACGTGTCCGTGCGCGTGTCCGTGGGTGCGTGTCATGATATGGTAGGACGGTAGCTAGGTAGGTAACACTTACAGTAATGTACACGCTCCGATCGCCCGTAACAGGCAACGGAGAAGATAAATCAGACGACGAAGATGAAGGATGATGAGGGTGAGGGTGGCCGTGAGGTAAGGACAGTAAAAATGTACACAACACAACAAGATGCATCGCATGGGAAAGCGGTTAAAAGCATGGTGGTTTTTTTTTCAAGAAAGTGGCCACGCGTTTCCGTATATGTCGGGGGCCTTTTGTCGTGCCGTGCCGTGAGATCGGTCGTGAGTGTTCATGAGGGGGTCCCTGCGAAACACCATTGCTTCACAAACGCTTCGTAAAGGCTGGATGACGAATCCGCGACACCGGGCGACAGCGGGCTTCCCAGCGGTGTCAGGTTTTCCGTCGGCGACCTGCTGTTCATCGGTGTAGCCGCAGGATCAGATGTACCCATGCTCCAGAAACGAGATGGCGGCGAGGACGACATCGGTGGTGAACTCGAAGCCGAGCTGATAGAACCTGCGTCCGAGTCGAGTCCAGGCATGCTGAGACTATCAATAGCGGGCAAGAGACCTGCTGCACCCAGTGGCGACGTCGGCGGTGTATCTGGTTCTGCTGCTTCTGTCTTGCCAGGCGCGTCTTCCTCGTCGCTCGAGTCCGCAGACGAAGACACCGAATCCGTCGATGCCTCTCGTGCCACCGTCTCGGGTGTGACAGCGGGCAGAGATGGGACCGGGGCTGACGTGCTCGGCGCCCATGGCCAGAAACGAGGCAGGCTGCCGCTGCCAGTCTCCGCCTGCTTTGCAGGCGGCGAGTGCACCTGAGGCGGCGGCAGGTGCGACTGTGCGGGTGACCATCCGCCCGGCAATGAACTGGACCGAGCGATGGATGATGGCGCTGCATAGTTCCGCAAGTTGAGCCGGCCGAGCTTGGCCGCAAGGGCCTGTGCATGAGCCGTGCGTGCCGGTGGAGGAGGCGGGTCCGAGGGGACCTTGATCGGCAGTGCCCTCAGCGACGACGCAACGGGAGAAACAGGATGCCCGTTGATAAGTTCGTGCTGATGTTGTGCCTCCTCAGGCGCACTCGGGAACGGAATCGCATTTTGAACAGCGAGGGGTTTCGACACTGATGGAAGTCAGCGATCTGCTCCAAAAAAGCTGCATGGCCAACACGAGGCATCCAGTGATATAAGAAACACGAAGACTCACCATGCTCAACAATGAACCCGACTTCGTAGTTTTTCCCCCCATTGTTGTCCCACCACTCGCCAGGACCAGCGCCTCCAGTCCCGATCCACTTGCCCGGCACCGAATGGCTGCTCGGTTCTACCGCAGACTTGATCGCCTCGGATTCAGGGTACGCCAGGGAGTCTGCATACACGGGTAAGCACTCCAACTGACTGTATGCGCGCCGACCACTCACTTTTCACCCATTGGTAAGGCGCGACACCAGCTGCGTCGACCCAGGGTGTCCAGTACCTGACAACGAGCACTATGCTCCGTCCCGCCAGCCCGCGACCGACTCGGCCTTCGCCGAGAGCGCTCATCTTTTCCCCGCTCAAGACCCGCGTTGTTCCAGGCGGGGGCAAGGGCGGGAACACACCTCGCGGCGTCGCCGAAGCGTAATCCGTGAGCCGGATGCTGAACGAGAAGCGGTCCCAGTTCGGCCCAGGCTCATCAGCTACGTGGGGGAGAGCCTCCATCCACGACGCGCGGACTTCCGAGGTAGTCGCCCACGCGTCGAGTGTGAACCGCACAAACAGATGCTTTTCAAACATCGCGTTGCGGGCGACCAAAGTGCCAGAGAGCGAGATGGAACCATCCTGGATGAGAGAGTGTGAGTAAGGAACAAACAGAGCGACACAGCCAGAGGCAGAATGACAGGCGGAATGTACGTGGCGGACCCGAACAGAACGCCAGACACCAAAAAGGCAAGCAAGATCCCATATCCGGACAAGAAAGGTCAACGCCACTCACCTCGCCAGGTACGACCAGATCCAGTTTCTCCAGACGAACCATGTCTTCCGCCATCTTGCGAGTGCCCACATCCGGCGCATGAATGACATATCGCCAAGCCAAGCCCTCTGCATCCTGTCCAGGACCCAGCGGGCTCTTGGCGGAAGTCTTGCGAGTGGGAGGGCCATTGACGACGATTCCATCAGCCCAGCGCGGAAGGTCGCGATCAGTATCCGTCTCGGTCTCAGTCTCGTCCTCAATCGGCAAGCTGACGCTCGCCGGTCTCGCGCTCCGCTTGAACAAGAGAACCGTCTCGAGCCCGGCATCCGGGAAATGCACCACCTTGGGCGTGCTCGAGTCCTGGCTGGCGGTCTCCCATGCATCTTCATCCGGGGTTCCCGGCTCAGAGAGAGACGATGATGATAGGGATGGAGTCGCTGGCGCCGATCGTGAACGGAGGTGGACTGCCGGGATGTTGGGCGTGGAGCTGGACCTAGACCCTTTCAGGGATGATTTCAGCGGCTTGCCGTTCGACAAAATGATAGGGTGAGACGAGGTGCGTGGCGGAAGGGACGGCCTTGCCGGGGCTTCTGAAACTGGAATCAGTAAAACGTCGATCGAGGGCACGAGGGACTGTGGATGACGGGTGGATCGCAAGATCAAAGAAAGGGATGTGGCGAACAAGATCAAGAAAGTGGACCTACCAGCAATGGTGGGCGATTCCACTCCTGGGAAGGGGGACGACAGAGGTGAGGAGCGGGGAAACGGAACAGCTGTCACGTCCACGGCAAGCTTCTCCTTTTCGGTCCGAGGCGGGGCTTGCTGTTGTGATTGAAGCTGCGCGGAAGAAGGCGTTGGCGACACTCGCGGTGAGCCGAGAGGGGAGCGTTTCTGAGGCCCATGCGTTGGAACATGCCCGTGGTGCGTATGCCGGTGCACCAGTCCAGGAGGAGTAGGTGGCGTAAGCTTGAATGCGCCGCCTACACGTAACTTGAGCGGAGGCGGTGATCCATCCTCATCATCCTCCTCCACGCCAGCAGCCGCATGCCGTGAACCCTCGTCGGTATCACTCGACGTGTTGTCACTTTCGTCTTCCTGATGAAGATGGAAGCGCGGCCGGGCCACAGGTTGGCGACGCGGGAGAGAGCCCAGACTGGCGAAGGCGCCGGACGAGCCCGTGTCTGCCGCGAAGGTGTACGAGTGGTGCGTCCATGCACGGCGGTGATTCGGTCTTCCAGCCCCCGCTGCGGAAGTGGGAGCCGAGAGCGCTTGGACGGGGGCATGCGAGGGGTTGCTGTAGGGCATCCTAAGGTAGATACACAAAGACCACTCGTGAAAGATGACGGTGGGGAGGATGGCACGCGCGCCGCTGGGACGGGAGAGATGTGCAGGGAGCTGGCTGGCAAGGGGATGAAAGCCGACGGGAGACCAAAGTGAACCAAAGTCCCTGGAAAATGCTGGAATGCAAGACAGTGACGTCAATAGCGCATCACTCCTTTTTGGTGAAACCTTGCCTTGCACTCGCTATGCTGGCCCACACCGGCGGGAGGGACGAGGATCTCTCTGGAGGTGGGGGGAGGGAGGTAAGATAAGCCGAGCCTTTGAATAAAAGTGATTTGCTCACCGTGTATTTTTTCCTCGATCCTAATCTAAGATTGGGTACCCCATTCGGTCCGACACACCAGAGAAGTCATTTCATTTTTTGCTCTCCCTTATCAAGCAGATATTCTTTCCCAGTCCGTCGTCGTCGTCGTCGGCCAACGTCCAGTGCCCACTGTTCGCGGTCTGCTCACTCGATCCGTACTCTCCCAGTCGACCATGACCCGCCAAGTCCGAACAATCCCGATGAATGCAGTGCCCCGACTGTCTCACATCCCCCACTTTTGAAAATGGAAGAAAACGGCCCGCGTTCTGTTTCGAAGATTGAAGCGCACCCTCGATTGAGCCGAGTCGCTGTCCCCACAGGGTATCCCGAATCCGCCCTCTAGTCCCGTCGTCGTGCCTTGCCGGAGTACCCACACGACTACCGCATCAGACCCTTTCTTCTGTATTCTCTGGCTCCAGGCTCCTGGCGCCGTTCTAGCATCCCTCTAGGGTTTCCCTTGTTATCAAGGTTAGCTAACCTTCTTGCCTTCTCGCCTTCGGGAACCCTCCTGGACACCCCTCCTTCCCATTTCCAAGACTTTTGCATCGCCATCCCTGCCATCTGTCATATGGCCCAGACCTGTGCGTGTCGATCCGGAAGTGAGCGAGGCAATTCCCGGACGCCTTCAAATGCCGTCCTCGGACATCGTGCGACCATCATATGGGGTGGTGCATGTGCGCGCTCATGTAATCACTACGCTTCATGTGGGCTATACCAGTAAGTCCAAATAGACCCCACGCCTTTGTTGTTCGTTGGTCTGCGTGATGGAGCACCAGTCTTAAAGTAGGGGCAAACGACCTCAAATTTCATTCCGAGTCTACATTTGGGGGCCCTCCGCGTAGAGAATGTAATGTGGCTAGACTGTTGACCGCTCGAAGGCGTGATAGAAATATCGCCCAGTGTCTGGGATCGAACGTTCGTCCGGAGGATTCTGATGCACCACTGACCCTATCTCAAATCCAAATTCCCCGTGGGACCCGACGTCGATCGCATTCTCCGCATCCCTTTAGCCTCCACGGCTCTCTCCACTGACCGCTCCAATAGTAGTAGCCCCTGTATCAACGCATTGTTTGCTGACAACGCTAAGCTGTTTTCATCCGACGTTCGGCGCAGAGACACGATTGAACCCGTGAACAGTTATTGACTCTCCCGTGGAGCCGGCAGTCCAATTCATTCGGTTGAATATGTCATGTAGCTGAGTAAGTCCACGAATGAACCCAGTACGTACACAGACTCGACCATGTCCTCACGTCCCTGAAGGCCAGTACGTCGTATTGACCATCGGATGGCACTACAGATTATATGTTGACATTGTTCAGGTCAATCCCAGCACACCTGCAATGCAAAGCCGATCGGTGCACATTCAGATGACCGTTCCGGCAAGTCAATTCTGAACACCGGTGGACGCACTCAATGAACTTTACGAACCTGGTCTGCTTTATCTTCATGCGCAAAGCCTTGAGAGACGGAGACTAGGCATCCTGTTTACACTCAACTCACCAGCCTCACTTTCGCTGCTCCAAACTTTCATAGTACTCTTATCTCCTTCTGACTTCTGTCAGCCCGTCTACGTCGCAACAATCAGCTTGGGAGAAACCACCAACGGAGAGAACTCATCACCCATACTTGGACATGTTCTCAGAGCGATTGTCATTCCCATGCACGCCATTCGGCAAAGCGCTGCCGACAGCACCGACGATCAGGCAGAAGCCTCGGCGGGGAACTCTGATAAAGACTAAGCCGCCGGGGTGTGGGAAAGTGTCACTGTCAGCGAAGGCCGAGATACGACGGCGCAGCTCATCTAATCGCCGCTCCCTCGGCCGACTTCCGCTCTCGACGCGATGCAAATTAGCGAACTGGCGCAGGGCTCGCTAAGTCAAGCAACGGACCGACAGCCAGCCGCTTCATCTCGCTTGCACCTCCAACACCTCTCCCATATTACCAAATACAGCTCCCGCAGCCTTGCCAGCAACACGGGATCGGATGGCAGGGCTTCACGGCGAGCGTCGTAGCATGGGGTGCAAGCATGGGGCTGCTGCTGCTGCTGCCGCACTTCTCCGCTTCGGCCAGCCAACCTTGCACGACGGGCATCAGCTTCCACACGAGGAACTCAATGTATCAGTATGCCCTGATTCGGTGTCCGAGCTTGAGAATCTGACCAGGTCGCGCGAATTTGGAGCGCACGAGTCATGACGATGAACGAACGGGGCCGTACAACGAGAATGAACGCGGTCGAGGTTCCACTCATGAGACTGGCCCGCCTGGTTCCGGAAGCTGCTGCTGACGCTTCGTACCTCGCGACTTTCCTGCCCAGTCGCGTCGTCAAATTCATTCGTTTATCTCCATTGCTGACTAGAGAGCTTAGTCAAAATATTGACGATCTTCTTTTCCCCCATGTTGATACTAGATCAACACTGAGGAGTAGTGGAGGTGGCTAGTTACAAAGAGCATCCGCAACCAGTGAAGTCTAATTATTTGAACGCTGTTTCTGATCGCATCTTAGATGGTCCAATGGTTAAGATTCCCGCCTGTCAGTTAGATTCTGATCATCGCGGGCGACCGGGGTTCGATTCCCCGTCTGAGAGCTCTCTTCTTTTTAGCCTTTGCGGCATCTTTCCATCTGTTCCTTCTAGCTGGACATTTCTATCAAGCTCCTACGCTTCTTACGCAGTTCCATGCCCAAGACCAGAACCCCAAATCGAACTGCAACAATCCAAGTTTTTCAAGCGCAAGTGCATCATACATCACGTCTATCGACTACAAAGGAGTACAAGATAAGAAAACAGGTAGCAGATAGATCACAGCATCCGTAGCCTCGCATCGTCTCTAGCATGGACCAGCACGTTCTCCCGGTCCGCGCGAAACGGATTCAGTCCCGTGAAGAACTTGCGCGTCGGGTCCGGAGCCGAGGGCGGCATGTAGTATTCGTTCGTCATGATGCTCATGAGCGGTCGTTTCCGAGGCGGGAGCGACTCGTTCTCCGAGTCCTCGGATTCGGTCTCAGAATCCTCGTCCTGCATGTGGCTGATATACCGGATGTGTTCTGCACGGCTGTGAGATTGTGGTGAGCTCGAGTGCATAGGAGATCACACGCACGCGCTAATTCCATATCTAGCTCATCGTAGTCCATCCCCCGTCTCAGATGCTCTGCGACCGATTCAGAGGGGACATCTTGGAGGCCGACAGACGGTGCATGGGGTAGCTGGGCCAGCTGTCGCAGAGCTTTCTCCCTGTGGACAACGTTTCGCCGATGCACTGAGACAAAAGCGGCACGAAAACTTACCTGACCACATTAAGCGAGCCGTCCAGCACATTCACGTCGTCCATGTTGCTCGCCGGCACCTCCAGCCTGAACCGCGGCCCGAACCAGTCAAAGTATTCCGTGTACGGCAGGAGTGGGTCGACTTCCGCCTCCATCCCAATCGCACAGGCGGTTTCGTACGTCCAGGCCCGCGCAACATTCTTCACGGTGTATCCGCCACCGCCCAGCAGGACGAGCGGGACGTTCTGCTGCCGTAGGAACTGCACACAGGCCGCGTGTCCGTGCATCGTCAGATTGAAGCAGCCGAGCTTGTCCCCAGCGAGGGAATCTGCCCCGCACTGGAGGACCACCGCGGAAGGGCGGAACACCTCCATGATCTTAGCGATAACCTGGGGGATCTGCTCGAGGCGGGAGTCAAGCGCATGAAGCAGAACGCACCGGCTGAAACACGCTCTTGTACGCTTCGTCCGTTATCCCATCCTTCAGCGGAACGTTCACCGCATAGCCTTTGCCATAGCCGCGACCTTGATCCTCCTGGGTACCGCTCCCGGGGAAGAAGGCACCGAACTTGTGGAAGCTGCATGTCATCACCCGGTCCGTGGTGTAGAACGCCTCCTCGACGCCGTCACCGTGGTGGCAGTCGATGTCGATGTACAGCACGCGGGGGAGACTCCGAAGGAGCTCGAGAATGCAGAGAACAATGTCGTTGACGTAGCAGAAGCCGGATGCCTCGTTCTTCTTCGCGTGGTGCAGGCCCCCAGCCCAATTAATCGCGATGTCCGCCGCTCCGTCGTTCAGTCGTTCCGCGGCAGCTGATGGAGACATATGTCTGCGGATGGATAATGGAGCAGGAAAAAGCGTACCGATTGACCCGCCTGCAGAGATGGAACTGAATTCAAAGAGACCCTCGAACGGTGGATTGTCGTCGCCGACCAGGACTGGTGGCGATTAGTAGGCGACCCGGATAGAAACGGAGGAGGCGCACAGCGTGAGCCATTGTAACTCAGCTTCGTATATGTCTCCGGTGTCACTTTGTTGAGAAACTGGATGTACTCGTCGGTGTGAAAACGCGTCATGGCCTCTGGGTCTCTGGTTCAGCTGTTTTCCAATTGTCGTAGACGGAATCACGCGCCTGGCCCTGCGCGATTCGGTTTCTGAGATGCCTTTTGAGAAGGGCAGAGGGATACAGCCGGTCAGCGTACCAGTACGTTCAGTTTATCCAGCATCCCATACGCCGAAACGAGGTCGTGCGTTATTTTGACGCGATGGGGTTTCATGTATTGGTTGTATCCGAAGGAATACGCCCCGACATCGGCTGCAGTAACAGGTTCAGCGGAGCCAATCGTGCAGGTGGGACTCTGTACGATCGTAATAGTATGTGACCCGTCGACTCGACATGGCACAAAGAGAGGAAGCGATGTCCGGGCCGGAGCCGATCACGATCGTATCTAGTGACTTATCTCACAACCACCACCCATGGAGAAACTCGAAACTCTGGCATCCATTACGCGCGTGTGTGAACAACTCAGAGGTAAACAGACAACGTGCTGAGTCAGATACAGCTGAGCGAGAGTGTCATCCGGGTCTTGGGCCAGGTGAATACCCTCTGCATCCCACGAGCAAGTTCTCATCCTGCGTGCACAGAATCCCGGCAAGTTTACGCTTCAAGGTCGAATTTCACCCACAAGCACAGAACTTATCTCTGAAATGGCTCACAGGAACGAATACCTACGTATTTGGGAAGCAGAGGCCTTTCACGCTCGTTGACACGGGTGAAGGTCGAGATGAATACATTCCCATCCTCGAATCCGCTCTTCGCGATGCTGAAAGTCCCGCTGGCTCGACAGAACCCGACATCTCCGATATCATCATCAGCCACTGGCACGGAGACCATGTCGGAGGAATCCCGTCGGTGCTAGCACTTCTGCGCCGGCTTTGGGACGAGCGCAATGTCTCTGCTCCATTCAAGCCACCGCGGTTACACAAGTTCCCTGGGTCGGGCCATACGAATGATCACATTCCTTCGATATTCGCATCCTTACCGACGGGAGCGTTTCTCCCCGCAGCTGATGGGGAGCATTTCCACCCGCTGACAGATGGATCGACAGTATCTGGCCTGCAGGTGCTGCACACTCCGGGACACACCGTCGACTCCATCTGCATCTATTTCCCCCAAGACGAAGCCTTGTACACCGCCGACACCGTTCTCGGGCAGGGCACCGCCGTATTCGAGGACCTCGCCACGTACATCGCCAGTCTACGCAAGATGCTCGATTTCGTCAACACGCACAACATCTCCACACTCTATCCGGGGCACGGACCCGTCATCTCCGATGGTCGCAAGGTCATCGAAACTTACATCAAGCATCGGCTCGAGCGGGAGGCGCAGATCCTCGGTGTGATCAAGACCGCGCCCTTAAGCGGAGGCCCGTGGACGACTTGGACAATCGTGACACATATTTACGCGGCGTACCCTGAATCTTTGTGGCTTCCTGCTGCTCACGGGGTTGACTTGCATTTGCGCAAGTTGGAAGGGGAAGGGGTTGTTCGCCGCATCGGTGGGGAGGGGAAAGACACGGCTTGGGTGCTGGTTTAAGTCAAAGCATGTTGAATGTGTGATTTTAACTGTAAAAATGTAAATGCAGGGAATATATTGTACAGATGCGCCAGTCGTAAATCTTCATGAATCATCCGTCATTATGGCGATGAACTCCTGCTCATTGATCTCTCCGTCCTGGTCGAGGTCAAACTCCTCGATCATAGCTTGCCTGAAAGAAAGCAGTCAGCTCAAGCTCCAGAGAAATGACACGCAGCCCGCACAGCTCCTCGTCCTCCAGACGATCCCCCACCTCCTTCGCCACTCGCCGCAAATTCTTCAGCGTAATCTTCCCAGTACCCTCTTCATCAAATAGTTGGAACGCCCGTCGAATCTCATCCATGGGGTCTCGGGCCAGGATTCGCTCGCTCACTGAGAGGTGGTCAGAACGCGGCAAAATCCCGCCACGCGCAAGCCACGCACTAATCTTCGCAAAGTCCTCGAACTCCATGAGTCCCTGCCCGGATTTATCGTGGTCTCGCAGAAGCTTGAGAACCTCCGCCTTCTTCATGTCGAAGCCCAAGGCGCGCATCGCGACCTTGAGCTCGTGGTAGTCGATCGCCTTGTCTTTGTCCGTGTCGAATAGCTCGAACGCTTCTTTGATTTCTTGCTTCTGCTCTTCCGTGAGCTCTGGTCGTACATGCGTCCTTCGCTTGGCTTTTTGGCCGTACATGCCTACTTGGTGAAAGAGAAAGAGCTCAGCCCGGGAAACGGTCACATGATGCGTCGCGGTCATTCGAATTGATGAATGACGATGTACATATGATGTACTGATGAAGGCTTGAAAACAGAAAACATGCAGATCCAACGAGCGTACATGTGCTCCGGATGAGACGAAACGACCAGATTGGCAAAAATTACTGCAACTTCTTCGCAGGTGGACCGGGGAAAGTGAATGATCGACAAGAAAATGACTGACGCATTTGAATTGTATGGAGAGCTACGCCGGTAGAGCAAAACGCTCTCAGACGGGGAATCGAACCCCGGTCGCCCGCGATAATCAGAAGTACTGACAGGCGGGAATCTTAACCATTGGACCATCTAAGATGGAAGAGCGTCTCACAAGTACGGTTCATGAATTTGGTAGATTGCTCTGCTGTGCCATACTGTAGTGCCCCGGCTCATACTCTAGTTACCGACCTCACCGCCCGGCCCACTCGGGCCTGTTTAGTTCCAACTCTTTGCGTCCCGCACCTCGTACATTCTCCTTCTCCGTCTCACGCGAGAATCCCCCCCCCTCAAAGTTGTATCGGCATTCCGGAAAGTCAGTTTCTGGTCTCTTCCATTCCCATTTTTTCATGAGTTGCTGCAGTTATCACGCGGAACTCATCCGAATTTAGCACAGCGCATGCTCCGACTGGGTGTGAGATCACGCCTCCGCGTTAGCTCCCACCACAGAATGTCGTCTACTTCCGCGTCCATTCATCTCTTCGACCCGAAATCGCCTTCCTCCACGTCTGCCGCGGATCTATGGCCCGCCTCGAAAGCGAAAGCTCCCAAAGTCGGGGCCACGCGCGTGTTCTTCAACAACACCGGGGTGACTGCGCTGTCTTCCCTCGGACCGGACTACACAAAGAAGGGCACGGTGGCGAAACGAGAGGCCGTGCGCAGGTCGGTCGGCGGGGCTGTCAATGAGGTCAAACGCGTCGCGGACGAAGTGACGGAGCTTGTCGTGGACGCGGAGGCGGATCCGCATGCCGCTGGTGCGTATGCAGCTCGGCCATCGAGTGCGACTCTCGCTCATCGGTACGACAGCCGTCGCTGCGCATCTGGCGTTGTATAGTTTCTCCCTCAAAACGGAGCCACCGTCGCGCTTCAACCCGAACCTCGTCGAGCCCGTCGCAGAAAAGATCGCGGTCAAACCCGCGCAGGGGTCTCCGGACTGGGAGCGCGGTGTCGTGTATGCCGAGGCGCAAAACTTCGCGCGTACAGTGAGTCGCTATGCTCACGCGCGCACACTGCTGAACTGTCAAAAGCTCATGGAACTGCCTGGCAATATGATGACACCGACGATTTTTGCCGAGCGCATGGTGAAGGAGTTTTCCGGACTCGAAAACGTCGAAGTCATCGTCCGCGACGAAGGTCTGTCCGTCTCTATGCGACTGTTGCTCGCGCTTACTCATTGCTTACAGCTTGGGCTGAGGCCAAGGGCATGGTTCGGGCGATTCCTTCTTCCTCCACATTTTTCTAATCCCCTTCTTTTAGAGGACCTTCCTCTCTGTCAGCCGAGGCAGCGCCGAACCCGCGAAATTGGTCGAGATGTCAGCCTCGCTGTTTATCCAACATGATGCGAATACTGAGACCGTGCAGACATTACAAAGGTGCTGCTTCTCCCGATGCACAACCCGTCGTGCTCGTTGGCAAGGGTATCACGTTCGACACTGGTGGAATCAGTATCAAGCCCTCTGCGGTGCGTTCCTTCCCGAGAATCGCTTGACTTGCCTAATCACCACGCAGGCCATGAAACTGATGCGTGGAGACATGGGTTTGCGCGCCGCTCTTGAACAGTAAGAATATGGCTTACTGACGCCTTGCAACAGGTGGTGCTGCGGCTGTTGTTGCCGCCCTCAAGGCTATCGCACAACTCAAGCTTCCGTGCGTTTCTTCATCGACATACCGCTCCAGACTAATACATTTACAGCATCAATGTGGTGGTGCTTACACCTCTTTCGGAGAACATGCCGAGTGGTACTGCGACAAAACCCGGCGACATGTCAGTGCATCATCTGTCTTCTGTCTTCACAAACCTGACGGCGTGCGTGCAGCATCTATGCCATGAACGGCAAGAGTGTCGAAGTGGACAACACAGATGCCGAGGGAAGACTGGTGTTGGCTGGTATGTGCCTTTGTCACGGGAGTGAAACCGCTCACATCAGCAGATGCCATGTACTACGGGTCCACCGAATTCAATGCACACACCCTGATCGACGTCGCGACACTCACTGGGTGCGTGTTTCTGTGGCCAGTATCCGCAGCAGTATCTGACTGCGAATCAGCGCGATGGACATTGCGTTGGGAGAAGTGTTCAGCGGAGTCTTCTCGTCGTCTGATGCGTTGTGGGAAAAGCTCCACGCTGCGGGAGAATCCGAATACGACCGCTTCTGGAGGATGCCGATCGACGAAGACTACGGACCCCAGATCTACTCTTCGAACGCGGATCTCCAGAACGTGTGTTTTATCGCTGATTGGAGACGGTGGCTTTCAGAACTGACCAATACCGCTCCCAGACCGGTGGTCGGCCAGCCGGCAGCTGTACTGCTGCGCTCTTCCTCAAGGCTTTCGTAAATGGGCTTGAGCCAGAGGATGGGAAAGCACCGATCGAGTGGGCTCACATCGACATTGCGGGAACCATGGAAGTAAGTCGCTAGTCTGCACCGTATTTGGTTTTCTCAGGCGACGTGCACAGGCGACACGTCCCACGGCGTATTTAGGTCGTGGTATGACAGGCAGTTCTGTGCGGTTCGTCTCTTGTCTTCATATGTCCTATGTTCTCTCTGATCCATGCGTGATCGTAGGGGGCTGGTCGAATATGCTCGAAGCCTAGCTCAGTGATCTGTAGTTGTAGTCTGGAAGCACAAGAGACGACCCCAATCGTTAGAGACACCTTGAGCTCATTCCAGCGCTCTGCAGGCGTCACGTTCCCGAAAGAAGGTCTGAGTTGGTCGTGCATGGCTAACGATCAATCAAGACGGTGCGAATAAGCGTCGAAAGGAACCAAAACTTTACATAGAGGACTGGCAATTATTTTCAGACTCGATAGGACAAGTGATTTCTTGCTGCTATCCACTGATCTACGGCAGGACAACTTTTGTAGATGCGTACCACCTCGCGGACTCGGATAGATTGATCGAAAAGCCGTGGGATGAAGATCCGCGTGCATAAAAAGATTCAATGCCGCTGTGCAATGCTACACTCTACCGTAAACGAGGGCTGGGACTATGGTACAGCAGATACCATCCCGACGTTCAAGTCCATGCCAGTCTCCTCTGGCGCGAGGGGCATCGCGATAATGACCGCTACACGCAATCCGCGTCCTAACGCGTCCGGTGCTGATGCCGATGTGATGTGCATGTCCTGCAGAAGCTTTGAGGCGTACAGAGATGCGTCGCTCGAGGAACTGCTGATGGGGTGCCGTTTTGGTGGTGACGTCCAGGCCGCGAGAGACATGGACGACGATAGTGCTTTGAAGCTGGGAGACCCGGGTGACCGGATGACGGTACTCGGTGTCACCTGCACAGCGAGAGGCTGGCAATCGACCGTCAGCCGGGAGGATGGAGAGGATAACGATTATCATCATCATATACCTGGATGCTATGCCATGTTTGGCCTGTTGCGCTCCCGTCTTCCAGTTCAGCTGCCAGCTGCAAGTCGTGCAGGACGGGCTTCTCCTTCTCCGCTTTCTCCGATGGTGTGAGCTGTCGCGGAGGCTCCGGGCAGTACCGCCGATAGAGAGCTATGAAACCGACTACGAGGAAGAAGAAGAACACGATTCCGACCAGACTACCGGTCCAAAGTTAATAAAGCGACCGGATCGTGCACAGAGCGAGAGAGAGATAGGCGCACAGGAGAGCTTTACTCGAGCTGGATTCCGGCGATCCAGAGGAAGTGGGTGAATCAGACACGGCCGTGGATGAGGGGTTGGAGACATTGCTGGACATCGAAGGTACGACAGAGCCCTGCATCGCAGCCACTCCCGAGACTCAGCCTACTTATAGGACGGACGGGCCACTGAGACTGTGAAGATTCCCTGTAGGATCAGAAAGATGGGCATGTAGATGCGGTACGACGAGACAGTTTCAACTTTTGTTCGTTGATTGCCAGATGGAGGGAGCGGTCTGCGGCAGACAAAGAGGAGTGTGGTGCAGAGGACGTCGTACCAGCTGTGCTCGAGCCACAGAATGCAATTGGCATATAAACGGTCCATTAGCCGAGGAGGGACCCGTTTGGCAGCGAGCAGCTCACACTCGCGTGACATTCTTTATGAAACTGGCCCACGGGACCCGGACTTTGGAAGTCTTGATGACATCTATCCCAGAGGAGCGGAAGCCGATCGGGAGGAGATCATCCCTCGAGCTTCTTTGAGGCCCGTATCAACGCATGTCGAATCCAGATTTGTGTGAGCGTGGATATTTCCAACAAAAAATCGATGGATTCTGGCGTCGAGCCCTCTGTAGATCGCCATCTTGAGAGACGAGGATATTCCCCAGGCATGTTCGGAGCGGAAGGTATGCACGTGACGTCGGAAAGAAGTCCACGTGACTAACGAAGCAATCCGGCCTCTCAGCATTTCAGCGGACGTGCTCATAGCAAGATATGGTATTATGTATTTTTAGTATTACAGGAGAGATCCGAGTAAGTGACAGGACTCTCGTCGCCCAGCGACTATGTACATGAAAATTTCAGTCGGTAGCAGTGATTCACGAAAGTCCTATTACAGCTGCACACTTCAGGTGGAAGGAACCCTATCGCTGTCCCGCATCATCAGCGGATGCCAACGCCAAGGCCAATACACCCGTCGCCGCACTAGGCCCGGGCGTCGGAGGGCGAAACGGCCTTTCCGAGTGGCTGCGGTGCGACCACAGACTGTCTGCGGATTTACGCACGGGCATCAAACGGGGACCGCGTGGCTGAAGACAGGGGGCAGATGCGAATCGATAGAGCGAGGGGATTCCCGCCAAAGTGTGGACGGACTCTTCCGAAGTGCGAGACGAGGTTGGGATGTCGGGTGGCCCCACCTCCAGCCGAAGGCTGTTGGTGTCCACTTCTTTTATGATGCTTGAGACGATGTCGAGGTACTCCTGCGGCAGAGACCGGCCAAGGGGATCTAAGCAGACGCTCTCACATCTCGGTGGGGGCCACACCTCGTCTTCGTCGGATGGGGACTGGCGATTGACGACAAACGCAAAACGCGGGACGTGATAGCCAGTGCGACGAGAAGCAGATCGGGCAGGCGTCGCGGGGCCCTGCAGCGACGTGCCCGGCTGCCCAAGATCGCACTCCGCGAGTTCATTGATCTTGTCATCGCATTCCTGCTCCTGGCCCGCCTCTTTGAGCTTCTGCAGAGCCACATCGATCTGTTGCTTTCGCTGCAGTCGAAACTTCGTCACTGCGATCTGGCTCTGCTGCATGCGGCGGCGGCGTATTTGGAAAAAGAGAGCCGACAGTCCCAGAAAGGTGACCACTATCGCGCTGGCGGTGGCTACGATAATGACGGTCGCGCGGTGGTTTGGATCAGCTGCAGTCTGCATCTGCGTCAGTTTCAGACTGCGGCCAACGGCTGGGACTCACTATGGGAGCCATAGTGCCCGGGCGGATATGTCGGGTGCGTGCGTGTGCTCGACATCGGGTCCCTGTGGCCATCTAAATACTGTTCGGTAGCGGCCGGTGTCGTATATGATTAATGGACATGTCTCCACGGAACCTTTTATTGCTAGAGAGGTCAGTCTCTTTCGCATGCAAAGTCGTGACAGGGATGACACTCTTCGCGCCCAGCGACAGGTGGTTCAGTCGGCATTCTCCGTGGCTGGCTATGTGTGTCTTGGGGCGTGGAGTTCAGGGTGCGTGAAAGCGCTGCAATTTGATTGAGCACAGATTGACAAGTAAACAGGGTACCAGACAATGGCAACGCTGTGACGGGCTGAGTCTAACTGGACGAAAGCGCTCTGGCCCGCTTCCAGTTGTATTTGTGGCCGTCACCGATGTCATCCCGGCCGAGTGTTGACCCCAGTCTGGACCGCACAGATGACCCGAATTGAACGTGAGTTCAGATTGTAGAATTATGATTAACCACGAGAAGGATTGCGCTATGTATTGGAATGCGATGGCTGACATGTCCGCCCGAGGGTGGGAAGCATGAGGTCGAGAGCCTGTCTACACACTGGCCGAGACGCATCCACGGCCAGTCACTGATGCACAGACTTGATGCAGAATGATTCAAGGCTGCAGCAAAGGTAGGACTATGACAAGCCGGGGTTAATGACCACGATCTATTGATGCGTGCCCAAGCATGATGTTCGCGCCGTCGCGTCTATGAGTGTTGCCGCAGTGATGTGGGTGGTAAGAGCAAGGAAGCGGGTAAGACGGAACCCGAAGCCGTACCAAATTTAAGTATGACTACTTGGCGTTTCTCCGTGACCGTGATTCACCCACGCTACATTCCATTCACCTCTCCCCACCATCTCAAACCACATTTGCTCGTGGTTCGTGAAGTGGGCTGTGTGTGTCGGCCTATCCATGAAGCACGGGAATTGTACGAGGGATAAGCGTCTGAAATGATGGCGTGCCGAGGTGTGATCGCGCGCCCAAGCCTTTCTTTCGTTCCTCGTCCTCCTTTCCCTCCTCGTCCTCCTCCCAATGGCATGGCTGCCTGCATCTTTCAAGCGTGCCGCATACTCTCCTCTCTCGAGTGTTGACCACCACCCCCTATTGCCAACCACGGGCGGCGAGGATGATGAGATCGAGCTCGAGATGGCAAGGTTCGAGTCGAATGAACGGGGATCTTGGCGGAAACGCTGGCCAAGGTGGTACTACGTGGTCGCTTCCCTAGGGTGTTTAGGTGTGCTCTACTTCTTGTTCAGGCCTCGATTACGAGGACCTCCACCCACTGGAGAGGGGGATGACTGGCAAAGCCCGGGTATGTTTGCCCGTGCGCTAAAAATCTGTGGCGCAACTGATCCTCCACGAAGCGCATGCCAAAACTCCGCTCCTAGACTTTTCCAAGTCTGCGAATGTGCAGATCGACAAACTTTTCGCCCGACAGTCCAAGACCTACGCGCAGGCCGAAGCAAGGTATTCGCTACGCACGAGTCGCGCCCCACCCCCCAACTTCGACAAATGGTTCGACTACGCGCGAAAGCATTCGTGCCTGATCGACGAGTATGAGCAAATCACCCGCGATTTCGAGGCGTTCTATCAGCTCGCGGAGGAGGACCCGGCGTTCTTCAAAAAGATGGTCGAGTTGGGGTCAGCCAAGGTGCAGAAGGACGGAGCAGGAATGACTACGGGGAAGTTTGAGAAGGGGAAGTTCTCATACACGGACAGCCAATGGACGTTGTATCCTGGGGATTGGCAACGTACTTTCGATCGCGTCCGTCGGTCCCTCTCCGCTTGCGCTCTCACTCACGGACTCTGCAGTTCGGCTACTTTATGCCCGACATGAACATCATCCTTAACGGCCGGGACGAGCCTCGCGTGCTCTTCAACTACCGCCAGCCGGATACGAAGCTAACGGCTCTGCGAGTTTCCGATTCAACCCCGTTCGAGAACTCGCCACGCCCCTCCGGGGAGTATTTCAAAAAGGCGAACTGCCTTGTTCCCAACCAGCCAAAGGGATTTACCGGTCTAGCCAACGATGCCAGTGCTTGTCAGTCAATGCAGTTTGTTCAAGTGCCTCATGCTCATCCACTCTTGACATATAGTCATGATCTATGCCGCTAGCGAGCAATTCACCACGGACCTGTATCCCATGTTGAGCATGACGAAGATTTCGCCATGCTTCTCTGACATCATGGTTCCCAGCGAGGTAAGACAATAAAATATCACGCTCTCGCTCTCCGTGGATGCTCATGCGTGCCGCAGTTCTACTACTCTGACTCGGGTTGGTCGCCCCACTACAAGTACGAAAACAACATCACCTGGTCCGATAAGATTCCCAAAATCTGTGAGTGTGTGTCAAGTGCTGCAATGTTTCTACGACTCACACCTGGGTAGACTGGCGGGGAATGACCTCGGGTGGCAAGATCTCGGGTGACAACTACCGTGCTTTCCCGCGCTTCAAGCTCATAGAAATCGCCAAGACGCACGGCAGTCTGATGGACGTCAAACTCTCGGGCTTTCACGACGAGCTTTGCGACAAGTGCGATGCCGAGGCCATCAAGACCGAGTACGGGATTGCCCACGTTTCTTCGCCACGGGAGGAGGTCTACAAGTACAAATATGTGTTTGACGTGGACGGAAACTCGTTTAGCGGGCGGTATCTTGGCTTGTTGACGAGCGGGACACTGGTCTTCAAGGTGTGTGGATCGCCTGTCATGCTTGCCCATCCCTGACGTATCGTCCGCAGTCCACTGTGTTTGGTGAATACTTTAACGACTGGATCAGGCCGTTTGAGCATTACATCCCGGTGCTCCCCGACCTGTCGGATCTCGTGGACAAGCTCAGATGGGCTGCGGAGCACGATGCCGAAGCCTATCGGATCCAGCAGAATGGTGCTGCTTTCGTGAAGCGAGTGATGACCGATGGGCAGAACGACTGCTACTTCTCCCTTGTCCTACTTGAATGGGCTCGCCTGCAGGCGATGGCGCGCAACATTTCGAGTACGCATTCGTCGCTGCCGAAGCCGACGGCAGAGATGGGGGAGGGGGAGGCTAATGAATGAGGGTGTCATGATCGACTACTAACTCGGTGTATTTTTTGGTTTTGCTTTCCGTGTCCTTCGTGCTATCACAAAGTAATTGCTGACCTGGGTAAACAGTACTTGCTTACTCTCTATATTTATGTACCCCTAGAGCGGTCGTGTGCTAATGGGACTTGGCGTTTGCTCGGAATTTGTATACATCTACTGTAAAGGCCCCCGAAAGGCGTCCGATGCTCGCGTGTAGAACTATTCATCCTGAACTGAAGGCGCGCAAATCCTCACACATGCGGGCGTGGATCGAGAGTGACTGTCTGCCCCAGTCCTTTTTCAATGGGAGCAAACGAGGCATTTTCCGTGATGACGTCTTTGTTCGCACGATGGCTACTCAATTCGAAAGAGTATTCTAACTTCGGTCCCGGAAAGGCCCGGAAGTTCTCTCGGGTTGTACCGCAGCGGTCCAACATATCCTTTGCAGGAACATACAGTGCAGCAGAGGACAGTTCGGTGGCCGGCGAGTAACTTTGCCGATTGCACGCGCTCTCGATCTCCCAGGTACAAGACGCATCGCACACTGCCAAAATAACATCCGGTGGAATCATCGGCGTGGTAGGCGATCGATCGCTTAGCTATCCGCGCACGTGATATCATCTGAATTGACTGATCGATCAACAAAGCGTGGTCTTTTTCACGTCCATTCTTATTCTCCTCATTCCCTTTCCTATGTCCCGTTCCTACTTTCTTTTCTGACAGAAACCTGTACAGATTTTGTGGCGGAGTGCCATCGTACGTGATTTGCGCGCTTTGCGCCCGGATTTTGACGCGCCAAGTAGCTGTTTATGCCTTTTCGCCTACGACTGCTGGGAGTGCACCGGATTCAAACGATCATTTGGGAGGAGGCGGAGGAGACCTTTATATGTCTGGGCATGGTCGAGGTGGAGCTGATCAATCGCGTGGCGGGAGCTCGTCCGGTCGGCGTCAATCTCAGCAAAGACGACAACCTTCCCGCCACCCCTCCTTAAACGCGCCTGAGGGTTCTCAGAACGCGGGTCAGAGCTATCACGCGTCCCACTATTCCCCACAACCGGTGCAATACACGCCTCCGCATGGAGGTTATGGGGGACAGTACGGATACGCCTACTTTCACAGTCACGAACAGCCGCATTCCATACACGCCGGTTATCAGACCATTCCCTCATACCCCCAGTATCAATCCTCACCCGATGGGCAGAACTATGCTCCGCAATCGCCCGCCTCTGGAGGCTCCCAGTTCCACTATCCATCCTTGTCTCCCGGATACAACCCATACCCGCAGTCGTATCCCTCGTCGTATCAGCAGCATGTCTTTCCACCAGGAGCGTACCCGGCGTATGGACCACACTCAGCAGGCCAGGAAAACGACGGTGGCACTTGGTGGTATGTGCCTCCACCGCACAGCCAGCAGTCACATTCTCAGTCACCGCAATCTTACGAGGCTGGCCCATCAAATCAGTATTCTTACTTCCCATCGTCTATCCCATCGCAACAGCCGCAGGAGGCGCCGCCCGCGGATTCCTCTCCGCGACCATCGAGCCGCTCATCAGCATCTGAATCTGGCCCAACGTCCCCAACCCCGGGCGGTCGTGAAAAGCCAGTCGTCCGGCGCCCGTATCACCCGAATCCCCCTGCACATCGCTCAGAATGGGTGATGTGGGCAGGCAACGTGCCAAGCGATGCGGGCCATGACGAATTGTGGCGGTTCTTCACTCAGCCGGAGGAGGATCCCAGCGCCAGCGACGCGGCCCCCGAACTCAGCACGTCTACCAACGTCAATGGTGTTTTATCGATCTTTCTTATATCTCGGTCAAGCTGTGCGTTTGTCAATTACGAGACGGAAACGCATCTAAACGCCGCCATCACCCGGTTCAATGGAGTCCCCCTGCGTGCTGGTGACGCGCGATGTCCACGTCTGGTGTGCCGCGCTCGACGGAAGGATGATGATCTACGTGCTGGAGTGGGTGGACAGCGGGGAATAGGGATGCACGCTCGATGGGTCAAGGAAAAGGCTGCGGAAAGGAGGAACTCGGAGGTGTCTCTGGATAGCTCTGATGTGGCTCATTCACTTGATCCGCAATTCAGTTCGCTGTCGCTTTCGGGTGACGAGAGATCTGTGGTGCAGCCTCCCGGCACAGGTTCCCCTAGCTCTGGATCGCATGCTTCGACAGATTCCAGCTTGTTGCGGCAGCACTTTCCGCAGCGATACTTCATTCTCAAGAGCCTGACTCGGGAGGATCTGGATCTGAGTGTCAAGACGGGTGTCTGGTCAACCCAGAAGCATAACGAAGGAGTGCTGGATCGGGCCTTCCGAAACTCTCAGGACGTGTTCCTCATCTTCAGCGTTAACAAAAGTGGCGAGTTTTATGGTTACGCGAGGTTTGCGCAGGTTGTCACTTTCCCAGTAGTGCACTGCTGATCTGCGGGCAGGATGACGGGACCAATGGGTTCGATTCGTTCAGGAAAACGGCCTGTGGGAACATCATCACAGCCTCTCCTTTCGACTGAATCCACCCTTCTCAGCGCTGGCCATTTCGTTGATGCCTCACCTCTGGAAGTACGCAGCATTGATTCGCCGCTGAACGTCCAGTCCGCGCCAGCCATCTTGGGACAGCCGCATCGGGCGATCAGCGGTTCTGGCCCGGCACTCAAATTCAGCTCAGTCAATGAACCTGTTAAATTGAATCCATTGGCTCCAATACGAGCCATTCGGAATGCCGTGGCTTCATCCTCGATCGAGCAGGGATTGTCTGGGGGCTCATCGCTGGGATCTGTGCCAGAGGAGAAGAAGGCGGGGCCAGTGGTCACGGAGCCGGGGGCGGCTACGAGGGAAGACAGTTTGGGCCAGGAATTTACTTTGGAGTGGCTCTGCACCGAACGACTGCCGTTCACCAAAACGCGACATCTTCGCAACCCATGGAATCACGATCGGGAAGTGAAAGTGTCTCGAGATGGAACGGAGCTGGAACCTGTGGTTGGGCAGGCTTTACTGGACGAGTGGCAGGCGGTGCGACCTGGACCATGATTTATGATGAATCACTTTACGAAGCAACGGGCATTGCAACACACGAGCAATATCTTGTCATTCACGAAACAAGGCCCTGTAACTTTACCACTCATTTACTGTTATATCATTAGTCGACGCACTCGCCCGAGTTTTGGATGCTGAGTGGAACCGAAATCTGCGCGGCGACTTGCGATCTTTGATGTCGTCACGGCCGCCTGTGGTATGGTGACATCCTCTCCTTTTCGCCATCCACCTCACTTCTCGACGGGCGCATCTCACCCGTGTGCCTATGCGTAGCACGAGCATGTCCGCTGGATCCGGATCCGCCTCCGACTACGAAGAATACTCGGACGCACTCCATTGGGCCTTCAAAGGCAATCACATTCTCTTCTCCTTCATCCACCTCGGCTCGTTCCGGGGATTTCTCCTCGCGACCCTCCTCACTGTTATTACATGTGCTGTTGAAAGGTGGCTATGGACTTGCAGCAATCGGTGCCGATGCTGACTGACTTGCAGATTTCTATCTTTCGCATTTGAGCGCCACTGGGGACCTTCTTGGGTGCAGCGTTCGCGCGCTATGAACGCACTATGGCGCGCGGGAATGTATTGGGTGCTAGCTGGCCTTCGACTGTGAGTAGAATACACACGCGATGCAGGATAAGGCCCCAACATGCTGAGCAGTGGGTACATGCTGATCGCTATGAGCCTACACGCCGGGTACGACTTCCATTCTTCTCGGGATCCGATACACTGACTACGTGACAACAGCTTAATACTTGTTGCAGTGAGCGGTTCAGGCTTCTGATCTCGGTGAAGGATGCTGAGGTTCTCCGCGCAGCTCACGACACTGGCAATCGGCCAGTTCCTGATTGAGATGCAGACCCCACCACAAGCGGTCAGCCACGCTCGCGACTACGAGTTCGGAAGGCTACACAACCGTTCCCCGGTCGAGGAAATGACCCCGCTGTATCCGAACTTCGAGCTAGACAGCTCGATTCCAGAGTCAAAGCAACGCTCGAAAACAAGAATGTTGCAAGCGGATATGTCGGCAGTCGATCTAGGAGGCGAAACAGCCCGAGTGCGAGCCACTGTCTATGCACCCGACTCGGCTGTCGAATGGGAGACCGGTAAAGGTCGTGACGTTGCTCGAGCACTTTTGCCAGGAAGCAGAGAGGAATCGAATCAAATTAGCGGACAGTAATTATGACCAGCTCATCTAATATGAATTACGGTCAGCTGTATAACAGAGAAAAAAAAGGATTCAGCACGCACTACTTTCTCTTGGGATGGTACTGTTTTGGCTCTTGCCCCGGGCGCACAAACTCTCCACCTATCACACCCTCTCTCAAGTTCTCAACTCCGTCCATCCAATCGACAGACTGTCCAGAGCCACCAATACCGTCGAATCTGCGATTGAACCGCCCAAGCCGACCTGTCGTCTCGTTTTCCTCCTCAAGACCCCGTCCGTCCGCCCACATTCCGGTATTCCACAGCGGGTTGCTGGTGGTGTCACGCGTAAGCACGATGGAAGAACGCGGGGATGTCGTCCAGTGTGTGAATGAGGAACCGTCGGCGCGGACAACACGTTGGGGGAATTTCGGCACGACAGGATTGGGAAGGACGGGTTTTCGGCGTTTCCACACGTGCGTGCGGCCATAGGGAGAACTGGAGATGTTGCGCACGTGTGGGAGTTGGTGGCCCACTGCGCGTGGGCAGGGCAGAAGCAGGGACATGATAGAGGTTGAGAGGTTGTCGGAGAATGCCTGAGAGCCTTCGATCAATTTTTCACAAGTAGATTACGTTGGATCACGTGCATCCAACTCATCTCCTCCCGCTCAGCAACCCGCGGCACCTGCCCAAACTCAGTGATCTTTCCCCGCTCTGCGTAGCGGGTGACGGCACACTCACTCTCGATGTCTCAGCAGCAACCAGGGACACTTGTCCCCGGCCAGACTATCTCAGTGAACAAGTACACTGTCCAAGTCGATCGGTACTTGTCCCAAGGTGAATAGAGGAGGGGTGCTTGAGAAATGAAAGACTAATCCATCATTCGTTGCATAGGCGGTTTTGCGCATGTCTATCTTGTCCGGACTGCGGCACCGGTATACGGCACGACACATCATGTCCTCAAGCGCATCGCTGTTGCTAATGACACTATGCTGAACGAAGTGAGGAAGGAGGTGGACATCATGGTGAGTTCCCGGCCAATGCCCGTCTCACCGAAAGCTCAGCTCGAACAGCGCCTGCTGAAAGGCCATCCAAACATCGTCCACCTCATCGATGCTGCCTGGCACCGCATGCCCGATGGGATGTACGAGGTCTTCATCTTGATGGAGTTTTGCCCCGGTGCGCCGACCGTTTCCATCACATCAATACCAACTTCAACTGAATTTCGTCCCATTTTAGGCGGAGGAATCATCGACATGATGAACCGCAGGTTACGAGAGCGCCTGACGGAGTCGGAAATCCTGCAAATCTTCGTGGATGTTTGCGAGGGCGTCGCCTTCATGCACAACTCCCGTCCCCCATTACTCCACCGGGACCTCAAGGTTGAGAACATTCTGCAGTCCAGTGCAACGTCTTTCAAGTTGTGCGATTTTGGAAGTGCGACCACCGTTGCACCACGACCACCTGCTTCGACACAGGAGATCCGGGCGCTGGAGGCTGATTTGAATCGGCATACTACAATGCAGTATCGCGCACCGGAGATGGTCGATCCTTATCTGCGGAGACCGGTGGATGAGAAGAGTGACGTATGGGCATTGGGTGTGTTGCTGTACAAGCTCTGCTACTACACGACGCCGTTCGAGGAACATGGACCTTTGGCGATTCTCAACGTGCAATATCGAATACCGCCGTATCCCGTGTACTCGACGCAGATGAACTCGCTGATTGGTGCGTGCGATGTCGCTGCCCATTCTGGGAACTCAATGCTGACAATCACCAGGCTCCATGCTTCGAGAACATGGAAACCAACGCCCATCTGTATTTGAGCTCTTGAACACTGTCCATCGACTGCGTGGAACGAAGTCGCCATTCACCTACACGATACCTCCCCCGCAACCTCTCACACCGCGAGCGCAAACACAGTTCGCTCCCATGGGGAATGCCGTCGATGCCACCGTCACCTTCCGATCACAGCAGCAGCAGCAGCAGCAACAACAACAACAGCAACAGCACTTGCAGAGCTTACCGCAGCCTGTGGCGTCGATGTCTAGAGGCTCGGGCGTTCAGGCTCGGGAGAAAGTGCTGGAAGCGATCGCACCGATGCGTAGGGGCCGCCCGATAGAAAGCGGAAGGCAATCTACACCATCCAAGTCTCGAAATACGAGCCCTCAGAAAACACCTGGTGGAAACTGGCTGGAGGAAGAGGACAAGGCTTGGAAAGCTGTTACATCGGCACCGTCGACCAGTGCACCGAAACGCAGTGCGATGGATGATGCATGGACTTCCCGCAGCACTGCTGCAGTCGCGGCACCGATGACGTCCCCAAGCGGCAAGGGTTTCGGAGACGACTTCGGCGAGAAACTTTGGGATTCATTCGAGAATGGCAAGGCCCCTGCCGTGCCTGCCCAGGCTCCGACTTCTCCGCCTTTGAAAGCCCCGGCATTCACCGGATCATTGCTCTCTCGTCCGTCGAAAGACAAGGATGCGTTCTCCGGGTTGGGGCTGGGCAATTCCAACGATAAGCCTGCTCCAACACTAGGAGAAGCTCGGCTGCTCAGAACGGGACTCGCCAGTGCCATGGGCATGGGCACGAGTATGGACTACAAAGACTACAAGCCTGGCCGACCTTCACCCTCTCCGCATCTCATACCGAATCCTCCTGCTCTGAAACCATCCAGCTCCGGCTCCTCATGGCTGTCTCAGGCACCCTCCTCCATGTCTAGGCCTGGATCGGGACTGGGAGATGGTGCCGAGTCGAGGTTCCCCACCCTCGAGGAGCTGGACAAAACCTTCAGCGGCCAACCCAAGTCACACTCGCAGCCACAGCCACAGCTGAGCCCGACCGCACCGAGTCTCCCTCCCCGTAAAGGTAGCGCTGACATGCTCCGCTCGTCTCCTGTTCCCCTTGCGTCCTCATCTGTATCATCACCCGTTCCGAACGAGCGGCCGCCCCTCAACAGGAAACACCGCAGTTCCCTGACCATGCGACACGACTTTGAGGAGGTGCCGCCGCTTCCTCAGAGACCCAGTGCCTCGTCCTCCTCCGCCTTGTCTACCTCGCCCTCGAAGTTCCCGCCGCCACCGAAGGATTGGTTGACGGGCGACGACGATGGGGGACCCTCGCTGGGTCTGGGCTCCCACCACACACGGACAGCGACTGCGCCACCGATGCGCTACATGACCAGCTCCCCTGCAGCCTCCACCACCAAGTCTCCAGCACCGACACCGGTAATGAAACAGTCGCCCAGCAAGCGGGCGTCGGTGGTCCTTGAGACGCTCCTCGTGAAACCCGTGGCAGAGCAATCTGCGGCGATCCAGCACCACCACCAACACCATGCCGAGCCCGAGACGCCGAGTTCGCCGAGTGCGAGGGCGGCGAGGATGTTTCCGTCGATTGATCTATCGGAGGAGAAATCGTCGAGTCAGAAGTGGACGGGGGTGGGATTTGTGGAGAGGAGAGAGCGGGAGAGGGAACAGGAAAAGGAACGAGAACGAGAACGGGAACGGGAACGAGAGAGGGACAAGGAACGAGAAAGAGAGCGAGACAGAGACAGGGACAGAGACAGAGAACGGGAGCGGGAGAGAGAGAAGGAACGGGAACGGGAACGGGAACGAGAGCGAAACAAAGAACGGGAACGAGTTGGACGTCGGCACCAGAAGGACCTCGACTCCGCCTCCAGTGCTGACGAAGAAGGACCGGAAGATCTGGGCGGATTCAAGTCAAAACCAAGGCACAAGGGACGACAGGGCTCTGTCCACGATCTGGTCGACCTGTACGGCGGCCCTGGCAAAGACCGAGTCACTCCCAGTCTTCTGGACGACATCGCGCCTCGAAAGGATCCGACCAAGGCCCAACGGAGGTCATCACAGATGCCCTCGGTCTCAGCCACAAGCTCAGCGGCAGCGCTGTCTCCGCCTGCGTCCGCAGCTGTTTCGCCGCAGACGCCGCGGTCAAGACCACAATCCATGTTCATCTTCCCTTCAAAGTCGACTGATTCGTCCTCGTCTGCCGTGAGTACAAACACCTTGGTGCCACCGGAAGATCCGCGGGCCCGGACCGCCCAGAATCGGCGGACCTCCATTTCGGACATGGTGCAATTGTATGAGGGTCTCAAGATGCCGAACGGGCCCCGTCTTCCGAATTCGAATCCGAATCCGAATCTCCGACCCGGTGCTAGCCACCCCGTCCAGCGGCGCGTTTCGCCGAGCAGCCAGTCGAGTGAGCTGCCCTCCAGCCCGGCGCGGGCGGCATTCACCCCCGACACGCCAGCCGAGACCCCGCGCGCCACTCGGTCCACGTTCCTCGAGACCCCCTCGCGCAAGACCACAGCCGATGAGCGCTCGGCATCGCCCGAGCGGCCGTACCAGGGTGTGGGGAAGCTGATCGACCAATGGCAGAAGAAAACGGCCGAGGCGGAGCGCTCGTCGTCTCCCGGCCCCGGAAAGAGACCGCCTGGGTTCGGGGGGAAGAGAGTTGGCGTCGTGGGAAAGTGATTTACATGTCGCATATTGTAGACATACCATACTGATTGCACTACATACTGGAATTAACCATGCATTGGCCTGGAATTAGTACCGAAGCTATCTGGGGTTTGTGTCATACAGGGTGATATGGTTGTGTCAACAAGAGGAAGAAATGGCGCAGGTTCCCTAGTCTCTGACGAATCGTGGATAGATAACTATTTCCTCTTGTCCTCATCCTCGTTCAGGCTTGAGAATGAATGTTCATGGCCGCGACGAACGAGCTTGAAGATTTACCGGAAGCCTGTAGTGATTGCGGGAGATCACATCCCGGCAAATGTAATTGGGTGATCTCAGCTTCCAGCGGGGAACACTTAGTCATCAGATTACTGATGACAGCAGCCAACTGGTGAACACAACGCTATTCGGAACATTATCAATCTTAGGTGGTCCAACGGTCAAGATTCCCGCTTGTCAGTCAAATGTCATCGCGGGCGACCGGGGTTCGACTCCCCGCCTGAGAGCTTTTTGATACTGGGTTTCTTGGCACTTTGGCACTTGTTCCCTCTGCACGAGATCATCAGTCACTCGCCGCATTGGCGACTTCCATTTGAGATCGACCTTGGGCCTTGGCAAGTCATTCTTGAGTCGCTCGCTACCCGGGCGAGTTCATCGCTCAAGATAATTCAGGCACTCCGTCTATCTTTGAAGCCCATTGAAAGCCTTGGTGGGACGTACGGAGACCCAAGAGCTTACGTTACAATTTCATACAAACTTGACTCGTTAAGAATCACTTGGCAGGTCTCAAATCTCTCAACTCACATTCACAGACAGTCCCTGACTGGGCGGTCCGCTCTGGCCCGGCCACGAACTCACGTGTTGACACTGCTGGGTAGTCGCATCACGGCCGGGTGCCGTATCTTCCCTCCTCCTGGCTTCCAGTCTCTGCTTACAGCTCTCGCAAGGATATGATCTGCGGATTCGGCGACATCGGAGGCTTACCAGATTACGCCGCGGGCTGGGTGTCAACATCACTGCATAGCTTCTGAGATCGAAGTCGCACGGGTGTGCCTTTCCACAAAACTGTCGGCACGCTGATGCGTTGTGCATCTCATGACCCCGGCCAACCGTGGAGTTCTCGTCACATGAATCGCAAAGCCTCCGGAGATCCGCCGTGACCCTGGCCAAGCGCGTACAAAAGTGGAGCCAAGGGACAGAGGGCATGTCAGTGGCACGATGAAGTCCCTCTGCAGCACGCTCCTCGCCGCCGCGATCCTCCCCGTCGCGCTCGCCTGGGACACGTTCGTCGTCCCGCACACGCCGGGCGCCGACGACATGCCTGCGTTCGCCGCGCTCGTGGGGAACCACACCACCAACGCGACGATCCTGTTCGCCCAGGGCACGACGTACAACCTCTTCACCTCGATCAAGTTCCCCAAGCTCACGAATGTCGAAATCGCAGTCGAAGGAAACCTGACGTACCCGAACGACATCGCGGCTGTGCAGAGTGCGTCGCTGCTTTCCTCTATCTTGGTCGTGTGGCGCGCGCTGACCGGGCTGTTATCTGCGCAGGCGTCGTCGCGTCGTCGGCGTACGGCGGATCGTGGCTCACCTTCACGGGCGGCACGAACGTCACCCTGCGCGGCTCGAAGCATCCTAAGTGGGGCTGGATCGACGGGCACGGGCAGCAGTGGTGGGACGCCAACCAGCAAGTGAACCGCCCGCACGGCATCGCGTTCAGCAAGATCACGAGTGGGGTCATCAGGGACATGAAGATCTGGATGGTGGGGCTTGCTTTAGACTTCGTGAGCGTGTGTGAATGATGCTCACATCGCGCAGCCCATTGGGTGGAACTTTGCTACTAGTGGCGTCAACAATGTCCACATCTACAACAACCGCATCGAAGCTCGCTCGAACAACGCCTCGTCCTTCCCCTTCAATACCGATGGTGCGTGGACAGTCAGTCTCTCGGGATCGACGTCGTTTGAGGACAGTGCAGGTTTCTCTGCTGGTGGCAGCAACATTTTGCTCGAGGATAACTGGGTCGTCAACGGAGACGACTGCTTGACTGTCGGCAGCGGTGCTACGAACATCACATGGCGGTTGGTCGTCGTCTGGTTTTATAGCACTTGCCTTCTGAATATAGCATCGCAGCAACTCCTACTGCGAAGGTGGCCACGGATTATCGATCGGGTCTCTGGGGAAAGGCGGATCGGTAGCGCAGGTCCAGAATGTCCAGTCCGTGTGTTCCTCTCTCCCTCTGCGCTCGTCTCTGACATTCCTCTCAGCATTGAAAACACATTCATGGTTGGTGCACAAATGTTGCGAGTCTGGACTGGCATCCTGACTTGACATCCAGAAAGACTCTCTCTTCGGAGCGCGTTTCAAGAGCTGGACGGGCGGCAATGGTGCCGCGCGCAAGTGAGTCACACCCCGCTACCGGACAGGATAGACATCTAAAGCGCGGACAGCATTACATGGAAGAACATCGCCTTCGAGAATGTTCCGTTCCCGGTGTGTCCATCTTCCCACCGACACGACTTTCATCTGAAAATCTCTCTGCAGATCTACGTGACACAAAAGTGCGAGAAAGGACATGCTGTTTGCTGTTGCTGTCACTGACTCCAGTGCAGCTACTGGGACCAGGGCATCGGTGCCCGGCCGAACTCTACCGGTGACATCAATAACACTCATATCGTGGACTTTTTGTTCGAGGGTTTTGCCGGAACGATACTGGAGTATGCATTGTGCCGTTTCCCGTATTTACCGCCCACTGACACCTCCATCCAGCACCCCGGGATACGTCGAAGGCTCGTGCGTGACGGACCCCTGCTGGTACGCGGTCCCGAACGCGACAGGCCGGGAGGTTGTCATCCTCGATCTGTACCCTGGCACCGCGACGAATGTCGTCGCCAAGGACATCTTCGCGCGCACGGTGACGGGCCGCCCTGTCGCTGTCATGTGCAATGAGACGACTGTGAGCCGATCTATCTTCTCCTCCCGAGGCGGTGTTTCGAATGACGGACTGATGACTGTCTGCGCAGGTCTCGAATGATGTCGGATTCAAGTGCTGGGACGGGAAATTCCTGCCGGATCGAGCTGGCTTCTGAGCGGTGGTGGTGTTGGAATCACAGTTGTGTATCCCGGAACCGTTCTGAATCAATCTAATCGAAAGCATGTCATGCAACGGTTTATGACATTTGACTCGTTGTAATCACACGAACACAAGAAATCGCGCGCCACTGTTGCAGTGCACAGCACTAGTCACGGGCCAGCAACTTCATTCAGTTCGGCTTGCTCACTCGTTCCGTCCCCCCTACCTGGAATGCTGCTGTTGTTTGATAACCTCCACTTTACCTCCGAGTCTCCCTCTCGTTCCTGCAGTCTGAATTTTGAACATACCCCGTGTACTACGTCCTTCAGAGGTTCACACAAAGAGAAAAATGTTGAAGAAGTCACCTCAAGCCGTGGCGCACCGACCCAACTCTGATTCCCCCTTGCAATGTGGATCGTCTGTTTTTAGGTTCTGGTCGTTGTTGTTCAGCTCACACAGTCAGCCATGAAGAAAGGAGATTTTGTCTCTTGGACATATCGAGATTAAGTGTGACTCAACCGCATATTCTCATGATCCAATTTGTGCGCTGGACTTCGACTGAACAAAAACAGCGGTGTATTGCATAGGATCAAGTACATTGTGTGATATGTATGAGTACAAATGATAGAGTGTGGCAGGGGGAGAGACATTGCGAGAGCATGCTATAATCTTATATATGTGCATCTTTTGCACCGCTCGATCGTCGCGGCTTTAACATATCGAATTCATCGAATCTGCGTATCGGATCAGCCTTTGAACGAGACAACAGGAAGCAAACGAAAAAACGCACATGTCGGACGTCGAAAAGCGTGTTACAGAGCGGATATCCGCAACCTTTATGTTTACCCAGGGGAGAGAGTGAAAAAAAGGACAACAAGTCGAGGGGTCGGCGTGTCTCTAGTCGTTTACACCTCGGGGAAGTCGGGGCAGGTGATGCCGTGATTACGGAGGAGGTTGCTCAGCGTGAGCGCGCGGGTCCTCCAGATCTCCTTCTCGCGGGTGAGCCGCTCGACAGCGTCCTGGAGGTGCTGCTGGTGGAGCATCTTGCGCTTGCGGCTCCGGCGCGCAGCGAGCGTGTTCTGACGGCGCTTGTACTCGATGCGCTCCTGGTCTGTCGCGTTCGCGGGGAGGACCTCGTCCGCGAGCTCGTCCTCCTCCTCGTCCGACGGCTGTGACGTGGGCCGCCGGTTGGCGAAGAAGGACGGGATGTCCTTGCGCGAGGTGGAGGACGGCGTGACGTAGTTGCGCGGCGCGGTGGGCGCATCGGAGATGGGGACCATGTCGTAGCGCTTGCGCATGCCGGCGATGGAGGGGTGTGTCCGCTGGGGGCCGACCATCGACATCGAGGGCAGCGAGTGCGAGGGCGATGAGGGCGAGCTGTCGGCGGAGTAGTGGCCGTTGGAGCTGTAGTAGGCCTCCTGCATCCCGTAGTCGAGCTGTTGGGGATATGCGGCGGCGGCGGCAGCAGCAGCGGCGGCATACATGTTCGACATCTGAGCGTTTAAAATTTGGCGAGTGATGGTGTTTCGGGTCCGGGTGGTTTCCAGAAGAGAGGATGGAAGACGGGGTGTGAGCTGTGATGACTGCGATGAAACGCTCGGATGAGCCGCCAAGATTTAAAGGTCGGTGTGGCAGGACGGGCTGTGCACCGAATTAAGGACATGGCGGGGACAGAGCATGGACGGGCGGTGCACATCAAAAGCATGCATCATTTGACCGGCGCCTTTTTCTCACGTCAACCTGTGCGCCAGATGTAGCGCCGGGCGGTTGTCGGCGTCGCTGCTGGCGTCTCAGAGCCGCCCGCGCAGTGCTCGCAACAACCAGGCTCAGTGCCAGATTGACACTACTCCAATCCGCCCCGCCCTCAGGAGCTCGATCCACTCCGGGTGGGAAAGCTCCCTTCTCTTGGGATGTACGCGAAATCGATAGCGCCGACGCGAACGTAACTCTTCGATTACCGGGTATGGGAATTTCCCGTGCCTGACCCGACGTCGAGGCTCGGGATTTGAGGCTATCTTGTTGATCCGACCCTGTGCAGTGCGCTCGTTCGCATCAACATCGCACACAGCCTTCAGGACATGCACCTGGTCGGCCTTATCGACCCCGTCGATCCCCTCAAGCTCCGTCGGGGCCAAGATGACTCCGAGGGACCCACAAACTTCTCTCGCCGCAAGGGGTTGTGGCCGCTGGCGACGCGTCGCGCGGTCCAGCCTCGTCGCACGGTCCAATGTTCAGCTTCCAAGTGATTGTCTGTCGATCACTTGTCGGCGTTTGATTTCTGTCTGTCAGTATCATCTCGAGCCAGCTACAGCCCGGTGCGTACTTCGATGACTAGTAAGTAGCTACCAGAAATCGGTACGACTATTTCGGCAAACGACAGCCAGGGTCGTCCTGAGCCCATGAAGCGAGTCTGGCGCTCTTCGATACCAGCTGCCTCGCTACATTATAACCTTGTCGTTCCCATCGGTTCATTTGCTGCACCGATAGCGCGCCAGGACGCTGGAGCTTCTTCCTTGATTCTCTTCGCGAGGCGATGCGTATCCGACAGTGGCGGGAATCGGGACATCGATGCCCGCCCAGGCCCGGGGATTATCACACAGCCTCGACAGATCGGCAACTGCCATCCCGGTGTGGCGCCTGGCGCACACAACACCCTGCCCTGAACTGGCAATTGCCATGCGGGCGGAAAGACGGCAATGCGGGAAGAAGACTGCTTCTTCTTCATATTATCCCACCGGTAACTCCGAAACGACAGTCCACGTGGCTGATTTCAGACCTGAAGCTCTTTTGACTTCCTGAGACTCGATTGCTCTCCGGTGCAACGCGAGCGAACTAGATATCTTGGAGGGAGAGCTGGGTCATTCTTCCCGAATGAAGCATGGAGATTCATATGCCACAGTGGGCGTGGGATTCCATCTTAGATGGTCCAATGGTTAAGATTCCCGCCTGTCATCCTGAGTGACTACGCGGGCGACCGGGGTTCGATTCCCCGTCTGAGAGTTTTGCTAAGAAGAACAAGCATACAGTTCTGATCTGAAGATTCTGGCAATGTTGGGCTTGGTGCCTCGTAAATTTCTTTTCTTTTCGAATCATGTTCATCTTGGCATGTTAGACATCCCTTTGCTATGTTCTCAGGCCGAACATGTGACACAAGCACGCCTGGTGTCGTGCCTGGGGCAGGCCTGTGCGTGAAAGTGATGTTGTTGGCAGTGCAGACGTCGTAGATACATGACGTAGATGCCTGAGACGCTAGCCAAAGTGAAATTTGCAATATAATGCAAGGGTTTTCTGGACAAGGACAGGCCCACTGAGAGGACCTAGATGAGCGGCAAAGGGGCTGAACAGTGTAAAAAATGAGGAGAGTAGAACAAAGACAAAGGGAGCTATCCAAAGGGCAACTCCACGAGAGAATGAACTGATTAGATTTTGTGAATTACACCGAAGTAGAATGAGGATGAAATCTGCTGAATCCTGATTCTGTGGATTGGTATACATGTAGTATTTATACTTGTGCATAAGTGAATCACAATATATATATAGCCTGAGCAATGAAATGAAAGAAAATAACAAAGCATTGGTCCAATATATTACCAGTCCGTGTGCTATATCAATGCAAGTTTTTGACTTTCCGCCCTTGGGTTTTTCACGTGACCTGCCTTTTTGGGAAGCGTACGGCACGTGCACACGGAGGCTCCGGAGTCCCGATCCTGATTAATTTTAATTATTCATGTGTTTGTCCATTAAGCAAGTTTGTTGATGGTCTCGTGACCTCCCACCTTTCCCCCTTGCCCATCACCCGCCTCCCATTCGACGCGCCAACCTGACGATAACCCGCCCCAGCTGGTCGTGCCACGCGATGTGCGCGCGCACGTAAAGCCAATACTTGATGGAGGGAGGGCATCGGAAGTGACGTGTGACAATCAACCCAAAAACAAAGTCGAAAAGAGAAGTGAATTCGAAGACTGGAGAATACAACCAAGTAGCTACAGTATTTATACCCAAATCCAGTCTGAGTCATATCTACAACTAATGAGTCATAGGGCTATGTACCGCATGGAACGCTGGTCATAGGTCGTAGTAGAACCTTCTGGAGCATATGTCGCGCAGCCTCGAATCGATGAAGATAATCCCTGGAACCCCTAGTCCGGACCGTCTGATGCCATGATCCGTGATAAGATAAGTCGTGCCAAGATAAGATAAGATCGTCGATGATAAGATGAAAAAGTGGCCGAACTATGACATTACCCCCTCTCTAGGGTCGATGTCCTCATCGACTAGGCCAATGGGTAAGAAGACGTTCTCGTAAGGGTCGAAGAGCTGTCGTTGGGGATATGGAAGGCGCTCGTCCCTGGGCTTGTAGCGATGAATGAGATAGTCCCAGTGTCCAGCTTCGAGCGTTGGCAGGAGGCGAATGCGTGTGTCTGGATTTGATTGTTTCCTCTGCCAGTCTCTCAGGACGTCCTTTGCGTGGGTAAGGTGACGTGATGGTTCCCAGGTGTTCTCGCTGTGCGGCCATCCCTTCCATTTGACCAAGTACTGTTTTCCTCGGCCGACTTTTCGCTCTTTCACGATTTCTTCGACTTCCCACTCCTCTGCTCCTCCGATCATCTTGGCCACGGGTCTCTTCTCTCGGCGATGGGGGGGTGGTTCGTGATAGGGTGTCAACAGTGACTCGTTGAACACCGGGTGTCTTCGGTCCGTGTCCGGCAAATTCAGCTTCCATGCAGCCGCTCCAACCTTCTCCAGTATCTCGTATGGCCCCAATCTCTTGTCGCTCATCTTCTTCGAAGGCCTGTCCGTCTCGATATTGTCCCCCTCTATGTACACCTTCATCCCCACCTTCAACTCCGGAACTTCTTTTCTTTGTTTATCGTAGTATTTTTTCATTTTTTCTTTTGCTTTTTCCAATGCTGCTTTTGCTTCGTCTTGTATTTCTTTGATTCTTTTTACAAATTCCTCCGCCGACTCGTTCCTTGATTCCATCCGCTGCTCCACTCCCTTCCATGGGTGATATCCGTGATTAGCATAGAACGGCGACATTTTGGTAGACGTGTTCATTTTGTCGTTGTATGCGAACTCCGCCATTCCCAGCCACTCCGACCAGTCCGTCTGATGGTAGTTGACGTAAATGCGGAGATAGTGTTCGATCTCCTGATTCATACGCTCCGTCTGCCCATCCGTGATGGGGTGATATGCGGTCCCCGGATTCATTTCCACGCCCAACATCCGATTCGTTTCCTTCATAAAGCCCTTGATGTATCGAGAGTCCCTGTCGGTGATGATTTTGCGGGGGACCCCGTGATAGCGGAAGATTCGGCCCCTGGTTAACCGTGCTACTCCTTCGCTGCTGATGTCAGTACTAATTGGTTCGACATGGATCATTTTGGTGAAGGTGTCACACCACACATGAATTGCGTCATACCCGTTACTGACCGGCAGGGGTCCGATCTGATCCATGGAGATGATTTCCCACGGCGCGTTTGGAACTGCATGCGGGTGCAAACTCCCTGTCCTGGCTCTTCTGGTCTTGGTCCGCTGGCACGCCTCGCACGTCTGGATGTATTTCCGAATTTGGTTTCCCATCCTTGGCCACCAGTAGTTCCTTTCCACCATCTCCTGCGTTCGGTTGATCCCAGCGTGTCCGACCAAAGGTGTGTCGTGGTGTAGTCCGATGATCTTGTCTCGTAGCTCCTCATTCCTCGGCACGTAGAGCTTCCCATGGTACGTGATGAGCCCATCTTCCTTTTTCCATCCAACGAGTGACTTCTCCAAGGCCGCTTTGACGCTTCCATCAATTGATCGAGTAGCCTTGATCTCATCGATTAGCTGCTGATCTTGCCCCTCGAATGTGACTTCTTGTGACCGGAAGAATTCGGGTTTCAGCAGAGTGATATCCTTGTTGTCGTTCTTGCCCTGATCGTGATCCGCTCGTCGAGATAAGAGATCCGCCTTGCGGTTGAGTGCGCCGGGCCGGTGTCGTAAGGTGAAATCGAATTCTGCTAATTCTGTGATCCATCGTGCTTGTCGTCGGTTGAGCTTTTGTGGCTTCCGGAAGTATTCGAGGTTCTGATGATCAGTGAAGATCTCAAACGTTTCTGTGGCCCCCAAGAGTAGCTGCCTCCATTCGTCGAGCGATAACATGATTGCAAGCATTTCCTTGTCGTAGATCTCGTAATTTCGCTCGGTTTCCGTTAATGCATGCGAAATAAATGCAATTGGGCGCCAAATGCCGTCTTGGTTTTGGCTCAAAACAGATCCTGTTGCCCCTTCCGAAGCATCGGCTTCCAGACGATATTGACCGGTGTCATTTGGCAGTGCTAAGACGGCATCCTCCGCGATTCTCTTCTTTAACCCATCAAACGCCGCATGTTCATCCGTACCCCATGACCATCCTGTCTTCCCTGTCAGCCGCGTCAACGGCTTGGCGACCTCCGCATATCCCCGAACAAAGCGCCGATAGAAGTTTGTGAATCCGAGGAAAGCTTGGACCTGTTTGACGCTCTTTGGTTCCGGCCATTCCATCACGCCCTTGATCTTGACAGGGTCCATCCGCATCGAGTTGTGTCCAATGATTACACCCAGGTATTCGATTTCCGTGCGTTCGAACTCGCACTTTTCCGGCTTCAGGTATAATTTGTGCTTTTGGAGCAACTCGAGTACCCGTTTGGTGATTCGTCGATGTTCATCCAGATTTTCTGTGAAGATTAGTATGTCGTCCAGATAAACTACCACATGTCCCTCGTTGATCAGTTCCCGGAGTATGTCGTTCATCATGTTTTGGAAAGTTGCCGGGGAATTCGTGAGACCAAAGAACATAACCAAGGGCTCGTAAAGTCCGCGGTTTGTGCGAAACGCAGCCTTCCACTCATCGCCCTCTTTGATCCGTACGTTGTTGTATCCCCACCGGATGTCTAGCTTGGTGAAGAACTTGGCGCCGCACAGGTTGTGGACCAGTTCGGAAATCAGCGGTAGCGGGTACCGATTTCGGATCGTCATCTCATTCAGCTTCCGGTAATCTTGAACAGGCCGTAGCGAGCCATCCTTCTTCTTGACAAAGAAGAATGCCGATGCCATGGGTGATTTTGATGGCCTGATTCGTCCGCTGGCTAGGTTCTCTTGTAAGAACTCGTCGAGTTTGACCTGCTCGTTTCTCGATAAGGGGTACACCTTGCAGTC
Organism: Mycena citricolor; assembly: GCA_963692855.1. Taxonomy (NCBI): domain Eukaryota; kingdom Fungi; phylum Basidiomycota; class Agaricomycetes; order Agaricales; family Mycenaceae; genus Mycena; species Mycena citricolor. Next base: position 76,057 of record CAVNYO010000096.1, on the reverse strand, counting down.
CACTGCTTTGGAGCCTGGTTTGAGCTCGATCGCATGATCCCATGCCCGTCGGTCCGGTAGCGAGTCGAATGATTCCTTGGCGAATACTTTGACGAATTCTCGGTATTGATCTGGAATCTTTCCCTCGGTCATTCTCTCCTTCTCCTTTTCCGCTTCTTCTGCGAATTTCTGCGCCGGCGTTTCCTTCAGCCGTAGGTCTACCTCCTTTCCAAAGTCGATCAACAAGATCGATTCTCCCTCTTCCAGATCCGGTGCACCCGCGTCCAGGTCAATTGCATCCATGTCGATCATCGCTTGGTGCTCCTCGTGACCCCTCATTTGACATTGCTCTGGGCATCGGCTGAATCTCATTGTCTGCTCCTGCCAATCCACCTCGGGGTTGTGTTCCGTCAGCCAATCCAGGCCGATGAAGATCCGGGCTTTTCCCAGACAAGTCAGAAGGAACGTGCGTGTCTCCACATGAGGACCGATTCTCATTCTCAAGTCGACGTAGTGCGTGATCCGACCGCTGATGTTCTCGGTGTTGTCGGCGTTACGAGCCACAATGGGTTGCGGAAGCTCTTGGATATCCAGCTTTTCTGCCCGTGCGTAGTCGGTGTCGATGCAGCAGGTACTGCAGCCACTATCGAGCAGTGCCTTGACTCCACGCGTTTTCCCTGAGTCCAGACCCGTGATCTGGACATATACGTCCATCGAATGCCTCTTTCTTTCGGCTTGGTAACTGCGCAATTCCTGCGCCAATCTGCTGGGCTGGGGGCCCTTCTGTTTCTCGGCCGCCAATTTCCTCTGGATGGCATCTGGCACCCTGGTGCGTTTGGGTGCTTCTGGAACCTCGATTTTGGCAGATTCCTTGGGCGCTTCCTCCTTTTCCAAGGATCGAGCCTTCGGAGCGATGCTCCCCTTTTCGGTCTTTGTTGACGTGGTTCCTTCTCCACGAGCCATAAATACGTAGGAGTCCAAAAATAATTTATCTGCAGCTTTCTGATCTTTTTTATCTTGTAAGTATTTTCTATTTAGAGCTATCTTTTCCTGGCGTTCTTTTTCCATCTCGGCAATAAGAAAATCGTGAATATTTGTACGTAGTGAGTCTGAGATCGTGTATGTAGATGAAATATTGTCCGTATCTTTAATCGAAACAAGTACAGAAAATCGTCCATAGTCCGGACGCTCCACCTCCTTGGCTAGAGGAGTGGAGCGCTTCAAAAACCCTTCTCGCGCAGCTTCTCGGCAATCTCCTTCAGGAACTCGTTGTCCTTGTCCCCGTTCTCGATTTCTTCCAGCATTGTGGCCCGATTGAAGAACGTGCGCTTCTTCTTGGGCTCCGGGCAGTTCCGCGCAATGTGCCCGGGCTGCTGACAGTTGTAGCAGATGATATTGCGGCCGCGGGCGTGGGTACGATCGATTTCCATCGGAACCGGTTCGTTGGCAGCGGGTCGGGCCGGAGCGGGTGTGGGCGCCACTGGTGCCGTTTGGGGACGGAACTGGGGAGGTGGTCGTTGTGTGGGGTGCCCATACGACGCTTTGCGCAGCTGGTCACGCAGAGCATTGGCTTCGATGTTGATGCACCAGGCTTTGAACGCTCCATAGGCCTTGGGCAGAGGGACACCGGTGTTGTAGAGACGGCTGGCGATCTCGCTGCTGAGTCCGCGCTCCAGGAACTCGATGAGGATATTATCCTGGTCCCCCTTCTTGTATTCGCCTTTGTCGTCGGTGGTGTCAACCACATTGTAGCCTGCATCCGCGGCCAACATCTCAAAGTCGGAGATGTAGTCCGCGAAGGACCGTTTGTTTTGACGCAGGGCCATAAGCTGAGCAGCGGCGACTTGTTCCGCATTGGAGTCCCCGAACGCCCTCTGAAGCTCCTCCAGGAAGTTCTTTGATGTGACTCCTGCCTTCAGTCCCTGGAAGCCATCGAAGTTGTGCTGCTTCCAGTTCATCGCCCATCTCGAGGCAGCGCAGCTCGTGCCGTTCTCGTTACGGAGGTAGGAGAGGACAAAGAGGATTTTGGTCTCATCTTGTGAGAACTCCGATCGATAGGCACCGATGTAAGTGGTGCACGCGTCCACAAAGCCCAGGTATTTGGACTTGTCGCCATCGAAGTAGGGGGGGTTGGCGGCGAGGGTGATGCGGTGATGCCCTGACATGGTAGGGGCAGGCGTGTGAGGTGGAGGCGAGGGTGGTTGTTCGGAGGGCAGTTCGTCGAGGTCGGGGATCTCGTCTTCAGGCGGTGGGAGGGCGAGGTAGGGGTTGGAGGGCCCGGGTTGGTTTTGATGCGCCAGATCGGGCGATGATGGTACGATGGGGGGAGGGGACGGACTCCCAGACGACGATGGGAATCGGTACGAAATGGTGGAATCGTGTGCTGTACAAGCACTCGAGGGAGGGTTCTTTTGCTAGCAAAAAGATCCCGGGCCTAGCTCTTCACGTGCCCGATGATCCCGAGGTGCGTTTTCCCGAAGGTCTCCGCAGCACTCCTTGTAGCTACCGTAAGGCTTGGGTCGGGCTCAACGTTACCCGTGGCCTGGTGCTGTTTGCTTGATATGAACCCTTCACTGCGATAGTGGAGGACGACTAGATGATTCGGTAAAAGGGTGAGTGGGGTGATAAGGGTTAAGAGGATATAGCGGGCGTAGCGGTGCAAGATGCAGGGTAAGAGGTATGAGGTAGGAGGGTATGAGGGGAGTCTTCGAATTATGTGACAATCAACCCAAAAACAAAGTCGAAAAGAGAAGTGAATTCGAAGACTGGAGAATACAACCAAGTAGCTACAGTATTTATACCCAAATCCAGTCTGAGTCATATCTACAACTAATGAGTCATAGGGCTATGTACCGCATGGAACGCTGGTCATAGGTCGTAGTAGAACCTTCTGGAGCATATGTCGCACAGCCTCGAATCGATGAAGATAATCCCTGGAACCCCTAGTCCGGACCGTCTGATGCCATGATCCGTGATAAGATAAGTCGTGCCAAGATAAGATAAGATCGTCGATGATAAGATGAAAAAGTGGCCGAACTATGACATGACGCCGTGAGCAAGCGGTCACGGTGACACTTCCGATGTCCTCCCTTCCCTCCTCATTCCACCACCCCCTCATCCCCTGCCCTTTTCACGTCGTCCCCTCTCCCTCCTCCTGTGCCACACAGCACCTCCTGCCCTCTGCTGTACATGTACCTAAGTAACTACCAGTTTTTTTGTCTCTACTAGCTACAGTGCTGTATGTACCTCTATGTAGATGTAAATGCCACCTCCTTGCCCCCTCTTCCTGAGCTCTAAAAAAACTCCTTGAATTCTAAGTATATTTCTAACACTTAGTAATTACTCCATGTATCTGTACCCTATTTATTCAATAAGAAATGATGTTTGATGAAACCCAAAGGCGGAAAATTGAGAACTGCCGGTCAATGGTGATCTCATCAGCGGCCGGCGGCGCTCACGTGCTTCCCAAAAAGGAAACCCAAGGGCGGAAAATTGCGAACTATCAATGCACGAGCGGTCCTCATGTGATCTTGTCCTTCTGGGCTTGCCTCGATCGTCCAGACATCGAGTCCCAGCTTGTGTTCGTTCCATGAAGCATTCTTGAGCGGTTGTACAGCGTCAGAGAGTCGGTCGAGGCCCGCGTGGGAGACCGTTCGAGTGCGGTCGAGACTTGAGCAGCGTAGACCGCTGGCGGGTGGCTGATGGCGCCAATAATGCCCATTGCAACTGAGGTGCCTTCTGTCGTGTCAATCAGCGCCGGCCCGGTGACACAGTCAAAGCAGTCGGGAGCTCGTCACTGGGCCAACGATTTCACTTGCAGCCTGACACAATGGCCCTTTGATAGACTCTAACCAGTCGATCCAGCATCAGCTAAACCGTCTGAGAAGCAGACACGATCATCATCTTGGGCTATGCATCAGGCCACTCGTACTGGAATCAATGGTGATGGCATCATTTTGAGGGCGGTATCCTTGCATCGCTCTTCCTCCCGACTCTGTCAACAGTCTGGTCGCCGTGTCTACTTACGTTCAATGTCAACCCTGGCTCTTCTTCTACGATATCCGATCCAATCTGCTGTGTGGGAATCTCCGTTTCGGGCAAGCCTGCTGACCAGAGTGCAAGCGTGAGACGTCGCAAACATCGGGGCTTCTGCGTTCGTGCCACTATGAAAAGGAGGAGCATGCGTTGGTTCCATCCCATCGATAAGAAGTCTACTTTATGTCCCGCACCACAGCCTCACCAGGGGTCGCCGCGCCCGATCCCGCTGCTCGCCAGAAATACATCGAAGAACGGAACAAACGACTCCGCGCAGATGGTGCCTCGCAGTTCGTCCGCCTATCTACGTCCGACGCGTACAAGCACCTCGAGGCTGACCCGTGGGTCGACCACGCAGCACTGAACGCCGCGCCGCACGTGCTGACGGACGGCGAGAGCGTCAAATTCCTCATCCTCGGCGCGGGGTACGGCGGACTCGTGTTCGCCGCGCGCCTCGTCCAGGCGGGCTTCTCCCCATCTGATATCCGGTTCGTCGATGTCGCGGGTGGCTTTGGCGGGACGTGGTACTGGAACCGGTACCCGGGCCTGATGTGCGATGTGGAGAGCTATATCTACATGCCGCTGCTCGAGGAGACGGGGTACATGCCGAAGCACAAGTACGCGTATGGGAACGAGCTGCGGGCGCATGCTGACCGGATCGCGGAGCGCTATGGGCTGCTCGAGGGCACGGGGTCGTTCAGGACGCAGTACCACGACGCGAAGTGGGACGAGGAAGCGAGGCGGTGGCAGGTCCGGTTGAGCGAGTATCGTGGCCCCCAGGAGTCTTCGCGCTCGTTTTCTGTGTCGGCGCAGTTCGTGTTCGTTGCTGCAGGGACGCTCGTTGCTCCGCAGGTCCCAGTGTTGCCGGGCTTGGAGCAGTTCAAGGGCTCGATGTTCCATACCGCGCGCTGGGATTACGACGTCACTGGGGGATCATTCGACGATTGGTCGCTGGAGAAACTCAAAGACAAGCGAGTGGCGATCATCGGCACGGGAGCGACAGCCATTCAAGTCGTCCCTGAGCTCGCCAAGTGGGCGAAACACCTCTATGTGATACAGCGCACGCCATCAAGTGTCGACGAGCGCGGCCAACGGCCTACGGATCCCAAAGAGTGGAAGGAAAAGGTTGCAGTTGGCAAGGGATGGCAGTACGCCCGGTCGATGAACTTCAACTCGCAACTGATGAATGCACCTGACGGAGAAGACCTCGTTTCTGATGCGTGGTGTCGATCGGATGCATACTGCGGCATCATCGGTGCCCCAGGTCTAGTCACACCTGATACGGTTCCTCAACATGTAGAGAAGCTACATGCGATGGATTTCCCTCGCGCCGAGCGAGTGCGCGACCGGGTGTCCCAGATTGTGCGCGATCCAGAAACAGCCGAGAAACTCAAGGCCTGGTACCCCGTCTGGTGCAAACGGCCGACGTTCCATGAGGACTATCTCCCAGCATTCAATCAGCCAAACGTGACGCTCGTCGACACGGACGGCAAGGGCGTGGACTCGTTGACCCCGACTGCCATCGTCGCTAATGGGATCGAGCACCCGATCGATGTGCTCGTCCTCAGCACGGGATTCGTCTCACCAGCCGCAGGGACGGGGAGCCCAGCGACGCGCGGGGGCCTGTCCGTGTTCGGGCGGAACGGGCGAGACATGGAGAAGAAGTGGATCGAAGAAGGCTGCGGGACGTTCCATGGAGTCTCATCGAACGGGTACCCCAACTTGTTCTTCCCCAGCCCGTCCCAAGCTGGGGTCACGGTCAACTTCACATTCTCCCTCGACCTGCTCGCGAACCACGTCGCGGGCATCTTGGCCGAGGCGCACCGCGGTCTCGAGCCAGAAGCCGGTAAGAGACTTGTGGTCGAGGTCGACAAGCAGGCGGAGGAAATGTGGGCTGGCGAGATTCTCCAACGCGCTGCTTGGTTCGCGGGTGTTTCCGGCTGCACGCCGGGGTATATCAACCTCGAAGGAGAGCGCGACCGCCCGCAGGACATGGCAGAGCAGGTTAAAAGCGCTCGCGGTGCCCCGTGGGGCGATGGAATCGTCAGTTTCGTGGGTGTGCTCGAGAAGTGGCGTGCCGAGGGTGGCTTGAAGGGGTTCATTGTTAGCACATGAGTCGAACACTGCTTGAAATGGCAAAACTTCCTGGAATTTGCTTGGCCTGGTCATTCGTCGAAGACACATCCAGCGGCCGCCGCACGAGCCGTCGGTTCAGAGGGCCGACGTCGCTGATGATCATCACTTACATATCTCTATTCTTAGGCATGTTGACTTTCAGCTTAGACTAGGTGGGCCCTTCCCTATTACCCCTCGTCTGTTGGTCGGGAACTCTGGAGCAACATTCTTGACAACCAAACGAGACTCCTTTAGGTTTATTCGGGAATCTCAACTTCGCGACTACTGCACACGGCTGTCTGTCGACACCCATGTCAAGGCTGGCATCGAAGTAACTTTGGGTACGTAACCGACTCTCTCTGCGATTGGACGCCCTGATCCTGTAAAGCATCATATGCCCCGACCTCAGGACCTGTATTACCGAAACCCCACCGAGCGGGAGCAGCGCGGACCGCGTCGTAGATCTAAACGTGGGCTTTACCCGCGTGTTTGGTCCTTGAAAGACCACTGAAAAGTCTCGGGAGATGCTCAGGGGATGCTCAGGCTCAAGTTGCTGGTCTCATCAACATCGCATTCAGATGGTACGACACCAAATTTTGCAGCACCCAGAATCGGCAGCTACTCCTCAGGCGAAACAGGATGGGGTCATCTGGTGTGCGAAAGAGGCGTGGACAGCCGTAGTAGGTTCCCCCGATCGGCGTGATCTCCTCACTCTGACGTGCGTCTCTCAGACGTTTTTTGCAGTTTACACCCATTCATCACGGGCCTCGGAGACTATAATCTGGGAATATTGAACTGAACCCTAGGTCAGCGGTTGGCAACCCCGCTGCCATGTGAACGCTCCCGTGTGAATACTGATGCGCGGATTTTGGCATTCCCTGACCTATTACCGAGTTGTCGAGGCGGTTCCTCTTCGGGAGAAACGATGGGCGCCGGCGCGTCCGGATTCGCCATCTTTATGGCCACCATCGCCCGCGTGTGCGAGAGCCAACTTGGATCTAAACCCGCAGCTCGTGGATTGTATAAAGAGGTGCAGAGCGAGCTGGTGAAAACTAAGTCTCTCTCTCGCTCTCTCCCTCGTCAGTAACACTCCGACACCGACACTGAAATGCTCTCTCTGTCGACCTTCCTGCATCTGGCGACGCTCGTCGCGGTCGCGGTCGCAATGCCCAACAACGTCACCCGCACCGACACCGCCAAGCGGGCGACGTGCACGGTCAACAGCGTCTCGAGCGCGGCCAAGCTCTCGGGCTGCTCGAATGTCGTGATCGAGGCGTTCACCGTCCCGTCCGGGTCCACGCTCACCATTGCGGCAAGTCGATCGGCCGCCGTTGACCGTCTCCGAACTCAACCGCTTCACAGGCTGCCAGCGGTGCGACCGTGACGATGAACGGGGACATCACGTTTGCCAAGACATCCTGTCAGTTCGCGTCCTCGACTCCCGCGCGGGATTATTCATGGAAAACTCATTGGTTGCAGCGGCGGGTCCTTTGATCACATTCAACACGAACAACATCAACTTCAACGGCGGTAACCACAAGATCAATGTCGGTTGCGATATCCGCGTTGCACAGCGCCGTCGATTGACCGGATTTGCAGGGCAACGGTGCTGCTTACTGGGACGGAAAAGGCACCAACGGCGGCTCGACCAAGCCCCATCCTTTCGTCAAGTTGCGCTGCCTTGTGTCGCCGAGGCTTGAAGCTAACGAGCACGTTTTCAGATTCAAGGGCTCTGGCACGTTCGCGTCGGTCACGGTCCTCAACTCACCGGCCCAGGCCATCTCCGTCGGCACCACCGGCGCTACTCTGATCCAGCAGGTGACCGTCGACAACTGTGCGTGGTCAATCTGGGATATCATCCCCTGCTGACGCCCAGCAAAACCACCAGCGGCCGGATCCTCGCTCGGCCACAACACCGACGGGTTCGACATCAGCGCCGACTCGGTGACCGTGTCCCAGTGCAAGGTCATGAACCAGGACGACTGCGTCGCGGTCAACAAGGGCAACGCGATCACGATCCAGGACACGACCTGCATCGGCAGCCACGGGATCTCGATCGGGTCGATCGCGTCCGGCCACTCGGTGACGAACTTCCGCGCGGCGCGCAACACGATCAGCGGCGGGCTGTACGGTCTGCGCATCAAGGTCGACGCGAGCGCGACCGGCGCGCAGGTCTCTGATGTCACCTACGACTCGTGCGTCTGCTTTGTGAATGGGTGTGGACCGTCGGTTCGACGCACTGACTCTGCCTCCTCCCCCCAGGAACGTGATCTCGGGCATCAGCGACTACGGTGTGCTGATCACGCAGAGCTACCCCGCGAACGACGGCACGCCCGGAAAGGGCGGGCCGATCTCGAACGTGGCGTTCACGGGTGGAACGACAACGGTCGCGGTGGACAGCAGCGCGCAGTCGGTCGTGATTGACTGCGGCGCTTGCTCCGGAAACTGGAACTTTGCGGGTCTTAAAGTGACCTCGGCGGGCAAGGGCCACAAGATTGCTGCTGACAAGGCGGTGGTACGTGCTTCTTTCTTCAACTGCTGATCATCGAAAACCTGACCCCTGGCTGCAGATCAGCGGCGGATCCTACTAAAGAAGAAATGTTTGTGTCATTGCTGTATTGTTGTTCTGTGTGTTCTGTGCTCTTGTATCAAATCGAAATACCCTGAATTTGGTTGAACTATTTTGACTTGAAACCCGTTGTGTGACTTGTCCATTCCATGGTCCGACACCGGTGCGAAGGGGTAGAAATCGCCGTGGCTTGGTGGATCGTGATCACGTGCAAGTCCTCCGCTCTCCTGATTTGGAAATATTTATTTTGTAATCGGATCCTACTAAAGATGAATTGTTTGTGTCATTGCTGTATTGTTGTTCTAGGTCATGTTTGCTCGCGTATCACATCAAAATACCCTGAATTTGGTTGAACTATTCTGACTTGAAACTCGTCGTGCGACTGGTCCCTTCCACCGCCTGACACCGGTACAAAAGGGGTAGAAACTACAAGGAAGACTCGCGAATCGTAGTCACGTGCAAGTCCTCCGCTTTCCTAATTTGGAACCAATGTAACGTACTGTGCTGGAGCCCATTCGCGTGGCCAACTTGGCAGCTTCGTCTCAGTGATTCAGAACAAGACAAATTCCGATATAATGCCTCCCTTCAAACAGAATTTCTTGCATGTGGCCCGCTCAGCACGTACTTAGCCTCCTTCGCTTCATCAACTCCGCATCACGTCCTGGACAAAGACTAGGTCGCAAACAGTTTCAGGAAGTACTGGGTACGTCAAAATTCTGAGTGCACAATAATTAAATTGATGGTTTACTCCAGGACTCAATAGCAGGAGGCTGACTGCCCGTCAAGATCGCCAATGGATTCTTCTCCCGCTCGATATGCTGGATCTAACCGAATTCCTAGATTTGAATGCGTTGCTATTCATAGGTACGTATCATTCAAAACTCATATCTGCCAAGCGGTTACTCAGACAAATAGTTCCTCGCCATCAACAGCCACAGAGCAAGGAAAGTTTGTGGCAGACGCGATGCAAACCCAAAGAGAATTCGAGACATGTGACCCTATTCTCTACTTCCTCTTCCGCATCCGGATCGGATCACCGCACCCAAGGGCGGTTGTGTCCGCATGACCAGTGTTCGAAGACCCTAATTTCGTCCGCATACGGATCGCACGTTGAACCAATTTTGGGACTGGATCCGCTCGCATCAGCATCGCGCCACTTGCCTCGAGGAACCCAATGCTTGAGATGCTTCCGTGACGTCCCTCAAGAGATGATCATTCATCAGTCCAACGATTCCGTTCAGAAGATAGACGCGTGAGAACGCATCTTCCACAGACCGCGCGGCGCTATAACCGCGTGTGAGTCGACTTGGAAAATTAATTGGAAGATGTAAGAAAATTCATTGACATCATATCCCTAATACTATTGCTTTCAAAAGTGCCCGCCAATGATCTGTAGAATAAGCAGGCTGTGTCAGCACCCAAAATCGTTGCATAGAAAAATGATCTAGACGCACCTTTGCCTGATCAGCAGCGATTTTCGAGCCCAGCCCAGGCACCGTGACGTTCAGGCCTGAAAAGTCCCACGTGCCGAGACACGCGGCACAGTCCACGACCACGGAGAAGCCCTTGCTCGTCACACCAACGTTCGTTGTTCCGCCGACGAACGAGACGTTCGAGATCGGTCCGCCGGGGCCCGGGGTGCCGTCCTCGACGGGATAGCTCTGGGTGATGAGCACGCCGAAGTCTTTGATGCCCGAGACAGTGTTACTGGCGAACAAATGAGCGAGTAGTCGGGCGGGATAGATGAGAAATGAGGAACTCACGATTCATAGATGACGTTGGACACGCTGGCGTTCGTGGCATTCGCATCGACCTTGATCCTGAGTCCGTATGACCCGTTTTGAATGATGTTCCGCGCGGCCTTGAAGTTCGACACGTGGTTGTTTGAGGAGATTGAGCCGATGGAGATGCCGTGGCTGCCCGTGCAGCTGTTGTCCTCGACGAGGACATTGCTGCCCGAGTTGACAGCGACGCAGTCGTCCTGGTTGACGACTGTGCATTTGGAAATGGTGAGATCAGAGGCGCCGACGTCGAATGCGTCTGTGTTGTGCCCTAGTGTTGCTCCCGCAGCTATTGTAAGAAAATAATGAGAATTGAGGAAGAAGGCGAAAAGGTTCAGGCGGGTCACTCACCATCATCTACGGTTATGAATTGAACGAGAGTTGTGTTCGTCGTTTTGATGGATATGGCGTGGGCGGGCGCATTGAAAACAGTCACGTTCTGGAACGTTCCCCAGCCTTTGAACCTTGTTTTGTTTCGCCATCAATCAGACACGAGGTCGATTCGATCGGATGGAGCGAAAGGTCCTCACCTGATGAGAGGGTGGGGCTTGGGCACTCCACCTCCTGTCCCTAGCCCATCCCAATAAAGAGCACCATTGCCCTATATTATGTCATGACCTAGCACGCCTAACGAACGAAAGGATCGCCTCACATTAAACTTGTGGTTTCCTCCATTGAACAAGACTCCGTCGGTTTGGAAGATGAGCAGAGGGCCGCTTGCTAAGAAAAAGTGAGCTCTCCCATGCCACGCTCGCGTAGGAGTGCACGCGCCATTCGTTTTCGCGAAGGTGATGTCACCGGTCATCGTTATTGAGGCCCCAGGCGCGGCGGCAATGGTCACGATGCCTGACGAAACATCAGCAGGCTCTAGAGAATCATGCATGAAATCAAAGCGCACCTCCCGAAGGAACAGTGAATGGCTCGATCACGACGTTCGTGCAGGTTGACAAATTCGACGCGCTGGATACGCTATTGACGGTGCAGGTCGCGCGTTTGGCGGTGGCGGTCCTGGATGCCGCGGGTGAGGCGGCGGCGACAGCACCCACCGTGACGAGATAAAAGATGTTCGCAACAGAGAGCAGCATGTTCGAGCTGTGGAAACTGCCAGATAACTACCGGGCTCGTTCTCATTTATACTGTCGCCTGTCCCACAACTGCTCGTCCCAGATCGAAGGAATCTCGGTGTTACATGCTTAAAACCAGATCCATCGAGTGCATGTGGTCCTCCACTAAAAGTTTCTGCGCCAGAGCAATTCTAAACAAACAGAAATCTTACACCTTTTGGTACCGGCATTGAGCTGGGCAGCTCGGACCACGAGAACCCGCTGAGGCTACAAAGGCAGTGTTTCCCCGGATGACCACGCGAATAGCCCAGATTCGTTCGAGTTCTCGAGCCAAGGGAAATATCAAGAGGTCACGCTAAGATCAGGTGCAGACCGCGGTCCGTCAGGACAGTTTTCCGCGGGCCGCCGCCGCTGACAATAACTGCTCGAGGTCGTGCTTGTTCGGAAACATCCAGTCATTCATATACGTGTGAATTTTGGCGTCCGCAATGTAAGGCTGATGGATTCTCGAGAACGACAGTGACGAAAGCGAGAAATGAAGCACACAGCCATCACAGTTACAGCCATCACAGTTGTGTGACGAGACGGATTGTTGGTCACGGCCAGATCAGATCTAGCTTGATGATGGATCAGATGGTCTCGAGTGTCAGGCTTCAATGCAGTGAGCATAGGTAGGCCCACGGACACTCCCGCATATGTCAGTCCAATTTAGTGCAAATCAAGCCCCAAAATTGGCTTTATCTCAGGGCCAGAGTTAGTGCAGATCGGGCCCAAGAGCCGAAAACCCAGTCCCAGTTAGTGCAAATCGCGGGCGAAGCCCGCAAAATTTTTGGACAATATATCATCGGTCGACGGTGAGAGAGTCAGATCAGCAAATTTTGACCTATTCCTGGATGAAACGGAGAGCTTTTGACGCATGTCAAGAGTGCTTCAAAATCAGGGCCATCGTGGGCAAAAAATGGGCAAAAAATGGGCAAAAAACTCCGAAAAGGGCTAAAATGATGGCATATCTCAGTCCGATTTAGTGCAAATCAAGGGCTCTAGAGGCCAATTTCGTAGTGCAAATCAGCCTGGCTCGGCGGACTGACATAACCGGGAGTGTCCGTGGGCCTGCATAGGTACTTCCACCGCCGAGTCATTTCACGCTCCCAGACCCGCTACTTCAGCCCCGACTCGCGCCAAACCGAACGCCTCCGCCGAAAATTGGGATAAATTAATTATCCGTAGCATCCCATGTAGAGCTCTATCCAATTTGTCGCAGCTGCGTCCTCTTTTTGTCGTCGGGCATTCAGTAGGAGCTCAGGCATTATGCGGGTGTAAGAATGACGTCATCTTGTCATTCTTCTAATTATAGGGAAGACGTCATTCTCGAAAGAGATCACGAGCCCAGTATCTCAGCCAGTCCCCTACCAACTAGCGTTTCCGGACCAATGGACACTCCATTTTTCAGACTGAGATACGGCGCTCTTCGAGCCGTGACTTACACCACTTCAAACCGGCTCAAGGGCTTGTGGACTAATCCATGGCGAGTAAGTCGAGCGGTAAATAATAAATATATGTTGGGGTGACGCTTATCGGAGGGGATTAGCAAGCAGGCAGGATCTCGGACCGCTTTGTGCGCAAAAAGTCATAATTCATTCTCCCTTTCTCCTCGGTCCTCGTCGTGACCTCCCCTTGATTTCTCGTCGCTTTAAACCCTTTCTTTTACCAGATATCCATCTACATAGTTTTCTACGAATGCACGATGAGCCCGGTCCTCGAGTCTCAGCTGTCGCGCTTGGGCTTGGGCCTGGGGCCCGAAAGCCCGGGTACCCGGCCTCGGGCTTTGGAAGCCCGGCCCGGCCCAACTATTAGGTTTGAGCAGGCTCGGGCTCCTTGACTCGAAACCCCGGGCCTTTTATCCATGATTCAGCGTGTGTCCATATCAACATACACTTTGCACGCAAATGAAAAGTTACCAGGACTTGAGAGTACACGTCGTCAATGCTGTGTGCAAAGATCGCTCCAGCCTCCCGAGCTTGAACACGGACCACAAAAAATATGTAACGAGTGATGGTTGAGCCAATCCATGGTCAGCCAGGTACCGCCTTTCAGCCCAGATCACCTGCTGTCTGCTGCCAAACACCGATTATCTCCCTTGTGTCTGGCATGAAAAAGGCTGAACCGCAAGCTCCGTGAGCAGATCTCATGAGCACAGCATTGCGTCCTGATCGGGAGCCAGTGATCCTGCTGACTCATGCTCTGATTAGTGATCCAATGATAATTACGAGTTCGGCACCATCCCCCCCGCTTTCTCTGCCGTCCAGTGTTCGCTTCAAAGCTCTTTTGTCCGACACACCCCATACCCCAGCGCACAAAACCTTCGATCTAATGGGAAAGGAAAAGGAGGACAGACCAAAGAAGAAGCCGGGTCGCGTGTGCGTGCAGAAACATCTCTGACGGATTCCTGAACGGGGTCGCTCATTCCCTCGCGTAGTCCGACTTCATGCGCTGAATGTCGTCGTCTGAAACTTCGTTGCGACAGATCCGTGCGTCAACGAGACTTGGCTGAGCTGACGTGAAGTGAACTCGTGTGATAGATCCCTTGTGGAAAATGTGTCTCGCGGTATGAGGTTGACGGAATGCTGTGGGTCTGCGGCTGACACGAAGGAACTTGCAGAGGGTGTGGATCTATATGTCCTGATGGTAAGTTAGCCCGCCGTTGTGCACGATCACCCGTTCTGTGACCTGACGCTTTGTAGGCCAACTCTCCTCCGGTACGCCTTCCATCGCGCCTTCTCCAAGTGCAGCTTTTCGAATTCGAGCATCTAGGCAAAGGGAACCGGTAGCTCAGCCTTTCTCAAGCTCGTACCTCGATGCTGATCTCTCACAGAATGATCCTCGCGAACACAGAAGACTTGCACAACCGTATTGCGACGCTCTGCGCTCGCATCCGTGACCTTGAAGATGCACTCCGGACCTTCCAAGAGTCCGTATCGACCCACCCACATCCCCTCCTGCGAGAAGATCTGCTCGGCCTCAAAACCCAGACTCCGCCCCGACCCAATCCATCCGCCTCGCCGACCTTAAGCTGCGATCAGTCTTCGTCGTCTCCCCGTGTGTCGGACGAGGGCTCGGACGCTCGGACGTCGCCGGAGGCAGACGGAGCCTTAGTTGACGCATTTGGTACGTGACTGATTGTCCTCATGGCTTCATGCCCATCGGCGACTAGGCATGTTAACGATCGGACCGCATGGCGAGGCGAACTTCCTAGGACAAACAGCCCGCTCAGAGGTGTGTATGCATGCCCCCATGTTCCCTCCTTCCGTCACAATGCTGGATTACCGTGCAGCATCTCTTACGTGCCCTGTCCAAATCCGAAGCCCCTCTTCCCATCATCCCTCGCAGGCTATCAAAGCGTATCGTCTCACTCGCTTTCCCGGATTTGGAGAAAATGGATCTCAGTCTCGGGCGTGAGATATACGGCCATCTGCCTCCGCTGTCCGAAGCGATAGAACTGTGCGACATGTATGTGACTCATGCAACATACTTGTAAGCTCTTGACGTTGTGCATGGATGGAAGGACAGCCCTTTCTGACCCCTGTCTCCGAGAAACATTTCGCTGCCGCGAACGGAGCTGATCGATGATGTCTTGGAGACAGTGTATCGCGCGGGGTGAGTGGGCCGATTCACCGTCTCGCGCCGCTGTGTGTCCTCGTGCTGATGCACCAGCCCAGAGCTTTCGAAAATCTGCACAACCCGCACAATCTCTCCCTGCTTTTCGCTGTCTTCGCCATCGCGCTCGTCCTGGACCCTGTCAAGAATCCGTGGAGCATCGAAGCACGAGAGTGTTATCATCTCGCAAGGGCTGTTCTCGCTATCGTGTCGCCGTTGAAAGAGACGACACTAGCGGCTATCCAGGCTCTGGTGAGAAGCACACACTTGGTTTCAAGCAGCCCACCTTACTCACTCTTGATGCAGCTGCATCTCGCATCGTACCTGGAGCTTAGTGACTGGGAAGCGACGGGTCCCAATCAGGGCTGGCTGCATGTGGGGATGGCCGTGCGTCTCGCATACGGGGTGTGTCGTTGGATCAATCTCTCCCTGAATGCTCAGCTGAACGATTGCTTCATAGATCGGCTTACGTGAGACCATTCATCCAGCCTTTGCCACACATCATTCAGCATCACTCTCCTAGACCTGAACAGCAAGCGATGGAAATTGTGCGATTCGGAATCGAAGAGACGTCATCGGTTGTTCTGGCAACTCTTTGTACAGGACACATGGATTGTGGGTGCCCACTCTGTTTCGTGCCCAGCTCTCAATGACTCAATTTTGTAGAGCGCTTCCCTGGGCCGACCGCCGACTGTCTCGGTGATACACACGGATTGTCCGTATCCGGACGATGAAGTCATTGGCCCAGACGGAGTGAAGGAAATGAGCTGTGCGTTGCAGCAGGTGCACCATGTATAAACGCTTACCTCCAAGCAGATCTGACATGGGTCTCGAAATACTCATTGCTCATGCATGATGTGATAGGGGCATCCCTTCCCAATAAACCTTACAATGCGATTTTGGCTTTGGATCGTCGCGTCCGCGACTTCTATGTCCCGCCGTCTCTGCGGCCCGTGTGTGGGGCACCTCCGCCCGTCGACCGCGGAAAGCACATGATCCAGTTGCTGTGTTTAATCATCAAGGAGAGCAGTGCGTACCTTTGCTTGTTACACATGTCAGTTGCTGAATTGACGTCCTTCTAAGCCCTCCTGAATCTGCACCGGCCGTACTTTACTCAGGCGCTGCACGATCAGCCCGAGGACTTGGCCACTCATCGATACATTCCCTCTGTCATGGCGACGTATCGATCTGCGTGGCGGCTCATTCGCCTTGCTTCAATATGGAGAGATCAAGGGCCAGCGGTGTCTCGCATCGGGTGTGCCTGGTCTCCTGCGGTGTCAGCTGCGGTGAGTCTTGTATTGTTTCCAGGGCTACTGCTGGTGCTCATCCTTCGAAGCTTGTCATGTGTGTGTTAGTGATCCGCGCCCCATCGTCTAAGATGACGGCGTCGGCCCTGGAAGAGCTGGAAGTCGTGTCGCAGCTGTTCCAAGACGCAGCTTCTAACAGCCGATTTGCCCAGTGCATGAATGTGAGAGTTCATCAGTTATTCTGTATCGCTGTTTCTGAGCTTGAGTTCGCGCAGGGAGCCGTTATGATGCTGAACCACAAAGCACAAGCAGCCGTCGCCAAAAACCCGGATATCGTTCCACCCCAGGCATGCATAGTCACGCCTGCCGATCTGGATCGTCTGGGTGGGCGGACGCACCTGGTGACCCCTACGCCAGCTCCCCCGGCCGACTTCAACGACTGGAGGACGGAACAAGTCGACCCGACTGACTTGTCTGCCGAAGCCACAAGCGAGCGCTCGCAGATGCACCCGACCAGTGCGCAGGACATGGACAGCTTCGATGTGGGGGAGCCGTCTCAGTTCTACGTGAGCGATGTAGACATGGCCTCTGCAATGGCCGGGACGGACTATGGACTTCTGCCCGAGTTTGCCGACTTCGCGACGACTTCGCCCCCATTGGATGTAACATGGCAGAGTCTTGTTGAAGAGCTGGGATTCTGAGACGAACTGTTCGTTTATCTTGTAGAAGGATTACATAATAGATATTTCCAAATCAGGAGAGCGGAGGACTTGCACGTGATGAGGATCCACCAATCCACGGCGATTTTCTACCCCTTCACACCGGTGTCGGACCATGGAATGGACCAGTCACACAACGGGTTTCAAGTCAGAATAGTTCAACCAAATTCAGGGTATTTCGATTTGATACAAGAGCACAGAACACACAGAACAACAATACAGCAATGACACAAACATTTCTTCTTTAGTAGGATCCACCGCTGATCTGCAACCAGATGTTGAGTTTTCAACGATAAGCAGTGAAAGAAAGAAGCACCCACCACCGCCTTGTCAGCAGCAATCTTGTGGCCCTTGCCCGCCGAGGTCACCTTCAGACCCGCAAAGTTCCAGTTTCCGGAGCACGCGCCGCAGTCGATCACGACCGACTGCGCGCTGCTGTCAACCGCGACCGTCGTCGTTCCACCCGTGAACGCCACGTTCGAGATCGGCCCGCCCTTTCCGGGCGTGCCGTCGTTGGCGGGGTAGCTCTGTGTGATCAGCACACCGTAGTCGCTGATGCCCGAGATCACGTTCCTGGGGGAAGGAGGCAGAGTCAGTGCATCGAACCGACGGTCCACACCCATTTACGAAGCAGACGCACGAGTCGTAGGTGACATCAGAGACCTTGGCGCCGGTCGCGCTCGCGTCGACCTTGATGCGCAGACCGTACAGCCCGCCGCTGATCGTGTTGCGCGCCGCGCGGAAGTTCGTCACCGAGTGGCCCGACGCGATCGACCCGATCGAGATCCCGTGGCTGCCGATGCAGGTCGTGTCCTGGATCGTGATCGCGTTGCCCTTGTTGACCGCGACGCAGTCGTCCTGGTTCATGACCTTGCACTGGGACACGGTCACCGAGTCGGCGCTGATGTCGAACCCGTCGGTGTTGTGGCCGAGCGAGGATCCGGCCGCTGGCGAGTATGCTGGGTGTCAGCAGGTGATGATATCCCAGATTGACCACGCACAGTTGTCCACGGTCACCTGCTGGATCAGAGTAGCGCCGGTGGTGCCGACGGAGATGGCCTGAGCCGGAGAGTTGAGGACCGTGACCGACGCGAACGTGCCAGAGCCCTTGAATCTGAAAACGTGCTCGTTAGCTTCAAGCCTCGGCGACACAAGGCAGCGCAACTTGACGAAAGGATGGGGCTTGGTCGAGCCGCCGTTGGTGCCTTTTCCGTCCCAGTAAGCAGCACCGTTGCCCTGCAAACTCGGTCAATCGACGGCGCTGCGCAACGCGGATATCGCAACCGACATTGATCTTGTGGTTACCGCCGTTGAAGTTGATGTTGTTCGTGTTGAATGTGATCAAAGGACCCGCAGCTGGAACAAATGAGTATTCCATGAATAGTCCCGAGCGGTCGAGGACGCGAACTGACAGGATGTCTTGGCAAACGTGATGTCCCCGTTCATCGTCACGGTCGCACCGCTGGCAGCCTGTGAAGCGGATGAGCGCGGCAAAAGGCAACGGCGGCCGATCGACTTACCGCAATGGTGAGCGTGGACCCGGACGGGACGGTGAACGCCTCGATCACGACATTCGAGCAGCCCGAGAGCTTGGACGCGCTCGAGACGCTGTTGACCGTGCACGTCGCGCGCTTGGCGGTGTCGGTGCGGGTGACGTTGCTGGGCATTGCGACAGCGACCGCGACGAGCGTCGCCAGATGCAGGAAGGTCGACAGAGAGAGCATTTAGTCCGTGTGTGTGTGTCACCGAGGACAGAGAGAGAGCGAGACTGAGTTTTCACCAGCTCGCTCTGCACCTCTTTATACAATCCACGAGCTGCGGGTTTAGATCCAAGTTGGCTCTCGCACACGCGGGCAGTGATGGTCATAAAGATGGCGAATCCGGACGCGCCGGGACCCATTGCTTTCTCCCGAAGAGGAACCGCCCCGACAACCAGGCAATAGGTCAGGGAATGCTAAAATCCGCGCATCAGCATTCACACGGGAGCGTTCACATGGCAGCGGGGTTGCCAACCGCTGACCTAGCGTTCAGTGCAATATTCCCAGATTATAGTCTCCGAGGCCCGTGATGAATGGGTGTAAACTGGAAAAAACGTCTGAGAGACGCACGTCAGAGTGGGGAGATCAGGCCGATCGGGAGAACTTACCACGGCTATCCATGCCTCTTTTGCATTCCAGATGACCCCATCCTCTTTCGTCTGAGGAGTAGCTGCCCATTCTCGGTGCTGAAAACGTTGGTGTCGTACCGTCTCAATGTCGATGTTGATAGGATCAACGACCTGAGCTTGAGCATTTCCTGAGCATCTCCCGAGACTGTTCAGTGGTCTTGCAAGAAGGACCAAACACGCGGTAAAGCTCACGTTTAGCTTTGCGCCGCGGTCCGCGCTGCTCCCGTTCGGTGAAATACAGGTCCTGAGGTCGGGGCATATGATGC
Source organism: Mycena citricolor (assembly GCA_963692855.1). Taxonomy (NCBI): domain Eukaryota; kingdom Fungi; phylum Basidiomycota; class Agaricomycetes; order Agaricales; family Mycenaceae; genus Mycena; species Mycena citricolor. The sequence goes on along the minus strand of CAVNYO010000096.1, from coordinate 56,461 downwards.
TTTACAGGATCAGTGCGTCCAATCGCAGAGTGAGTCGGTTACGTACCGAAAGTTACTTCGATGCCGGCTTTGACGTGAGTGTTTGAGAGCGTATGCAGTGGTCGCGCAGGTGTAGTTCTCGAAAAAGCATAAATGAGCCTCGATCGGTCGTCAAGAATGTTGCTCCAGAGCTCCCGACCAGTGGACGACAGGTACAGGGAAAAGCCAACCTGGTCTAAGTTGAAAGTCAACATGCCTAAGAATAGAGATAAGTGATCATCATCAGCGACGTCGGCCCTCTGAACCGACGGCTCTTGCGGCGGCCGCTGGATGTGTCTTCGACGAATGACCAGGCCAAGCAAATTTCAGGAAGTATTCCCATTCCAAGCAGTGTTCGACTCATGTGCTAACAATGAACCCCTTCAGACCACCCTTGGCACACCATTTATGGAGCGCATTCATGAAACGGACGCTTTGCTTCCCCCCACCGGCGCTTTTGATCTGGTCTGTCGTCTCCTGCAGCTGGTCGCGCTCTCTTTCGGGACTGAGATGTCTAGGCGTACAGCCAGAAAGCCCGCGAACCAACCAGCCCGCTTTTGTCTCTCTCCAGCCCACGTTTCCTCCGCCTCGTTGAGCGCGACCACAAGTCTCCTACTGGCTTCGGGTCGACGCCGTGCAGCTCCCTTTCTGGCTGTTTTAACACAGGCCAACTTGACCGGTCGGCAGAAAGACCCTGGGACACTAGCGTCTTGATCTTGAGCTTGATCTAGGCGAAACGAAGATTACGCGAGCTCGCGTTCGTGGTGAACGTGTTCACGCAGCTTCGCCATATTTAACCAGCTCGGGCGTAGTCATGGGAGCCTTCTAGCTGCCTGACCAGGATGGCTGATGGACGTAGGAGGGAAGCGACAAAAGGGTACGTATTAGACTCCAATCCAGTCCCTATGGTGACAGGTCAAGAGGACGATCGTGTGTTCATTGATGCGAATAGTGACTGGCTCGAGTCTAGTTGATATATTGTACCTGTTTTCCCGTTCCTTCATCAAATCATCCACCCTCAGCGCAAGCAAGTCCTCCGAGTTCCTCCTTCGTAATTCTGGAAAAGGTTCGGCTCATTAATTCGAGAAACGAGGACTAGTTTATACCTCATAGCGCGGAATCTCGGTGGCTCGAGTGGATGAAGGACATTCTGCGCGGAGTCTTCTGGAATCATGAGGCGCGTAAATCAAAATTCCTTGCTTGTATGTCTGAACTGGATACAGCGTTGAATTATGAAGTATTACTAAGAACATTTTTGACTTCCTTGTCCGCCATCAGCCTCAAAAGATCGGGCCGACTATAGTGGCCAGTACAATCCGCAAACATCTTGACCCTCAAAATGGCGTCCATATCCAGATCCGCATAGACAATCCCCTCCGTGTGCTCATCCAGAGGCTCACTCAAACGTCGTCCATCAGGCCCGAACACGGCAGACGACCCACCTCCGGGCTGAGCCATGATCGCACCGCCCGCGTTGTTGTGCGCAGCAATAGATTTGTCGCTCGTAAGCGCTGTGCAGTGCAACACGAAGCACCCCGCTTCGATAGCATACATCCGCGACTGCGTGTGGCATCCTTCCCGCGACATGCTCCACAAACCCGGCCCATCGTCTTTGTGCACCTCGAGGCTCGGCCAGGCAGCGACGTGGATATCCTCTCCCTGCGCAAGCGTCGCAAATTTCAGGAGCGGCTGTATGTGCTCCCAACAGCTGAGTGCCCCGACGCGGACCAGATCCTCGCTTGCGGGCCGGAGAAGCGGAAGTGGTGAGACAGCGGTGAGACAGTGGCCCGACGCGTCTCCAAACACGGTTCTCTCCATGTGCGTGGGCTTCATCTTGCGGCGGTGCCCAGACAACGTACCGTCGGGCCCCACCATGATTTGAGCAATGTAGAGACTGTTGTTCTCGTTCTCCGAAAACCCGAGACACACAGCGATGTCGTTGTCCTTTGCGCAAGCCTGGATAGCTCGCATCTGGGGCGAAGAGACGCTCAGGCTGTTCTTGATGTACTTTACACCGAGGTCAAAGTCCACCAGTCGTGTCCTTGAAAGGTTTCAGGCTTGTGCAGCAGTCTAGAATTGTAGCGCACTCACCAAATCCAACAAGGATATCCAGGAATCCAACACTCAGGAAAGACGACGAGCTTAGCACCATTCTCTGCCGCTGTAACGATCAGCTGGCACGTTTTGGCTACCGCCGCATTCAGATCGAACCAGCATGGCTCGGCCTGGGTGACGGCGACGCGTACCATCTTCGGGCTACTCGAGTTCATGAGCTGTCGATGTGGGAAATTCTGCAGCACAGACTGGAGCAACGATTCGAATATAAAGCTTCTAAATCGCACTCGGTGATGTTCCACCAATCATGAGGGAGCCTCGGGAATATCAGGGAACGTCGCAATGCGGAGACAATAACACATCAACTTTGGTCCGTGTCCGTCGGGCGAGGCCCAGTCCGTTTAACATAAGGCAGACCCAGAGAAGAGATGATAAACACGGAGTCACCAGAACTTCACTTATCACCGCCATCATGAGTGATAGACTCGCAGGCACTAGCCCTGAGTGAAAATCTTTTCTTCACATTGAACAACTTTTATGGCCCAAGAGGCCAATTTGGACACTTTGGAGTAAGTATGTGAAAATTGAGATATTTGAACCGTGTATAATACAAGCTCATAATGTTTTGACATGTGAAATCCAAAGAAAAATGCATGCAGATATTGTGAAATATACAAGAAACAATCCTTGAGTCTTTTGTACAAAGACACAAAATTACTTGAACTGTGGTCCTGTTCAAGTCCTTAATCCATGTTGGTTCCATGAACCACATACAGTAATTTACCAATAGACTACTCAATTGGGGTCAGATTCTCTGGAAAAATCCAGCAAGATTCTTGAAGCTAACCCTCCCATCATTTCTTTCATTCTAGGAAACATGGGACATTGTTACCACCACCATCTCATGGTATAGGCCCCATGGGGTACCTACTGGATGCCCTTAGACATAGCTCTAGAGTTTGCACAGCAGGTACCCCCAGCAGGGGTGCAGGGGGCAGCTGGCTATTTTGGGGGCAGGGGGCCTGGATTTGGGGAAAACACGCAGGGTCAAGGCACTGCTTGATAGTGGTTGTAGCACCTGTTATATTGATACCGACTACGCACAAGCGGAGAGATTGGACATCCAAGAGCTTTCACAACCCATCATAGCCTGTGTGACAATCAACACAGAATATGATCGAAAAGACAAGTCAATTCCAAGACTGGAGAATACAACACAATGGCTACTGTATTTATACTAAGTCCAGCCTGAGTCTTATCTACATCAAATGAGTCATCTGACTATGTACTGTGTGGAGCTTTGGTCATGGGTTGTAGTATAGACTTCTGGAGCACACGCTGCGCGACCTCCTGTGCAGATAACCCTCTTGAACCCTAAACCCGGACCGTGTGGTACCGTGATCCGTGATAAGATAGTCCCATGTCAATGATAAGATAAGGTGATTGATGGAATGATTGTGAAAAATGATTGAATCATGACATTACCCCCTCTCTAGGGTCAATGTCCTCATCGACAGGGCCGATCAGTGTGAAGACGTTGTCATGGGGGTCAAAAAGTTGTTGTCAGGGATATGGAAGCCGCTCGTCTTTGGGTATGTAGCAATGGATGAGGTAATCCCAGTGGTCAGCTCGGAGTATTGGCACAGCGCGAATGTGGGTGTTCAGATCAGATTGTTTTTTCTCCCAGGCTGCCAAGACCTTCTTTGCGTGGGTAAGGTGACGCGATGGTTCCCAGGTGTTTTCGCTGTGCGGCCATCCCTTCCATTTGATCAAGTATTGTTTCCCTCGGCCAATTTTCCGTTCTTTCATGATCTCTTTGACTTCCCACTCTTTGGCTCCTCCAATCATCTTTGCCACGGGTCTCTTCTCTTGGCAATGGGGGGGTGGTTTGTGATAGGGTGTTAACAATGACTCGTTGAACACCGGGTGTCTCCGGTCCGTATCCGGCAAGTCCAGTTTCCATGCAGCCGCTCCAACCTTCTCCAGAATCTCGTACGGCCCTAATCTCTTGTCGCTCATCTTCTTTGATGGCCTATCTGTCTCAATAATTTCTCCTTCCACATACACCTTCATCCCAACCTTCAACTCCGGAACTTCTTTTCTTTGATTATCATAGTATTTTTTCATTTTTTCATTTTTTCATTTGCTTTTTCTAATGCTGTTTTTGCTTTGTCTTGTATTTCTTTCATTCTTTTCACAAGTTCCTTCGCCGACTCATTCCTCGATTCCATCCTCTGCTCTACTCCTTTCCATGGGTGATATCTGTGGTTGCGTAAAATGGCAATACTTTGGTGGATGTGTTCATTTTGTTGTTATATGTGAACTCCGCCATTCCCAGCCACTCCGACCAATCTGTCTGATGGTAATTGACATAGATGCGGAGATAATGCTTGATCTCCTGATTCATGCGTTCTGTCTGCCCATCCGTGATTGGGTGGTATGCAGTCCCAGGGTTCATCTCTACTCCCAACATCCAATTTGTTTCCTTCATGAAGCCCTTGATGTACCGTGCATCCCTGTCAGTGATGATCTTGCGAGGGATCCCGTGATAACGGAAGACCCGGTCCCAAGTTAGCTGTGCTACTCCTTTGCTAGTGATGTCAGTACTGATTGGTTCCACGTGAATCATTTTTATGAGGGTGTCACACCACACATGAATTGCATCATACCCATTGCTGACTGGTAGAGGTCCAATTTGGTCCATTGAGATGATTTCCCATGGGGCACTTGGTACTGCGTGTGGATGCAGAGTTCCTGTCCTTGCCCTCTTTGTCTTTGTCCATTGGCACGCCTCGCACGTCTGGATGTATTTTCGGATCTGATTTCCCATCCTTGGCCACCAATAATTCCTTTCCACCATTTCCTGTGTCCAGTTGATCCCCGCGTGTCCAACGAGAGGCGTGTCATGGTGTAGTCCAATGATCTTGTCTCGTAGCTCCTTGTCCCTTGGTACGTAGAGCTTCCCGTGATACGTGATAAGTCCATCTTCCTTTTTCCATCCGGGGAGAGACTTCTCCAATGCTGCCTTGACACTTCCATCAATTGATCGAATGGCCTTGATCTCATTGGTCAGCTGTTGATCCTGTCCCTTGAATATAACTTCTTGTGATTGGAACAGCTTGGGCTTCAACAAGGTGATGTCCTTGTTGTCGTTCTTGCCTTGGTCGTGATCTGCCCATTGTGATAGGAGATCTGCCTTGCGGTTGAGTGCGCTGGGCCGGTGTCGTAAGGTGAAATTGAATTCTGCCAATTCTGTGATCCATTGTGCTTGCCGTCAATTGAGCTTCTGCGGCTTCCGGAAGTACTCAAGATTCTGATGATCAGTGAAGATCTCGAACGTCTCCGTGGCTCCCAGTAGTAGCTGTCTCCATTTGTCCAATGATAGCATGATTGCCAGCATTTCCTTGTTGTAGATCTTGTAATTTTGCTTGGTTTTGGTCAATGCGTGCAAAATAAATGCAATTGGGCGCCAAATGCCATCTTGGTTTTGGCTCAAAACAGATCCTGTTGCCCTTTCCAAAGCATCAGCTTCCAGACGATATTGGCCGGTGTCATTTGGCAGTGCTAAGACCGCATCCTCCGCAATTCTCTTCTTTAATCCATCGAATGCTGCAAGCTCATCCATACCCCATGACCATCCTGCCTTCCCTGTCAGCCGTGTTAACAGTTTGGCCACCTCCGCATATCCCCGAACAAAGCGTTGATAGAAGTTTGTGAATCCAAGGAAAGCTTGGACTTGTTTGACGCTCTTTGGTTCCGGCCATTCCATCACGCCCTTGATCTTCACAGGGTCCATCTGCATCGAGTTGTGTTCAATGATTACACCCAGATACTCGATCTCTGTGCGTTCGAACTCGCACTTTTCCAGCTTCAGGTACAGTTTGTGCTTTTGCAGCAACTCGAATACCCGTTTGGTGATTCATCAATGTTCATCCAGATTATCTGTGAAGATCAGTATATCGTCCAGATAGACCACAACATGTCCCTCGTTGATTACTTCCTGTAGGATATTGTTCATCATGTTCTGGAACGTTGCCGGCAAGTTTGTCAGTCCAAAGAACATTACTAACAGTTTGTATAGACCACGATTTGTCTGGAATGCGGCCTTCCATTCGTCACCTTCTTTGATCCGGACATTATTGTATCCCCATCGGATGTCCAATTTTGTGAAGAATTTCGCACCGCACAGCTTGTGAACTAGTTCAGAGATCAGTGGCAATGGGTACCGGTTTCTGATGGTCATTTTGTTCAGTTTTCGATAATCTTGGACAGGCCATAGGGAGCCGTCTTTTTTCTTGACAAAGAAGAACGCCGAGGCCATGGGTGATTTGGATGGTCTGATACGTCCACTGGCCAGATTCTCCTCAAGGAACTCGTCCAGCTTGACCTGTTCATTCCATGACAGCAGGTAGACCTTGTAGTCCACTGCCTTGGAACCGGGTTTGAGTTCAATTGCGTGGTCCCATGTGCGTCTGTCTGGTAGCGAGTCAAACAATTCTTTTGCGAACACCTTGATGAATTCCCAGTATTGATCCGGAACCTTCCCTTCGGTCATTCTCTCCTTCTCCTTTTCCGCTTCTTCTGCGAACTTCTGCACCAGCGTTTCTTTTAGCCGTAGATCAACCTCCTTCCCAAAGTTGACCAATAGGATTGATTCTCCTTCCTCCAACTCTGATGCACACGTGTCCAGGTCAACCAAGTCCATATCTACCATTGCCTGGTGCTCCTTGTGACCCCTCATGTTACACTGTTCTGGACATTGGCTGAATCTCATTGTCTGCTCTTGCCAGTCCACCTTGGGGTTATGCTCTGTCAGCCAATCAAGGCCGATGAAGATCCGGACTTTTCCCAAGCACGTCAGGAGGAACATGTGTGTTTCCACATGAGGGCCGATTCTCATCCTCAAATCGACATAGTGGGTGATCCGGCCACTGATGTTCTTGTTGAAGGTTGTTTGTATTAGCGACTATCACAGTATGTAGACATGACATCATATGTAGTATCTTTAGATTACTTTGGCTCGCTCCACAATGACCTCATACCTGACCTCATTATTGCGTCATCCATTACTCATCTATGATATCACTACTCCACTATGACATCATGATATCTGCTCCAGACTGGTATATAAACCTAGTACTATATGCTCCATATCCTCAGCTCTGTGTCTTCTACACTTGCTGAGGTATGCATACTCTCTTATGATCTCTTACGACTCATACTCATGACTTGTACCTAGACTCTGTCTCTATAGGTACTGCTAATGTTAGCTCTGTGTCTTCTACACTCGCTGAGACTCTGTCTCTATAGGTGATTGCTACTGGTCGTATCTCCACTGCGCAATATTGTCTGCGACAGTTCTTGGTGTTGTCGGCGTTTTGGGCCATGATGGGTTGGGGGAGTTCCTGGATATCCAATCTTTCTGCCCGCGCGTAGTCAGTGTTGATGCAACAGGTACTGCAACCGCTGTCAAGCAGTGCCTTGACCCCACGTGTCCTCCCTGAGTCCAGGCCTGTGATCTGGACATATACGTCCATTGAATGCCTCTTCCTCTCTACCTGGTAGTTATGCAACTCCTGCGCCAACCTACTGGGTTGAGGGCCCTTCTGTTTCTCGGCTGCTGATCTCCTCTGGACGGCATCTGGCACCCTGGTTTGTTTGGGTGCTTCTGGAAACTTGATTTCGGCAGATTCCTTAGGTGCTTCCTCCTTTTCCAAGGAACGAGCCTTCGGAGCAACGCTCCCCTTTCCGGTCTTTGTTGACGTGGTTTCTTCTCCACGAGCCATAAATATGTTTCCAAAAATAATTTATCCGCAGCCGCTGTCTTCTGATCCTTTTTATCTTGTAAGTATTTTCTATTTAGAGCTATTTTTTCCTGGCGTTCTTTTTCCATCTCGGCAATAAGAAAGTTGTGAATATTAGTACGTAATGAGTCTGAGATTGTGTATGTATGAGGAGAATCGTTCATATCTTCAATCGAAACAAGTACAGAAAAATGTCCATAGTCCAGATGCTCCACCTCCTTGGCTAGAGGAGTGGAGCGCTTCAAAAACCCTTCTTGCGCAGCTTCTCGGCGATCTCCTTGAGGAACTCGTTGTCCTTGTCCCCGTTCTCAATCTCTTCAAGCATCATGGCCCACTTGAAGACCGTGCGCTTCTTCCTCGGCTCTGGGCGGTTCCACACAATGTGCCCGGGCTGCTGACAGTTGTAGCAAATGATATTGTGGCCCCGGGTATGGGTGCGATCAGCTTCCATTGGAACTGGTTTGTTGGCAGCGGGTTAGGTTGGAGCAGGTGCAGGTGCTGCTGGAGTGGCTTGAGGACGGAATTGGGGAGGTGGTTGTGGCGTGGAGTGCCCGTGCAATGCTTTGCGCAGCTGATTGCGCAGAGCATTTGCCTCGATGTTGACACACCAGTCCTTGAAGGCACCATACGCCTTGGGCAAGGGGACACCAGTGTTGTAGAGGCAACTTGTGATCTCGCTGCTCAACCTGCGCTCGAGGAACTCAATGAGAATGTTGTCCTGATCCCCCTTCTTGTACTCGCCCTTGTTGTCGGTGGAGGTGACCACATTGTAGCCCGTGTCTGCAGCCAGCATCTCAAAGTTGGAGATATAATCTGCGAAGGATCACCTATTCTGGCGCAGAGCCATGAGTCGAGCGGCGGCAACTTGCTCCACGTTGGATTCCCCAAAGGCCCTCTGAAGTTCCTCTAAGAAGGTTGCTGAGGTGACCCCAACCTTTATTCCATTAAGGCTTTCAAAGTTGCGCTGTTTCCAGTTCATTGCCCATCTCGAGGCGGTGCAGCTTGTCCCAGCCTCGTTGCGGAGGTAGGAGAGGATGAAGAGGATTTTTGTCTCATCCTGCAAGAACTCCGACCAATAGGCACCAATGTAGGTGGTGCATGAGTCCACAAAGCCCATATATGTAAGGGCAACCTCGAGGCCCGATCTCAGAGTCCTGACAAGGGAGAGTCCAAAGCGTCAGATAAGGGGATCGACTAGTACAGGAGACTGGCAAACCTGACAAGGGAGAGTCCAAAGAGAAACCAAGTTGGGGACTCTCCTTGTCAGGGCCCACTATATATAGCCTACAGAACAATGGATGACCAAGCACAATGGAAGCGCCAGACAATGGGGCCAGGGAACAATGAGGGGCCGGATCGGGGGAAACAATGGGAGCCGGACCGTCGGAGCAATGGGGGTCCGGGCCGGAGTATCATGTGGGTGCGCTTGGCAGGGGAGTCCGGACCGAAGCATGTGACACTTGACAGACGGCCCGTGCTTGGTCACATGCGAGATCCCATGATGATCGGACGAAAGCAGGGGTTCCCCTGACATCACCCCCCCTCTTGATTGCGGCGCCTCGATGCAAGGTACGGTTAGGGGTCGACGAGTTCCTGAAGGGTAGCGAGTCGAATACGGCTGCTGCAATAACGCGTGGCTTCCCCGGGTATCTGCGGTAGAACGCTGCTACTGCGTCGTCAGCAAAAACGTCTGAGTGCTTGACCCACTGGTCGTGAGACGGGTCATAGCCCTTCCATCGTACTCGGAACCAGACACTCCGGTAGTGCATTTTTGCGTCTAGGATCTCCTCCACTTCCCACTCCTCCCCTTCGCCTTGTCCCAGGACAGGGGGTGGTTCCTCGTGACGCAGGCAAGTGGGGAACGGGTTGTTCTCGGCCAACTGGAGCTTGACCACAGGGAAGACTGGGTGGAGGCGAGAGAGGCTGGTGGGGAGGGCGAGTTTGTATGCGCCCCGGCCCACGACTTGGGTGACTTTGAAGGGGCCCAGGCGTCGGTGGGAGAGGCCGCGAGAGGGTCGCGTTGTCGTGATGTCTGAGGCGTCGAGCCAGACCCGGCTGCCAACCTTGATGTCGGGAGCGGTAGTCCTTTGTCGGTCATAGTACCTCTTGTACTCGTCTTTTGCTTTGACCAGTGCTGATTTAGCCTCGGTTACACCCGACGCGACTCGGTCCAGAAACTCGTTGGCAGACTCTGCTCGGGTGGAGCGCTGCTCTGTTGGCTCGAATCCCATGCGTGGTAAACGTCCTGTGTCCGTCATGAAGGGAACCTGCTGGGTCGAGGAGTGGACGTGGTTGTTGTAAGCGAACTCAGCTGCAGGCAAGAGCTCATCCTAGTTGTCCTGCTTGTAGCTGGTGAAGATCCGGAGGTACTGTTCCAACTCCTGGTTGACCCGTTCGGTCTGGCCATCAGTCTGCGGGTGGTAAGCGGTGGACGTGGCAGGGGAGACGCCAACCAGCTTCCATAGCTCTTGGGTGAAGTCTGCCACAAACTGAGGGCCACGGTTCGAGACGTATTTGATGGGTAATCCGTGGTGTCGCCAGACATGCTTGTAGAACAATCGAGCCATCCCTTCGGCCGAGAGGCGAGTGTGGCACTCAATGAAGTGAGCACGCTTCCCTAGCATATCAACGACCACCATGATGGCATCGTAGCCATGCGCCTCAGGCAGCTCCACGATAAAGTCCACTGACACCGATTCCCAACGCTCCGAGGGGATCTCCGTGGGGTGAAGCTCTCCGGTGGGGAGTCGTCGGAGGGCCTTGGTCCGACAGCACAGGTCGCAGGTGGCCACGTACCGGCCAACATGTCGTGAGAGCTGGGGCCACCAGTAATTCCGGGAGACCAGCTCCAGCGTCTTGAAGCGGCCTGCATGCCCTGCAACGCGGGTGTCGTGGTGTTGCTCAAGGATGCGTCGCCATAGGTCTCTGTCACGCGGAACCACTAGCTTCCCATGGAAGTAGAGGAGGCCGTCCTGGATGCACCATTCCGCTGCTACAGCGGAGCGGGCCCCCTTCATCCCTTTCAGAAGCCGTCGCGCTATAAGCGCAAGTTCTTCCTCGAGGTCAGGGTCACCGGAGAGCGATTCCCGAATGTCACGGACAAGCAGGGCTTCCAGGCCAGAGACGGACAGTCCTTCGAGTGCTCGCACATGGAACAGTTCCGGTTTCAACAGGGTGACGTCCGTGTTGTCTGAAGGGGCTCCGTGGTCCGGGCGCCGGGAGAGCGCGTCTGGTCGTCCCATGAGCCGGCCGGGTTGGTGGTGGAGCGTGAAGTCGAAGCGGGATAGGTAGAGCAACCAACGGGCTTGCCGGCGGTTGAGGTTCTGGGCCTTGCGGAAGTACTCCAGGTTCTTGTGATCGGTCCAGATCTCCACGGGGTGTTTGGCGCCCTCCAGGAAGTGCCGCCACTCCTCCAGCGCCCGCACAATTGCGAGCATCTCTTTGTCGTGGATCTCGTAGTTGCGCTGGACGTCATTAAGGCTCTTGGAGAAGAAGGCGACTGGGTGCCACTTGTCATCCAAGGGGGACTGCTGCGAGATGACGGCTCCTGTGGCAAAATCGGAGCTGTCAGCTTCTAGGCGGTAAGGACGAGAGGAGTCTGGGAGGAGAAGAACCGGCGTGGAGGTAACTGCATCCTTCAAGGCCTGGAACGAAGTGGACTCGTTGTCGCCCCAAGACCACGGTACGTCCTTCTTGGTGAGGTCAAAGAGCAGGCGTGCAACGTGCGAGAAGTCCCGGATAAACCTCCGATAGAAGTTAGTGAACCCAAGGAACTGCTGCACTTCCTTCTTGTTAGAGGGGGCCGGCCATTCAGCTACGCCCGCCACTTTGACGGGGTCCATCTCGACGTGGTTGTGGGAGATGATCACGCCAAGGTACTCAATGGACTCCATCTCGAATTCGCACTTCTCGGCTCGGAGATACAACTTGTTTTCGCGGAGGCGCCGGAGGACTTTATTTACAATACGACGATGGAGGTGAGGGTCGGAGTGCGCAATGAGGATGTCGTCCAGGTATACCATGACGTCGCCCGAGAGGATGAGGTCCTGGAGGATGTCATTCATCATGGTCTGGAACGTCGCAGGGGAGTTGGTAAGGCCGAAATACATCACCAGTGGCTCGAAGAGCCCACGGTTGGTCCGAAACGCAGCCTTCCACTTGTCTCCTTCTCGTATCCGTACGTTGTTGAAGCCCCACCGAACATCGAGTTTGGTGAAGAAGCGGGCTCCCTTGAGCTTGTTGATCAGGTCGTTGATCAAGAGAAGGGGGTACCGATTCTTCACTGTCATTGCATTCAGTGCCCGGTAATCCTGGACAAACCGTAGGCTGCCATCCTTCTTCTTGACAAAGAAGACGGGGGAGGCCATGGGGGACTTCGAGGGTCGGATTCGGCCGGTGGCCATGCCTTCTTCGATGAAAGCGTCGAGCTGCTTCTGCTCCAGGGGGGAGATAGGGTAGACCTTGCAGTTTGTTGGCTTTGCATCGGGCACCAGTTCGATGGCGTGGTCCCAAGGGCGACGTTCCGGAAGATTGTCGAAGGATTCTTTGCTGAAAACATCCTCAAACTCGCGCGCCCACTCGGGTATGGAATCTCGAGAGGGGGCAGAGTTCTTGGCAAACGCCTCTGCGAGACGCTGGGAGACGGTGCTAGTGGCTCGGATGTCTTCAGAAGGGTTGAAACGGGTGTAGAAGATACGGTCACCGGTTTCCAGACAGTCTTCTTCTTCATCGGAATCTTCTCTGTCGTCTTCCTGGAGTAGCGGCATAGCCTCGTCTCCGCGGTCTTCCATGTCGACGACGCAGATGGAGGGGGCAGGGCCTTGTCGGGCTGACCGGAGTGCTCGGGCCGAAATTCGGGCTATCCGTCTCTCTTGGCGGGACTCCTCGGTGCAGGTGGAGCAGCCAGACGGGCAGCGGCTCATCTTCACTTCCTGCGTGTCCCAGTTAATTTCCGGGTTGTGCTTCCGAAGCCAGGAGTAGCCGAGGATCAGCTTCTGCTTGCCAAGCCGAGTGACAGCAAGCTGGACCCGCTCACTGTGTCCTCGGTAACACAGGACCACATCGGCAACTTGTCGAGCGGAGCCAGCTTCGTTTGGCGTGCCGTCCACGTTGTAGACTGGGACAGGCTGGGAGAGCTGCCGGACCGGAAGTCGGTTTTCGGAGGCGTAGGTGGAGTCGATGAAGTCCGACGTGGCGCCGCAGTCGACCAGTCCGTTGAGGGAGAGCTGGACTGCGTTGTCGGTGGACTGGATCTCCAGGGGGAGGTGCAGGGAGTTGGCGCCAGGGGAGGCCGCAATCACATAGCGCTGAGGGAGTTTTCGTTCCCACTTTTCCTTGCGGACCAGCGGGACTGAGCGGGGGGCAGGAGGTACGTCTATCGTTTTGTTTGTGGGGGAAATGAGGTCGCATTCATCATACAGACATTCGAAACAATTACGTGAGGCGATCGAGGGTGTACTATTCACTCGTCGCGGGGAGAAAACCCTGCTCCAACTCGTCGGCAATCTCTGCTTCATGCTCTTCTACGGCCGCCGTAGTTGCTAGCCGGGCTACTAATTCCGCCAACAGGTCGCTTCCCAGCTGATTGATCACTTCGTCCAGTACGTCGGTGTGCCGGACATCAGCGGCGGTTGGGCAGTCTCGGGCCAGATGTCCTGGGCTGCCGCATCGGAAGCATGTGCGACGAACACTGCTGCGGGCTCGGGTTTGGTTGATCTCCATGGGAATGCCTGGTGGGAGGACTACCGGGGCTGGTCGGGGAGCAGGGGGTGGGGCGACCACTGGAGGAGCCATGGGGCGAGGGCGGGGAGCCGCAGGAGGCGGAGCGCGGGGTGAAGAGAACACCTGTCCTCGTGCTGCTCGGGCGGCCACCTCGGCGTTGTACTGGCGGAATGCGCGGGTACGCCACTCCGAGTAGTTTGTGAGGCTAGGCGGGTTACCGGAGGTCGTGATCGCCTGATTGATTCTGGGGTCCAGACCCGCCCGGTACTTGGTGACCTTGACCAAGTTGTCGGAGTACCCCGCCAAGTCGAGAAGGTCATCGAACTCGTCCGTGTATTTGAACATGTCGCGGGATCCCATGTAGTAAGCATGGGTCTCCAGTCGTGCCAGGGCGTGGTCTTGCTCGTTCTCCTGAACAAACCAGAGCTTGAACTCGGCCACAAAGGAGGACCAAGTCGGGAATGGGAAGATGAGGCGCTCTGACATGCGTTCTGACCAGGAGGCCGCCGAGTCCTTGGACATGTAGGAGAGAGTGAAATGTACCACCCGCTCTTCTGATACTACTCCGTTCACATGGAAGGCCTCAGGGAGGAGGCGCCAGTATTGCTTGACGGAATGGAGAAACGTCTTGCCCTGGGTATGATCCCCGTCGAACGCGAATGGGGGGTTGGGGCGGATGAGGGGTCTCGTGCTGGCCTGTTGGCCAATAGATACACCTGGAACCACTGCCGGAGACGGAGCAGGGGCAGGGGCAGGCTGTTGCTGTGTAATTATGAGGTTGTGGAGGAGGCCTTCCATCCGTTGCATGGCTTCCTCTAGATTCGCAAGCCTCTGTTGGGGGTGGGAGGGGTTGTCCTCTTCTTCCATTTGGGACATGATGATTGTAGAGGGGGAGGAGGGGACAAGGTTGGAAGTGAGAAGCGGATGACGCTGTCGGCGGTCTTCACAAGCTTGTCCAGTTATCCCTAAGAACTCGGTTTCTGCTGTAAGGGCAACCTCGAGGCCCGATCTCAGAGTCCTGACAAGGGAGAGTCCAAAGCGTCAGATAAGGGGATCGACTAGTACAGGAGACTGGCAAACCTGACAAGGGAGAGTCCAAAGAGAAACCAAGTTGGGGACTCTCCTTGTCAGGGCCCACTATATATAGCCTACAGAACAATGGATGACCAAGCACAATGGAAGCGCCAGACAATGGGGCCAGGGAACAATGAGGGGCCGGATCGGGGGAAACAATGGGAGCCGGACCGTCGGAGCAATGGGGGTCCGGGCCGGAGTGTCATGTGGGTGCGCTTGGCAGGGGAGTCCGGACCGAAGCATGTGACGCTTGACAGACGGCCCGTGCTTGGTCACATGCGAGATCCCATGATGATCGGACGAAAGCAGGGGTTCCCCTGACAATATATTTGGATTTGTCCCCATCAAAATAGGGGGGTTGACGGCGAAGGTGATGTGGTGGTGTCCTGACATGGTAGGAGCAGGCATGGTAGGTGGAGGTGAGGGTGGTTGTTCAGAGGGCAACTTGTTGAGGTCAGGGATCTTGTCTTCAGGAGGCGGGAGGGCAAGATAGGGGTTGGAGGGCCCTGGTTGGTTTTGATACGCCAGACCAGGCAACAATGGTAGGATGGGAGGAGGAGACAGACTCCTAGACAACAATGAGAACCGGAACAAAACGGTGGATTTGTGTGCTGTACAAGCACTCGAGGAAAGGTTCTTTTGCTAGAAAAAAGATCCCGGGCCTAGCTCTTCACGTGCCCAATGATCCCAAGGTGCGTTTTCCCGCAGGTCTCCGCAGCACTCCTTGTAGCTACTGTAAGGCTTGGGTCGGGCTCAACGTTACCTGTGGCCTGGTGCTGTTTGCTCGAGATAAACCCTTCACTGCGATTGCAGAGAACAACTAGATGATTCGGTAAAAGGGTGTGACAAGCTTGTGGTCACTTTGACTGTGTAACCAGACCGGCGCTGATTGATATAACAGCGGTCACATCACAAGCTGTGCTTCATGCAGCTTACCACGTCATTCCACGTGACGTTCAGCATCAGTGGCGATACTCCCATCACCCATCAATACTCAATATTCGGTCTCTTATAATGATCCACAATCCCGGTTTCATGTGACAATCAACCCAAAAACAAAGTCGAAAAGAGAAGTGAATTCGAAGACTGGAGAATACAACCAAATAGCTACAGTATTTATACCCAAATCCAGTCTGAGTCATATCTACAACTAATGAGTCATAGGGCTATGTACCGCATGGAGCACTGGTCATGGGTTGTAGTAGAACCTTACGGAGCATATGTCGCGCAGCCTCGAATCGATAGAGATAACCCCTGGAACCCCTAGCCCGGACCGTCTGATACCGTGATCCGTGATAAGATAAGTCGTGCCAAGATAAGATAAGATCGTCGATGATAAGATGAAAAAGAGTCGAGTTATGACATTACCCCCTCTCTAGGGTCGATGTCCTCATCGACTAGGCCGATGGGCGTGAAGACGTTTTCGTACGGATCAAAGAGTTGTCGTTGGGGATATGGAAGGCGCTCGTCTTTGGGTTTGTAGCGATGGATGAGATAATCCCAATGTCCGGCTTCGAGAGTTGGCAGGAGGCGAATGCGTGTGTCTGGGTTGGATTGTTTCCTCTGCCAATCTCTCAGGACCTTCTTCGCGTGGGTAAGGTGACGTGATGGTTCCCAGGTGTTCTCGCTATGCGGCCATCCCTTCCATTTGACCAAGTACTGTTTTCCTCGGCCGACATTTCGCTCTTTCACGATTTCTTCGACTTCCTACTCTTCTGCTCCTCCGATCATCTTGGCTACAGGCCTCTTCTCTCGGCGATGGAGGGGTGGTTCGTGATAGGGTGTCAACAGTGACTCGTTGAACACCGGATGTCTTCGGTCCATGTCTGGTAAATCCAGCTTCCATGCAGCCGCTCCAACCTTCTCCAATATCTCGTATGGCCCTAGTCTCTTGTCGCTCATCTTCTTTGATGGTCGATCCGTCTCGATATTTTCCCCTTCTATGTACACCTTCATCCCAACCTTCAACTCCGGAACTTCTTTTCTTTGTTTATCGTAGTATTTTTTCATTTTTTCCTTTGCTTTTTCTAGTGCTGTTTTTGCTTCGTCTTGTATTTCTTTCATTCTTTTTACAAATTCCTCCACCGACTCGTTTCTCGACTCCATCCGTTGCTCCACTCCCTTCCATGGGTGATATCCGTGATTTGCATAGAATGGCGATATTTTGGTAGATGTGTTCATTTTATTGTTATATGCAAATTCTGCCATCCCCAGCCACTCCGACCAGTCCGTCTGATGGTAGTTGACGTAAATGCGGAGATAATGCTCGATCTCCTGATTCATGCGTTCTGTCTGCCCATCCGTGATCGGGTGATATGCGGTCCCCGGATTCATTTCCACGCCCAACATCCGATTCGTCTCCCTCATGAAGCCCTTGATGTAACGCGAATCCCTGTCGGTGATGATCTTGCGAGGGATCCCGTGGTAGCGGAAGACTCGGTCCCTGGTTAGTCGTGCCACTCCTTCGCTGCTGATGTCAGTACTAATTGGTTCGACATGGATCATTTTGGTGAAGGTGTCACACCACACATGAATTGCGTCATACCCGTTACTGACCGGCAGGGGTCCGATTTGATCCATGGAGATGATTTCCCACGGCGCGTTTGGAACTGCATGCGGGTGCAAACTCCCTGTCCTGGCTCTTCTGGTCTTGGTCCGCTGGCACGCTTCGCACGTCTGGATGTATTTCCGAATTTGGTTTCCCATCCTTGGCCACCAGTAGTTCCTTTCCACCATTTCCTGTGTTCGGTTGATCCCAGCGTGTCCGACCAAAGGGGTGTCGTGGTGTAGTCCAATGATCTTGTCCCGCAACTCCTCGTCTCTTGGTACATAGAGCTTCCCATGATACGTGATAAGCCCCTCTTCCTTCTTCCATCCGACGAGTGACTTCTCTAAGGCCGCCTTGACGCTTCCATCAATTGATCGAATGGCCTTGATTTCATTGATTAGCTGCTGATCCTGTCCCTCAAATGTGACTTCTTGTGATCGGAAGAACTCGGGCTTCAGTAGCGTGACGTCCTTGTTGTCGTTCTTGCCCTGATCGTGATCTGCTCGTCGAGACAGGAGGTCCGCCTTGCGGTTGAGTGCGCCGGGTCGGTGTCGTAAGGTGAAATCAAACTCCGCCAACTCTGTGATCCATTGTGCTTGCCGTTGATTGAGCTTCTGCGGCTTCCGGAAGTACTCAAGATTCTGATGATCAGTGAAGATCTCGAACGTCTCCGTGGCTCCCAGTAGTAGCTGTCTCCATTTGTCCAATGATAGCATGATTGCCAGCATTTCCTTGTCGTAGATCTCGTAATTTCGCTCGGTTTTGGTCAGTGCGTGCAAAATAAATGTGATTGGGCGCCAAATGCCGTCTTGGTTTTGGCTCAAAACTGATCCTGTTGCCCCTTCCGAAGCATCGGCTTCCAGACGATATTGGCCAGTGTCATTTGGCAGTGCTAGGACCGCATCCTCCGCAATTCTCTTCTTCAATCCATCAAATGCCGCATGCTCATCTGCACCCCATGACCATCCTGCCTTCCCTGTCAGCCGTGTCAATGGCTTGGCAACCTCCGCGTATCCCCGGACAAAGCGCCGATAGCAGTTTGTGAATCCGAGGAAAGCTTGGACCTGTTTGACGCTCTTTGGTTCAGGCCATTCCATCACGCCCTTGATCTTGATTGGGTCCATCCGCATCGAATTGTGTCCAATGATTACACCCAAATATTCGATTTCCGTGCGTTTGAACTCGCACTTTTCGGGCTTCAGGTATAGCTTGTGTTTCTGGAGCAATTCGAGCACTCGTTTCGTGATCCGCCGATGTTCGTCCAAGTTCTCTGTAAAGATCAGTATATCGTCCAGATAGACTACCACGTGACCCTCGTTGATCAGTTCTCGGAGTATGTCGTTCATCATGTTTTGGAAGGTGGCCGGGGAGTTCGTGAGACCAAAGAACATGACCAAGGGCTCGTACAGTCCGCGGTTTGTGCGGAACGCAGCCTTCCACTCGTCGCCCTCTTTGATCCGTACGTTATTGTATCCCCATCGGATGTCGAGCTTGGTGAAGAACTTGGTGCCACATAGATTATGGACCAGCTCGGAGATCAGTGGCAGCGGGTATCGATTTCGGATCGTCATCTCGTTCAGCTTCTGATAATCCTGGACGGGGCATAGTGAACCATCCTTCTTTTTGACAAAGAAGAATGCTGAGGCCATGGGTGATTTTGATGGCCTGATCCGTCCACTGGCCAGGTTCTCTTGTAAGAATTCGTCGAGTTTGACCTGCTCGTTTCGTGATAACGGGTACACCTTGCAGTCCACTGCTTTGGAACCAGGTTTGAGCTCGATTGCATGATCCCATGCCCGTCGGTCTGGCAGCGAGTCGAACGATTCCTTGGCAAACACCCTGACAAATTCCCGATATTGATCCGGGATCCTTCCCTCGGTCATTCTCTCTTTCTCCTTTTCTGCTTCCTCTGCAAATTTCTGCGCCGGCGTTTCCTTCAGCCGCAGGTCCACTTCCTTCCCAAAATCGACCAACAGGATCGATTCTCCCTCTTCCAGATCCGGTGTGCCCATGTCCAGGTCGATCGCATCCATGTCAATCATCGCTTGATGTTCCTCGTGACCCCTCATGTGACACCGCTCTGGGCATCGACTAAATTTCATGGTCTGCTCCTGCCAATCCACCTCGGGGTTGTGTTCCATCAGCCAATCAAGACCGATGAAGATCCGGGCTTTCCCTAAGCACGTCAGAAGGAACGTGCGTGTCTCCACATGAGGACCGATTCTCATCCTCAGATTGACGTAATGCGTGATCCGGCCGCTGATGTTTTCGGTGTTGTCGGCGTTACGAGCCACAATGGGTTGGGGAAGTTCTTGGATATCCAGCTTCTCTGCCCGCGTGTAGTCGGTATTGATGCAACAGGTGCTACAGCCACTGTCAAGTAGCGCCTTAACTCCACGCATCTTTCCTGAGTCCAGGCCTGTGATCTGGACATATACGTCCATTGAATGTCTCTTCCTTTCGGCCTGGTAGTTGCGCAATTCCTGCGCCAGTCTGCTGGGCTGCGGGCCCTTCTGTTTCTCGGCCGCCAATTTCCTTTGAACGGCATCTGGCACCCTTGTGCGTTTGGGTGCTTCTGGAACCTTGATTTCGGCAGATTCCTTGGGCGCTTCCTCCTTTTTCAAGGATTGAGCCTCCGGAGCGATGCTCCCCTTTTCGGTCTTTGTTGACGTGGTTCCTTCTCCACGAGCCATAAATACGTAGGAGTCCAAATTATCTGCAGCTTTCTGATCCTTTTTACTTTGTAAATACTCTCTATTTAAGTTTATTTTCCTTTGACGTTCCTTTTCCATATCAGCAACGAGAAAATCATGAATATTAGTACGTAGTGAGTCTGGGATCGTGTATGTATGAGGAGAATCGTTCATATCTTTAATCGAAACAAGTACAGAAAAACGACCATAGTCCGGACGCTCCACCTCCTTGGCTAGAGGAGTGGAGCGCTTCAAAAACCCTTCTCGCGCAGCTTCTCGGCGATCTCCTTGAGGAACTCGTTGTCCTTGTCCCCGTTCTCGATCTCTTCTAGCATTGTGGCCCGATTGAAGAATGTGCGCTTCTTCTTGGGCTCAGGGCAGTTCCGCGCAATGTGCCCAGGCTGCTGACAGTTGTAGCAGATGATATTGCGGCCGCGGGCATGGGTCCGATCAATTTCCATCGGGATTGGTTCGTTGGCAGCCGGCCGGGTCGGGGCAGGCGTGGGCGCCGCTGGTGCTGCCTGAGGGCGGAATTGGGGAGGCGGTCGTGGTGCGGATTGCGCATGCGATGCTTTGCGCAGCTGATCACGTAGAGTGTTTGCCTCGATGTTGACACACCAATTCTTGAAGGCACCATACACCTTGGGTAGGGGAACGCCGGTGTTGTAGAGGCGGCTTGCAATTTCGCTGCTAAGTCTGCGCTCCAGGAACTCGATGAGGATATTGTCCTGTTCCCCCTTCTTGTACTCGCCCTTGCTGTCGGTGGTGGTGACCACGTTGTACCCCGCGTCTGCAGCCAGCATTTCGAAGTCGGAGATGTAGTCCGCAAAGGACCGTCTGCCCTGGCGAAGGGCCATGAGTCGGGCGGCAGCGACTTGCTCTGCGTTAGAATCCCCAAAGGCCCTCTGAAGCTCCTCCAAGAAGCTTGTTGCAGTGACTCCCGCTTTTAGTCCTTGGAAGCCCTCGAAACTGTGCTGCTTCCAGTTCATCGCCCATCTTGAGGCAGCGCAGCTTGTGCCGCTCTCATTGCGGAGGTAGGACAGGACGAAGAGGATTTTTGTTTCGTCCAGCGAGAACTCTGACCGATAGGCACCGATGTAAGTGGTGCACCGATGTAAGTGGTGCACGCATCCACAAAGCCCAGGTACTTGGACTTGTCGCCATCGAAGTAGGGAGGATTGGCGGCGAGGGTGATGCGGTGATGTCCTGACATGGTAGGAGCAGGTGCGGTAGGTGGGGGCGAGGGTGGTTGTTCGGAGGGTAACTCACCAAGGTCGGGGAACTCGTCTTCAGGCGGCGGGAGGGCGAGATAGGGGTTGGAGGGCCCGGGTTGGTTTTGATGCGCCAGATCGGGCGACAATGGTATGATGGGGGGAGGGGATGGACTCCCAGATGACGATGGGACTCGGTACGAAATGGTGGATTTGTGTGCTGTACAAGCACTCGAGGAAAGGTTCTTTTGCTAGCAAAAAGACCCCGGGCCTAGCTCTTCACGTGCCCGATGATCCCGAGGTGCGTTTTCCCGAAGGTCTCTGCAGCACTCCTTGTAGCTACCGTAAGGCTTGGGTCGGGCTCAACGTTACCCGTGGCCTGGTGCTGTTTGCTTGATATGAACCCTTCACTGCGATAGTGGAGGACGACTAGATGATTCGGTAAAAGGGTGAGTGGGGTGATAAGGGTTAAGAGGATATAGCGGGCATAGCGGTGCAGGATGCAGGGTAAGAGGTATGAGGTAGGAGGGTATGAGGGGAGTCTTCGAATTATGTGACAATCAACCCAAAAACAAAGTCGAAAAGAGAAGTGAATTCGAAGACTGGAGAATACAACCAAATAGCTACAGTATTTATACCCAAATCCAGTCTGAGTCATATCTACAACTAATGAGTCATAGGGCTATGTACCGCATGGAGCACTGGTCATGGGTTGTAGTAGAACCTTCCGGAGCATATGTCGCGCAGCCTTGAATCGATAGAGATAACCCCTGGAACCCCTAGCCCAGACCGTCTGATACCGTGATCCGTGATAAGATAAGTCGTGCCAAGATAAGATAAGATCGTCGATGATAAGATGAAAAAGAGTCGAGTTATGACATTTCAAGCACTTGTCAAACGCGGTGCTACGATGCAAGACTGCCACAGAAATGGTCCCCAGACTAGGACTGAATTCCTGGAAGGGCCCAGGCAGCTCCAGAGGGACGAGATTGGTCCAGGATTTCTCTCAGAATACAGTTTCCCCAGTTTCACATTCCGTTATATTATAGGTCTCATGTTCCTTTTATTTCTTCTAGCTAACCAAAATCGGACTCTATTCATCTACCTACAGTATAAATACACATGTAACAGTCCATAAAATCCAAGTTGATTCTACCCCACTTCTCACAGAGTCTTCGGGAGCCTTCACCTCGAAGATTGGTCTTTTTATTTCATCCCTACGTTGTTGTTTCGCTCCCATCGTCACTTATTTTAATCCCAAGCTGCCGCTAGTCCTCTGCAATATTGCGCATCAAGTCTGACTCAGTCCGACCAAAACCCCTCGAATTCATTGCTATTCCTACGGCCACAGTCCCGGGCAATCAGGAGCTTATTGACGGTATCTACGCCATCCCTCCCACCTTGTTCTGAATCCAGGAGCGCCGTAGGCACGTCAGGTGAGTTGGTTGATAAGGGTTTAAGAGGATATAGCGGGCATAGCAGTGAGGGATGCAGGGTAAGAGGTATGAGGTAGGAGGGTATGAGGGGAGTCTTCAAATTATGTGACAATCAACAAGAAATAATGTCGAAAAGAGATGTGAATTTGAAGACTGGAGAATACAACCAAGTAGCTACAGTATTTATACCCAAATCCAGTCTGAGTCATATCTACAACTAATGAGTCATAAGACTATGTACCGCATGGAGCACTGGTCATGGGTTGTAGTAGAACCTTCCAGAGCATATGTCGCGCAGCCTCGAATCAATAAAGATAATACCCCAGACCCCTACCCTGGACCGTCAGATGCTGTGATCCGCAATAAGATAACCCATGCCAAGATAAGATAAGATTGTCTATGATAAGATGAAAAAGGGTCAAATTATGACAGCTTTTGTCTGATCATCATGGGATCTTGCATGTGACTGTGCACGTGCCATCTGTCAGGCGTCACATGCTTCGGTCCGGACTTCCCTGCCAAGCACGTCCACATGACACTCCGGCCTGGACCCCCATTGTTCTGATGGTCCGGCTCCCATTGTTCTCCCCGATCCAGCCCCTCATTGTTCCCTGGCCCCATTGTCTGGGGCTTCCATTGTGATTGGTCATCCATTGTTCCGTAGGCTATATATAGTGGGCCCTGACAAGGAGAGTCCCCAACTTGGTTTCTCTTTGGACTCTCCCTTGTCAGATTTGCCAAGTCTCCTGTATTAGTTGATCCCTTTACCTGATGCTTTGGACTCTCCCTTGTCAGGACTCTGAGATTGGGCCTCGAGGTTGCCCTTACAGTCTCATCTACAAATACAACAAAGTAGCTACAGTATTTATACCTAAATCCAGTCTGAGTCATAAGACTATGTACCACATGGAGCGCTGGTCATGGGTCGTAGTGGAACCTTCTGGAGCATATGTTGCGCAGCCTTGAATCAATAAAGATAACCCCTCTGAGCCCCTAGTCCGGACTGTGTGATGCTGTGATCCATGATAAGATAACCCATGTTGAGATAAGATAAGATTCTTGATGAAAAGATGAAAAAGTGATTGAACTATGACACTCATGCTTGAACAGCAACCTCAGCTTCACAATGGTTGGCACTGCCCGCAGTGAGAGGATAGAGAGACAATCGTGAGAACATCAACAAGGCATTGACACAATAATCATGGCTGTGATGGTCACTCTCAATGTGAGGTGATTGTGTCATCCTGGAGCACTCTAGAGTTGGATTTTTCTGAACCAATTGTTGCAAGAATCATTTGATTCTCATTGGCTGGGGCTTAGCCCAAATGAGAACATTACTCCAAAAGGACTCAGGCATGGTGCTTGTTCCAAGATCAGACATCATCCATCCTGTGAGACTAATGCTAAGCATTGCAATCCAGATGGTCTGTTGTCCAATAGTTGTCTGAATTCATTCAATCATAGCCACTCGAAGGTAGATACAGGCTAATTCTCTCTCTTTCCTTCGTTTTTTTCCCCTTCTTCTTTCGTTTGATTCTTTTGATTTCCTCCACACAGACATGAGCCATGAGCCAGATTTTTGAACACTGCGAGCGTTTACCACAATTAGTTACAATTTATTGTGTAAAAAGTACAAGTGGTGTGGTATGTAAAGGACATTCGACTATTATCGTACAATGATTCCACGGGTATTAATCCTCGCTTCTGATTTGTTTTGGACTCAGTATGTCCCGCCGGTGATCTGGGAGACAAGACTGACTGAGCGAGAAGCAGATCCGGGTGATGAAATGACGTACCGACGCGCGGTCAGCCACAATGCTGTGCCCCTTACCCGGCGACGTGACCATGAGGCTGGCGAAGTTGCAGTTTCCGGAGCACGCGCCGCAGTCGATGACGACGGACATCGCGCCGCTGTTGACTGCGACGGTCGTCGTGCTGCCGATGAACGCAACGTTTGAGATCGGGCCGCCGGTTCCCGGGGTGCCGTCGTTGGCGGGGTAGCTCTGGGTGATCAGGACGCCGTAATCCGTGATGCCTGAGATGATGTTCCTGGGGGTAGGCGTCAGACCCGGGTCGAGCGAGGACGAAGCGGGGGACGCACCCTTCGTAGACGACGTTCGACACCTGCGCGTTCTGCGCAGTCGCATCGACCTTGATGCGCAGGCCATACAGCCCGCCGCTGATCGTGTTCCCGACGGCCTTGAAGTTCGTGACGGACTTGCCGGTCGCGATCGACCCGATGGAGATGCCGTGGCCGCCGGTGCAGGTCGACTCCTCGATCGTGATCGCGTCGCCGGAGTTGACCGCGACGCAGTCGTCCTGGTTGAGCACTGTGCACTGCGAGACCGTCACGTCCGACGCGCTGATGTCAAAGCCGTCGGTGTTGTGGCCGAGCGCGGCGCCAGCGGCTGGTGGGCGCGGGTTCAGCCACCCACCCTCGTAGAGAAAGAGACAGGGACTCAACAGTTGTCGACGGTGACTCGCTGGATCAGAGTCGCAGCCGTGGTTCCGACCGAGATGGCCTGCGCGGGGGAGTTGAGCACGGTCACGAACCCGAACGTGCCGGAGCCCTTGAATCTGCAGAAAGCGCATTAACATCCCATCCACGACAAATTCTGAACGCAAAGCGTACTTGACAAACGGATGCGGCTTTGTCACACCGCCGTTCGTGCCCTGGCCATCCCAGTAAGCCGCGCCGTTGCCCTGTGAGATTATCAGATCAGCGGAGTCAACGCCAATCGCAGTCGGGCGTACATTGATGTTGCGGTTTCCACCGTTGAAGTTGATGCCGGGGGTGTTGAACGTGATGAGCGGGCCCGCAGCTGTGGTACGCGATGGCGTCAACATCGCTTCGAAAATCTAGCTGCCAGTATTCACATGTTGTCTTCTCAAAAACGATGTCGCCTGTCATCCACACAGTCGCGCCGGTGGCAGCCTAGCAGCAAACATCCATTGAGTACTGTGGGCGTTTTCGTCACCGTAGGCAAAAACCCACCGCAATGGTCACCGTCTGTCCGGAGGGCACAGTGAACCCCTGGATCTCGACGCTCGTGCAGCTCTTGAGGTTCGCAGCGCTCGCGACGCTATTGACGATGCATGTCGCGCGGGGCATCGTGATATTGCTGGGTGCCGCGAGGGCCACCGTCGCGAGAGCAGCGAGTTGGAGGAAGGAGGCGGTAGCGGTCGAGAACATCTTTCGTCTGAGTCAAGTCGAGTCGATTCGAGTGCTGCTGGAAACCAGATACCAGACGAGCGCTCTTTATACTTCCTTCCCCCTCCCGCTATTTCGAACCAAGCGGTCCGTGACGCACCGCCGGAGATCGTTTGTACTTTTGCTTACAGTGAGATACAGGTCACGGCAGCGCGCGCCCTTCGCCGAATAGACACCGCAACAGGTATCAGAGAAGGCCCGCAGATCATGACGACTTCAACCGCTCACATGTCGTTCACAGGTCCCGGTCCACACCGTAGCATTTTAGAGTTCAGAAGCCCCAGCAGCTGGTAGAATCCCCAGATGGGCGACTTCAGGCCACCCCAAAGAGAGAAAACATAGCAGCGGGAGGGGGAGAGGTCTAAAAACACTTACCGACCTCCTCCAATAGCCTGCCTCTGACAAATATCTGAGAAAGATAGGGTTCAGATAGGGATTGGTTACCGAAGTCGCAGCAAGTAATCATCCTGACGCGTCCCCAGGCAAGGATGGAGAAATTAGCTAACGAGTCCCGGCTAAGAATTAGGCTTCTGCGGCCCAAGCAAGACCGTCAACACCGAGCACAGATTCCGAGTTCGTGTTTCGCGCTTCAGCCTAAAAATACCCTCTGGAGCAGACCATACGTGGACGCTGGTCATGGGGCACCCCCACCGCGCCCTCCCCTTTCCCGCGGCCGTGGCACAGTGGGACGGCCGGAAATTCGGGTAGGGTTCGGAAATACTGGTCTCGAGGCCAACGCGGTTGATGCAGGGACCGAAGGTGCCGTAGCAGAATAGGGTTGCACGGGACATGATGGATCAGCGAAGGCGTATTTATATCCTGACACCTACTGGTCACCCCACCTTGGCGCTCCTCGGTGACCGAAGCGCATCGGCGCCCGACGAGGCTCGGTGGCTTTTCCGTGGTGCTCACCAGACTACTGGCCTCCCCGCAGTCGCGTTGCTGCGCCAAGCATAGATGGATCACAGGTCCACCGGCAATCCGCATACCCACCGATGTTTCTGACACGCTCTGGAGCAAGGCCGAAATGTGGAGCGGGGGGCACCCAACAGGCAATTGGGCTCACACCAGGCGAGGATGAGGAGGAGACTAGGTGTGATTCAGTTCAGTTGAAGTATGTACATACAATGCGAGATAAATATTAGTTTGGTTGGGCGTGTCGGATAAAACGGCGCTCAGAGCCTTGTTGTCTTCTTCAGTAAGTTCCACCGGTGATCTACAGACGAAATTACAGCTCAGCGACAACCGCAGCCAACGGAACCAGTCCGACGCACCTTGGCATTGTTCGCAACAATGCTGTGGCCCTTGCCGGCGGCCGTCACATCGAGGCCGGAGAAGTCCCAGTTGCCGGAGCACGCGCCGCAGTCGATGACGACGGACATCGCGCTACTGTCGACTGCGACGGTCGTCGTGCCGCCGTTGAACGCGACGTTCGAGATCGGGCCGCCGGTGCCGGGGGTGCCGTCGTTGGCGGGGTAGCTCTGGGTGATCAGGACGCCATAGTCGGTGATGCCCGAGACGACGTTCCTGGCAGCGGATCAGCGGCATGCAGCGGCGAACACGATAGAGACGCACGCCTCGTAGGTCACGCCAGAGACCGATGCGCCAGTCGCGGTGGCGTCGACCTTGATGCGCAGGCCGTAGAGGCCGCCGGTGATCGTGTTGCGCGCGGCCTTGAAGTTCGTGACGGACTTGCCCGACGCGATCGAGCCGATGGAGATGCCGTGGCTGCCGGTGCACGTCGTGTCCTCGACGAGGATGTTGTTTCCGGAGTTGACCGCGACGCAGTCGTCCTGGTTGATGACCGTGCACTGCGCAATGGTCAGGTCGGACGCGCTCACGTCGAAGCCGTCCGTGTTGTGGCCGAGTGACGCTCCCGCGGCTAATGGTCCAGTGATGAGAGATTCGCTCGTTTGCGATGATCCAGTGACTCACAGTTGTCAACGGTCACGCGTTCGATGACACTCGCTGCGGTGGTCCCGACAGAGATGGCCTGGGCCGGAGAGTTGAGAACAGTCACGAACGAGAAGGTTCCCGAGCCCTTGAATCTGTGGACTGTGTGAGGACGTGCCGGATTGTTTTTTAAACCTGAACACAAACTTGACAAAGGGGTGGGGCTTGGTCACACCTCCGTTGGTGCCCTGGCCGTCCCAGTACAACGCGCCGTTTCCCTGCATCACCGATTAGACCATCCGCAGCCAGACAGAAGTGCAACCGGCAACGGACATTGATGTTGTGGTCTCCACCGTTGAAGTTGATGTTGTTAGTGTTGAACGTAATCAAAGGACCCGCCGCTAAGAATTAACATGGTCGCATGAGCACCGAAACGCGGGGCGGGAGGAATCTCCATACACGTCGTCTTCGCGAAAACGAGATCGCCAGCCATAGTGACGGTGGCGCCGCTGGCAGCCTGGTATCGGGCGGCAAAAGTTGAGCGTCAAACATCGGCGAGGCGGCGAGACAACCAACCGCGATAGTGAGAGTCTCGCCTGAGGGGACGGTGAAGCCCTCGATGATGACATCAGTGCAGCTCCCGAGGCTCGACGCGCTCGAGACGCTGTTGACTGTGCAAGTCGCGCGCTTCGCAGTCTCGGTTCTAGTGACGTTGCTGGGGGCAGCGATCGCTACGGACACGAGGGCTGCGAGTTGAAGGAAGGCAGGGACAGAGAACATCGAGGCGCTGGAAGGACTGTGAGTCGCTGGAGTTCAGTGCCTTGGGCCGAAGCTCTTTATACAAAACCGAACCGTGCGGGGTAGATCAGTGGGGAAACCAGGCGGTCCGCTCCCAGCGAGTATCGCGGTCCGCTCGGTCGTCAGATCCAAAAACCCAGGTCACACACCAGATCAGCGTCCCCTGCGCTGCCGGCCAACAACCCCCGAGGCAGGCCTACAGTTGCGACTGGACGAACCTTGTTTGTTCGTCTTCCTGATTCGGACACGCTCACATGCCCACCGGGGAGTATTTGCGTCCCAGGAACTGCGGAGGAAGGGGGGGTAGTCAGCTAACGACCGCTCGGTTACATGATGGCACGCCCCAGAAAGAGAGCAAGGGATCCAGACTCTGCCTCATCAGCGATAGACATCGAGGCTTAAAAAGAGATGCGCTTCTCCGCCCCCACCTGGCTCAGATCTGCGCAGCAAGTAACACCGAGCTGGAGGCAGCAGACTCTGCATAACCGGTGATGGATATGTATCAGCGCTGATGCAAAGAAAAATAAGATTTGACGCAAGCACAACTGGGCTGGACACAGCAGCGCTGAACCCGCTCTTGCCTGGCTTGTCGACGAGTTTCTGGGACCAGGGACCGAAGCGATTGCTTTTCGCAGCATGACATCGGCTCCTCGCAGACACTCTCGCCTCAAAAACGTGGATGGACGCTCTACCCGATGTCTCTCATCCTCCCTGCCGAGGCCCGGCCAGTCGGCTAGGACTCGGAAATACTGGGTCGCCAGGCCAGCGGTACGCCCAAGATAGCCGTTCCCTGCTCCACGATTCGCACAGGATGTGTTGTTTGCGATACGCGCTAAGAATAGATCGAAGACTTTTAGGGCCTGCGAATCACACGACCAGCTGTAGTAATAATGAGGCGATAACAGGTGCAAGGGCCATAAAACACTCGACTTCACTTGTTCGTGCACGCTGGAGAGGGACACGATGTTGAACAAAGCGATGACAGGCCTCCACGGGCAGCGTGCAGTCGACCCCACAGAGCGAAGCACTTTAGGCTCGACGGAACCAGTGGACAGGAAGTCAGAGTTATGTCATCATGCGATGCCGAATTCTTGATAGACGCGGCTGGATTACGAATATGACAGGCCTGAGATTGATGCCATTAGGCCAGCAAAGCCAATAAATAAAATGGCCTGCTTGTCCTGCCGAATAAACTATCTCACCGCGACAGAGTGTTGGCGAGCGTCGCACTCTTAGTCAAGACGGATAGCACTCTATGCAATAAAATTGCCGTGAGGTTGTTTTCCCGAAAATGGGTTGTTTCTCAGAATACAGGAACACGATGTGTTAGACCAGATTTGCGTACATCCTCAGTAAGTGCGCACTCAAACACAGCGGGCCGAATGCTCAATAAATATGCTATCCTAGGAATTCTTGAATGGGAGAACATCTTGGGCGTACTCCGCGATTGGAAAAACACTGGCAGGTTGGTAAATGATGAAAGATGACACATCACGAATGTGCCCAGGAGCGCGACGCGACCACTTGTTCTTCGGAATCGACCACGATGAAGTGTAGCGCGTCTGCAACGGCAGCGACGTTCTAATCGACGTTGTAAGCAGGTCCCAAAAATGAGCCATATTCAAACTCCGACATGCGGGGTACGGAACGACAAGCCGGTATGCCATGTCTCAGAATCACGTGAATACATTCTTCTTCTCACCACAAACGACCTAAACACGTACAATGGATGACCCCGCAGCCGTGCCGCCGCCACTGCCGCCGCCGAAGAAGCGACGTCTGAGGAATGCGTGTGACCGGTGTAGTAGGCAGAAAAGTACGCGATCGTTGCGCGGTGATGTCAGGAGAAACTGCTGACGCGCCGAACTTGTATGATTAGCTAAATGTTCGCGCGTCGCTAGAGCCTTCTTTGAGCCATCGCGCTGACTGACCTCTGAAGGCAACAGCGCGGAAATGCCAGGTAGCAACAGTACATTCGCAGTGCGAGCCTGACGATGTCCCAGGGAACCAATGTTCGAATTGCATATCATTTGGGGTAAACTGCACCCATTCTCGAATTCGGCTCAAGAAAAACGCGAGGTCACTTGCCGTTTCACTCTATACTCCTATTTAAAATAACCCTAGTCTCTCTTGCAGTCTTGATAATGTGAGTCCTGAGCATAGCCTCCCGGGCAAACGGACCTGCTACTCCATCACAGGCGGCACTTTCAGCACGGGACCACATCTCTGCCATCCTCTCTGGCTCGCAGGATTACGTGTCTGCGGACCGCCTGGTTCTCTACAACGTTCTTGTCGCCGTCTGCCAGTATGCTAAACGGCTGGAGGCAGTCGTTGCGGTTCCATCCGAGGCGACGGCGGCCCCGGTGTCCGTCCCCCCGACCCGGACATCAAGCGAGAGCGACTCGGATCCCGGCTCGGACGACTCGGACTCGGACTCAGACTCGGGTGGGCTGCTGATCAACGCGAGCATGTCCGAACCGATGAAGCTTCTCACGCGCGAAACGGGCGCCAACCGGTTCTTCGGCAGGTTCAGTGGCATGACGTTCCTCAAGACTGTAGTGGCGGCCACTGGCGTCAACACCTCCGAAGCGGCGATCCACCGGCCCCGGTTCTGGGGCATCCAGCCTGTGAGCGACTGAGCCAGACTGATTTGTGCTCCGAATCTCACGCATCAGGATCAAAGTGGGAGATGACGCCAGAGATCTTCATGCCACAGTTCTTTCCCGAACCCGATCTCCTCGCGTCCCTCGTAGATCTCTTCTTCAGCCAAGTCAACACGATCCTTTGCATCCTGCACGAGCGCACGTTCCGCGACGCCCTGCGCCTCCAAGACCACTTTTGGGACCAGAAGTTCGGGACGCTGGTGCTGCTGGTGTGTGCGTTTGGTGCTAAATTCTCGTGCGATCCGCGGGTCTTTCCGGACGGCACCCCCGACTTGCTGAGCGCCGGGTGGAAGTGGTTCAACCAGGTCAAACCGGCGCTGTCCGCCTTCCTCACGACCGGCGCGTCGTCGCGCGCGCTGCATGATCTGCAGGTCGTTGCGGTGCGTCCCAACGAGTAGCCAGTGGTTTATTGCGTCATTCATATCGCAATTCTCCTACTGTAGCTGAGCGCGCTCTACGTCTCGAGCGGCTCGCGCCCAGAGGAGACCTGGATGCTCGTTGGGCTCGGGCTCCGGATGGCGGTCGACGTGGGCGCCCACCGGCGGATCCGCTCGACGCACGACTCTCCCGCCGAGGCCGAGATGTACAAGCGCGTCTTCTGGCTGCTCATGATCTGCGACGTCGAAACCCACGCGCTCCTCGGCCGGCCCCGCGTGTGGGACCTGAAGGAGTGCGTGCGTGCGATTGTTGGGCCCCGCGCTGATCGCTGTTGGCAGTTTTGATGTTGAATACCACGCGCCGTTCGCGGACGAACATCCTCGATTCGCGGCGTATGGCCAGCTGATGATCAAGCTCATGACGATCTTCCGGAAAATGCAGGATATGGTTCGGCAGATGTTTATTCGCTGGTCTCGATGCGCGCTGACTGGGGCGTGCTAGTTTTTGATTTTGACTAGGAAAGAGCAGAGCAACCACCAGGAAATGGTGGCTGAGCTGGAGTAAGGGCTCTCGCTCGCCGATCGCTCCCGGACTATAAACTGACCCTGTGATAGCTCAGATCTCAACCAGTGGCTCAGCTCCGTGCCTCTGGATCGTAGGTTTCTTCTTCTTAGACCTCAACGGGACCTCATTCTTCCGAGTGAAATGGAATCCGGAATGTCAGGATCTGATCCAGCTAAACCAGTCAGCGTCCCTGCATATGGCTTATTACGTGAGTCTCACACCGGGCTTCTCAGGAGGGCTACTATTGATTCGATTCCCAGCACGGTAAGATCCGATCCAACCGTCACCAACGCCACGCACACACACATTCGCATCCCCATCAGTCCAGATCGTCGTGCACCGGCACTTCATCTCTTCCAAGTCACCCGTGCGTCTCATCTGCAATCCGAGTTCCAGTGCACTCCGAGACGCGAAAACAGACATCGATCGCCTCACTCTCGATCTGCGCGGCCGCCGCCCGCTCGTGCAGCCGCGTCGCGGAGGTGCAGCTACGGCGCGGCACCGGGCCGCTGTACAACCCCCAAATGCTGGTCCGTCCACGCCACTCCTCCTCTTTCACTCGCGCGCTCAGCCACACTTCCAAAACTCTTTCTCTTTGTGCTTTTTCCTTCCCTTCTTCTTTGGAACGCGCAGTCCGCGCTGTACAACTCTGCCATTGTGCTGGTCCTCAGCAACGCGCGCGAAGCGGATCCGGACGTGCAGCGGTGCCTGGACGCGCTGGCCGCGTATGAGCGGTCGTGGATGATCGCGGGCCGGGACGTGTAAGCCCGTTTTCACTGCGCCCGCGTCACATTCTAACGGATACCCGGGCAGCGACACGCTCCATGCGCTGATACTGGCCAAGGCGAACGCCCGGAAACCGGCGGCTTCTGGATTGAAGCGGGGACGGGAAGAACTTGATGGAGCAGGAGAGGGAGGGGAGGGAGCTGTGGATCCCGTGGGGTTGGCGTCTGACTTCGACTTCGAAGCGCAAATCTCCTTTTTCGAGTCTTGGATGTTCAACGGTCCGGCCGACCCCAACATCTTGCAAGCCGACACGATGATGTCGTTTGGTCCTCAGCGTGGCTTCGGTGGTGGGTCGCCAGACGTCCTGTCAGTCCGCCAACTCGATCGCTTACTTACATGCATGTGCGGCAGATGCAAGCCTGGATGTGGCCCAAGATATGAGTCATTTGTGAGTACTGGTTGGGGTTGGCACGTGACACTCGAGGACATCTTCTGAGCTTGTTGCGACTTAGGTTGAGTAGAGGCTCATGAGAGTTGCTCGGGAGGGCAAAAATTACTGTCACTACGGGAAATATAGTAGGTTAGGGCTGGATACAGCTTCAATGAAAAGTTCATGCGCTGGGATGGATTCATTCTACACCAAAAATTAATGTATCCCGGAATACAAGTCATGACTCTCAGACGGGGAATCGAACCCCGGTCGCCCGCGCAATCCATTGAATGACAGGCGGGAATCTTGACCATTGGACCATCTGAGATTGTCGCCGACTTCTGGCTGGCCGACCAGTCCGGCGTAAAATTCCGACATGAGATCATTAAGATGCGGAGAAGCCTCATGTAAACTCAAAGTCAGTGAGTTCAGGCAGCCAGTTCTATCGTGGCTGCTGGTGTGACCTACTGAACACGAGGTTCTTGGTACCTTGTAAGTATATTCCCTCGCGCAGCTCCTCAGAGTCACCTGACTTTTAACAGGTCCGATTTGGTAGCCAATGTCTTGCCGAGATGTAAGGATCACCCGAAAAATCCCATCTGAAGACTACAGCGAACTGTATACATTCATTGAAACAGCCCAACCACTGGGAAAGAGTATCGTTCGTTTCTGCTTAGAGAACTGTTAGCAGGGTGCTACTTTGAATCCCTGGATGTTTTACCCAAAGGAGATAAATTGCGACCAGTCCTCTGGTTCTCTCGATTCCGTGATTCGTATGCAACCCAGTTCGGTTGAGTGCCGGTTGAGGCAGTGTCGTCGTCGAGGCTAGTCTCGGATGTTGCCATCACACACCGGCTAATCGCGGGCCGAAACCTGTCGACGCGTGACGAACTGCTGCCTAGTTTGTCCACAGCCACCGTCCCTCTCACAGCCACATAAGCCATTCCCAAAAACCCACGCTTCACCACAATGTCGACCGACCTCGAATGGCTCCTCGTCCGCGTATGCTCCCCCATGTGGCCACCATGTACCCTACCTGAATTCACCCGCCGTTTGTAGAAGGGAAACGCGTACACGGTGAAGCGCGGCGCTGAAGTCGGTGTCACCTTCTCCAAGGAGCCCGTGAGTCAGTTCGGTGCATGTGGTGGCGAGAGCGCGTGTTGACGGCGTGCTGTGTGCAGGCTAACTTGCGTAACATCCACTCGCACAAATACTCCGGTCTCGCCAACGCCAAAGTGGGTCTACGCAGCCTCTCTGCTTCTTCGTGGGTGCGTTCTGACCTGTGCGCAGACTATTGCGATCACCGACTCCGGCAACGGGATTGAGATCGTTTCGCGGAAGCAGAAGGCCGCACCTGGCGCTGTCGCCAAGGCCTTGTCGAAGGATGTCATCCGCCCGCGGTCTGGCTCGCGCCGCGCCGCAGGTATCGTGGCTCTGATCGCGGCCAAGAAGGCTGGCCGACCAGATCTCCGCACCGTGCGTAACAACTTCCTCTCCTTTCGATCTACCCCCTCCGCCTCCTTTTCTTGTTTCTCTCTTTCTCGTCGCATTCTCGTTAGAACCCACTGGACGTATGGATGAACAGCTGGGTGTGGACATGTCTGCAATATAAACCCCCATCCCGTCGGAGCCGATCAAACTCCTGTGGATATCGCGCCATGTCGCTATCGGGCCTCGTTCGTTGCAACCCGCGATGAGTCCGACTCTTTGGCACTAACATCCCTTTCTTCTTTTCGATCACTCTGCATGCGCTGTTGTTCCGTGCTGACACGTTGTCTTGCAGGCTGCGCTCGCCCGTGTATCTGCACTGCTTGCGGCCCAGAAGGAGCCCAAGGTGTACCCGGCGAAGAAGTCCCGGTCGAAGAAATCAAAAGCTGCCCCTGCCGCCAGCGCCCCTCGCAAGGCCAAGGCCGGCGGAAATGAGGATGAGGAACTGCCCGACCTTGTGTAAACTGTACCAGTGCGGCTGCAGTTGTGGACGTGGTCTATGTGTTTTCGCTATGTTGCCTGTAATCATCATGTCTCT
The DNA here is from genome assembly GCA_963692855.1 of Mycena citricolor. NCBI lineage: Eukaryota > Fungi > Basidiomycota > Agaricomycetes > Agaricales > Mycenaceae > Mycena > Mycena citricolor. The sequence goes on along the minus strand of CAVNYO010000096.1, from coordinate 21,212 downwards.
ATGCGAACGAGTGATTTTTGAGCAGCCTGTGACTCGCGCCTAAACTCTCATTCTGGATGAGTCATGTCCCACGAGAATTAATCCCGATACGACCTCTCCCCTGACCCATACCTTGCCATTCTGATTGACCGAAAACTCGGTGTCGCCTGTTTCTCCCCGTGCAAGCACGCGGTGCAACTGATGGCGCGTTGATCTTGAATAATCTGTCACGGGCTCGCGCCTCGGGCCCTCAACAACCTCCGAGCTTACGCGGCATGCGGCGTCTTGCCGCCACTCACCCCGACGCCCGCCCTGTGTGTCCGACAATCAGGAGTCCCGGGGGAGTGCCCCCACCAAGGCCAGGCACCTGCCCCCCTCTCCTATTTCTGAGCGGTTGCAAAGGGCTGCAGCCAATCGAATCGCGTGGCTCTCTCTTAGCGCAAGCTCCTGAGTGCGTGCCACCATCTGTCCTCGTCTAGTAAGGAGCCACGGTGACCCGCGTACCCGAACCGGTCCCCCCCCTGCCTGCGACGCGATAACCGGGCGCAGATTCGTCGTTCGTTCCCGCCTCGTTCGGTGCACTTTTGGCCTGCGCTATGTATGGTATGCATCTGATGCGCCGCAGCTCGGACGGGCTACCTGGATTCATGGAAGAAGCGCGAGCCCAAGGATGATGATGATGACACACCACCCCACACCACACTACCCTTCGGATGCCGATGCCACACGAAAATTTTGGAATTGCTGTCAAAATCTCAGCTTTCCCGATCGGGCGATGCAGACTGGAGAAATGAGAGCGTATAAGTATGACCCGGCCAGGTCCTCGCCTGCTCTCCGGCCGCGCTCGTCTCCTCCCACTCAAGGACCCTCCGCCCCTCCACGCACCGACCGCCCCACCTGTCCTTACCGCAAGATGACTGTGCAGAACACTGTTGGGCCCATGGTGCTGGGTGCGCTCTTCGCTTCGATGTCAGCGGCAGCAGCTTTCCGTTCCGCGCTGTGTTTCAGGCTTGCTGACGACGATGCGCGCGCGCAGGTTGAGCGGATTCGTGCACCTGACGGCGTTCTTCTACTACCGGACCTACCGCGAGGACCCCATCCACTTCAAGGCGCTCGTGAGTCTGCTATGGCGCTCGGATACTGCACACACACTGAGGATTCGTTTGTTTCGGACAGGTCGGAATCGTATGGTGAGCGTGTCCGCAGCTCGCTGCAATTAGTGTACCGACAAACCAGGCTCTTGGATACTCTGCACACCGCGTTCATCTGGGAAGGGATATGGAACTACGTGATACCTCAGATCGGGAACGAGAATCTCCGCCTGGACCACATTCCCGGTGGTGTGCCGGTGAGTAGCTGTGGATGGCTCCGGCGTGCTGCTGCTCAAGTGCTGCAGATATCTGTGCTTCTGACGGCGCTGGTCACCTTCTTCGTTCACAAGTGAGTGCTTTGCGTCCTTGGTTTGCGTGTGTGGCACTGACGACGCACCAGTTTCTTCGCACACCGCATCTATCTTCTGAGCAAAAGGAACTGGATGTTGGCGACACCCGTTGTACGACCCCATTCCGTGCGTCTGGTCTGTGAGCGGTGCTGACAACCGCAGGTCGTTCTTGCAGTCCTGCGACTCGCCTCCGCGTCCGTCTCGACTTGGGAAATGTGGGTGTATTCGAGATGACTGGCAACCGCGACCCTGAGCGACTTGTCCCAGGTTCCACTATCAGAGCTTCGAAGGGTTCAAGATCCATGCCAACGTGCGGCTTCATCCCTCCCACGCGCGACTCACTCTGACTGACAGCGCTGCAGTGGATATTCACGATGGGTCTCTCGGTCTCGTCTGCGGTGGATGTGTACATCACAGGCGCTCTGTTTTATCTGTTCCAGTCTAACCGTTCGGAAACCTCGCCGTCAGTTGTGCTGTGGCTCGCCGATGTAGTGCTGACCTCGTCCACAGCTTCAACCATGTCATCGACCAGCTGATTCTGTACGCTTTCGAGGCGGGGAGCCTGACGACCATTGGGACCATCGTCACCATGCTCTGTGTCAGTCCCCGAGTAGATCGATACCGCGCGCAGGGAAAGTGCTGACCATCGGCCGCAGTGGGTGACCATGTCGACCAACCTCATTTTCCTCGGAATTCACTTTGTCATCGGCAAACGCACGTCCCGTTTCTCCTCTCCGGTCGCCAGGATCTGACCCTCTCCGCACAGTCTACGCCAACTCGCTCCTGATTACGTGCGTGATGGATACAATCGCGGTGGTGCAGCGCAACTGACACGACAGCAGTCTCAACACACGCGAGAACATCCGCCGCGCGCGCGCAAACACGTCGTCCGGCGACCGGGAGCGGGGCCAGGTGCTGTTCCTCGAGTCCCGCACGAACGGCGGGCCGACCACGCCGCACCTGAGGACAACGACGATACCTTACTTTGTGCGTCATTCTCTCTCTCTTTCTCTCGGCAGCATAAGCCGTTGCTTACGGGAAGGACTCGGACACAGACTCGGTCGAAGACCGGCCCCAACTCGCCCGCAGTAAGTCTCGTTCGCGCCGGCTCGGTATCGCCGATCATCTGACGTCTGCGCAGGAAATGCAGATCAACGTCCAGACGAGTGTGCAATTCGATGGCGACGGGACGTCCTCCCTGGATGCCAAGTAACCCATTTATTTTGTTTATTGTTGTATTTCTGCGGTACATTAGACCATCTATTCTTCCTTTGGGGTACTTACATTACAATACATACGGGGTGCGTGCGGGGAACATCTGCTTGCTCTCGGGAGCAATCGCGTTCATGGAGTTGTAGAGCAGCATTTGCAATGCCATATATGTATGTACACGTGCCTCCCCGCCAGCGGAGTCAGTCTCCAGACAGTCTACTCATCAGCTATCATTTGAAAATCGGGCAGATCTAGCCGGCTTGTGTATTGCAAATACTGGTGCGGAGAATTAAGAAGCGCGGAGATTCTCCACAAGATCTCCGCAGGATAATTACATGGCTTGTTCCGCTGGGTCGGGATTACGAGGCACTTCGGATTTCTCACCGTTGGTTGCATAATACATAATACCGCTTGCCAGTGATTCGGGCAGCTGCGGCCCTTCAATCACATGTGGAAGGTGTTTCAGGATTCCGGAATTCGGAACCATTTGGAATGTCCGTCCGTACAGCCGCTGGAAAATGCATGGACATCTGACATGGATAATTGATCCCTGGTGAAATTTCATTTCCAAAGGGATATCCCGACTCGTGACCGACAAGTTGTGGGTCTCATCGGAATCTGATCGAGCGGCGAGGAAAGGGAAAGTTGAGCTTGTCGGTTTCGCCCTCGCTACTGAGGAGTGAAATTTGAAAGGCTGCAGAAAAAAGATGGCTCTGAGCCTCGGATCTTGGATATCCCTGCGCATATGTCCATGACGCGTGGAGTCGGAAAAGTTATAGGTGCGATGTCAGCTCGTGACTCTCACGTGATCGCGATGCCTTGAACGAAACTCCCAAGCGGAGCGGGACGGAGAGCTCACTCGTGCCAGAGTCTTCTGTTTGCTACTCTCCCGGAAGGGATGGGACGAGCCAGTGCGACTCTTGTCATTGGCATCCGCCGCCCGAGAGATGCTGTCCCTGTTCAACAAATACGGACAAACACCCATTGTTCTCTTTCTGTAACAATGCGCGTTCATTTGCCCGAAGCCATTGTCCGATGTATAATGGCGCTATACGTATAAGAACCTCGGACGAGTGTGGGGGACACCAAGACTCCCAGTCTCTTACCTCCTGCTCGTCTGCTCTGCTCTTCCGTTTCGCTTTTTTCGACGTTTCTACCTGCACGACCTTCACATTCCCATTCTCATTCCACGGCTACGACCTTCACGCTTGACACGCTAGATTTTGGATCCATCGCCGGACGATACCTCACAGATCCAATTCTCACGACCATGTGCTCATCCTCCAACGTCTCAGCCGTCGCGCACGTCGTGGCCTACCTCACGAACCCCCTCCGCTCTATGCAGACCATCCCGCACACCAGCATCACCTCCGCCCAGGTCATCCTGACCGCATCCCTCTCCGGCACGCGTGCGCCGTGCACCACCCTCACTCTGACTGTCGCGAAACCCCCGCCAGCGGTGTTCGCTGCATCGATCGGGTCGAATATTCCCTGGGCCGTGTGGTTCGCCGCGCTCGGCGGACAGGCGGACGAGACGATCTCGATCGTGTTCGGGCCGCGGTTCGTCAAGGCGCGGGTTGGCAATGGAGCGGTGGTCGATGTGTGGAGGTGGAGCCTCTCGAATGGTGGGAGTGTCCAGGAGCAACAGGCGAAACCAGCCAAGGTGCAGGATGCTTCTGCTACTGTTCAGGATGAACAGCCGACTCTTTTGCGCCTTCGAGCCACTCTGTTTGCCGCGCGCATGCGGACAATACGCCGTCAGCCTGTGAACGATGACGCCGCCAGCAGCAGCAGCAGCAGCTCGGACTCTGAAAGCGACTTTTCCGACTCCGAAAGCGATACCGCTTCGTCCGTGACCTCGTATCGGATTTCCTCTCCCGTCCAAAAGCCTGCGCCTGCGACAGTCAGGCCCACTTTCGCCCGTCGTCTGCCAGCTCCCTCGGCTGCTGTGCAGCAGCGCTCGGCCAAACCGTCCCCGAAGGTCTCCTACCTGTACCAGGGCGGCGTGACTCTCGTCATGACTGGCGGTGTCATGCTCGGTGGTGCCCGCTCCTGAGGACGAATCTTCCGACATTTATCTCCGAACGATGACAAGAAACGATTTCCTCGCTTGTATAGACATTCATCATGTAGCATCAGCAATTCCTCTCAGCCTCCCATCTGTATTTTTATGCCTTACTATAGAACCAGCGATCAAATATCGTTGCTCTTCACTGTTGTGTTGTGTCGAGTTCCGCGAATCGAAGCTGTAATTTAGCTCGGGCAGCTGCTTGCGAATTTCGAAGGGATCCAGCCAAGTTCTTACACCGTGGCGGTGTCGGTGATAACTTACCGTTCTCGTCATCGTCCGTAGCCGATTGGGGATTCGTCTTTCCTTTGATTCCTACCAACACCTCTTCTCATCGTCGCTGGGCAAGGACCGGCCCCTTCGACTCTTTCGAAAATGCCGTTGGTCCTGAATAAACCCACTCGATACGTGCTCCTCGTCCTAGGCCTGATCCTCACCTCGCACTTCCTCCTCTCCGCCACCCACGAGCCCTACAACCGCGCGACATCCCTCTCCTCCCTCACCGCCGGCTGGCGCAAAGAGCAGTCGAAGTACACCGACTTCGCGGTCCCTGCGCAGCCTGTGATCGAGCCGCTGCCGAAATGGGCCATCGCAGGGCACAGCGGGAACTCCACGCGCGCGAACGCCACGTTCGTCATGCTCGCGCGGAACAGCGACGTCAACGGCGCGGTGCAGAGCATCAGGAGCATCGAGGACCGGTTCAATCGGGACTATGGGTACCCGTATGTGTTTTTGAATGAGGAGCCGTGGACGGACGATTTTAAGAAGTGCGTACGGTCGCTCGTCGACTTGGCTTCCTTGATTGACAACCCTGTTTCTTTCTCAGGCGGGTCTCAGCCGTCACTCGCGCCCCGGTTTCGTTTGGCGTCATTCCCCGTGACTGGTGGTACCAGGTGAGCAGGGCCTTGTCCACTTTCGCCGTCCACTGAGACACACCAGCCGGACTGGATCGACGAGACCAAAGCCACGGCCGGCCGTAAAAAGATGGAGGACCAGGGGATCATCTACGCCGGGAGCGTGTCCTACCGCAACATGTGTCGCTTCAACAGCGGGTTCTTCTTCAAGCACGAGCTCCTGCTCCCGTACAAGTGGTACTGGAGGATAGAGCCCGACGTGCACTTCCACTGCTCGCTCACGTTCGATCCCTTCCTGTACATGGAGGAGCAGAAGAAGGTGTACTCGTTCACGATCGCTCTGTACGAGTGGGCGCCGACGATCCCCACGCTCTGGGACACCGTCAAGGATTTCATAAAGAAGTACCCGGAATACGTGGCACCGCGGAACGCCATGGGCTTTGTCAGCGACGACGGCGGTGAAGGATTTAATATGTGCCATTGTAAGCCTGTTGTAGTTCTCTCTTGCGTGCGCGATTTGACGAAAGCGTCCTCCTTTTTCCAGTCTGGTCCAACTTCGAGATCGCTGACATGGACTTTTGGCGAGGCGAGATCTACACCAAGTTCTTCGAATTTCTCGATGCGACGGGCGGGTTCTATTACGAGGTGCGCGGTTGTTCCATCCGATAGCGCTAGTCTGTTGACTAGGTCTTCGATCAGCGGTGGGGCGATGCTCCAGTCCACTCGATCGCCGCCGCGCTTTTCCTGGACAAGTCCAAGATCCACTTCTTCAATGAAATCGGCTACGAACACCCCCCGAACCAGCATTGTCCCACTGACAACGATGTCTGGACGAAAGGCATGTGCGGATGCGATCCTGGCAAAACACATGGTATGTCTTATCTCATCCGGGTCTATTTCCTCGTACTGAACAAACGGCTGCTCGTAGACTATAATATGTATTCATGTCAGAGACAATGGGACCGGATCTTTGACTGATATATCTACTCTACTAATAGACTTGTACTCATAATTTATCGGCTGTAGAAACTAGCGATCATGTCGGCGGCACTCGATGCTGCTAGTGACTCCAGTCGGGAAATGCGGCCAGGTGGGGATGCAACTGTTACAGATTCTTGGTATTATAGACCTCTCTCTACCCGAACATACTGTCATCGGCCCAAGCCGCGTTAGACAAGGCCCCTCCATAGACATCCTCGTCCATCCCCGCACCCGGCCACGAGCTCTCTCCTCCACCCTTGATGGCTTTGCTGACAAAGTCCCGGTTCCTCGCCATTTCCATCTCCAGTTCTTCCAATAGTGCGCTCTGCTGCTGTGCGCCCGAGAGCACAGCATCGACTTCCTCCCGCGTGAATTGAGGCGGCGGGTCCGAGAACGTGACCGTGCCCGAAGCAGAGATCTGAGCTGAGATGTCTCCCGTTTCGATCTTGATCAACGCATGAGCCTCGGTATGCAACATACATACACGTCATAATAGAGTGCACACGCACCATGCTCAGGAGCAGCCCCCGAACCTCGTCCTCGCTTGGAATCCCGACCAGTCGTGCGATGTCTTCCAGTGAAAGCGTGACATAGGTTGCGGTCAGCTTCTTCAATGTCCACCGCGGCGCCCGATCTACCGCCTGTGTGACCAGCCCAAGTGTCTTTTCCTGCCCCAATCGTCAGCAAACAAGTACGCACACCCATCTCAGGGTGGGGGAAATGGACACACCGTGGAAAACGTCTGCTTCTCCTTACTCAGGAGCCCGTTCAGCTTCTCCGTGTTCTGCGGGTAGAACGCGATGAGATCTGCGTAGACTGAGTTCTTAAGCATGCGCGCAAGGGATGGGTGCGCGTATTTCGGCAGCGGCGACACCCCTCCCCGGTGAATCAGCTGCACGAGCCGCATTTTCTTGAGGGCCTCCAGCTGGATCGCGGCGGGAACCGCCCCTGGTGCTGTCACGCAGATCTCGAAGAACTCCTCAGCCGCAGCCCACTGTTTGAGTAGCGCCAGGATGATGCCGCCGAGGTAGTGATACAGAAGGTTGTCATTGTACGTCAAGTCGGAGAGGGCGGTTGAGATGTTGGCGATCGGGCATCCGAGAACGGGGAGTGCGGCGGTGGGCTGGTTGGCTGCAATGCAGACCTAGTAGAGAGGATATTGTAAGACGTGGAATGTGCTTGCAGAGAGGGACACGCGCACTTGAAGGAAGATGGGATGGATGGTGGTTAGAAACGACAGATCAGTGGGATAATGCGTAAGGAGCTGCAGCAAAGGGTGTATAGCCCATGATGGCTATCCAGATGCGCAAGTCAATAGTGGTCGACCAGACGGGCGAAACAAGGGCCTACATTGCCCATATGATGGCTGAGTTTCTGGATTCCCCGCGCAAGCAGCGTGACTAGTGCGGATTCAGCCGACATCAAGATGAGAGCGCGACGATAATGACGCACCGCGTTCGGGTGCCAAACGCGCTTGCTCCGGTATGAAAGACTGGCAGAATGCGACCACTGTGTGCGGTGGCACGGGTGCATTCGTCATATTTAAGCGCGCGGACCTGGGCGCCCGCCGCTGAGAATGAGGAGGGAGAGGATCGCGAAGGCAGCCGGACGCACAAGAGATACAATACACCGAGCGTGTTCTGCCGCACGTCGAGCACCGACAGGGGATCTTGCCCGCTTCCCAACGGACTTGACAGGATCGTCTCCCTCGACTCCTTCGGTAGTCCGTTCTTGAGGGTGGAGTTCAGCGCCTGCAGGTTGGTGGAAGTGGTGATCTCATGTAGGATTCGATCGAGCGAGAGATCGGGCGCCATGGGGGAGAAACTGGGAAGCAATGAGACGAGGAACAAACACGCGTGGTGAGAAGAGGTGCGAGGTAAATGAGGTCTGACGAGACGTTGTAAAGATTCACGGGTAGAGCACCCAATGCCGAATCGGAGAGAGGTTAATGGAGCCAAGCTGTTCCATGGTAGAGCTAGAACATTGGACTGACCTGGATCGCTAAGTGAGGGGGATTCGGGGGCGGGACCGCGACGATGAGGCAGATCTCTTTCAGCGGAACGTTCTCGTTAGCAGATGAGTAGTGCGCGTGCTGCTTGCCTCTGCTTGGACATCAAGACCATCAGATGAAAGTGATCCGATCGACTACTTACTCGTCGGCATCCACGTCGTGGCGGCTTACGAGGACCATTTGGGCAAAGCTGTCCGGCTGATAGAGCTCCAAAGCACAACAACAAATAGCGAAGGAATAGAAATACAAGGAGATAGACGAGGAGACTAAAAAGTACAGATTTCTAAGCTGGATGGCTCAAGCTACAGGAAGTGGAACGGACTGGTACTGTGGGATACATCATATAAGAGACGGGAGAAAGGCTTAAGTCGTTGGTCGTTGAGATCTTCACGAGCGGGCACCACCGAGCATGACACCCCCGGTCATGACACGGGTGACACCACCCTGGTACAGGTAAGAGACCTTGGGGGTCGGTTTGGCCGAGCGCTGCTGCACAGCAGCCGAGGGAGCTGGCAGACGACGGGCGAAAGTGGGCCTGACTGTCGCAGGCGCAGGCTTTTCGACGGGAGAGGAAATCCGATACGAGGTCACGGACGAAGCGGTATCGCTTTCGGAGTCGGAAAAGTCGCTTTCAGAGTCCGAGCTGCTGCTGCTGCTGCTGCTACTGCTGGCGGCGTCATCGTTCACAGGCTGGCGGCGCATGGTCCGCATGCGCGCGGCGAACAGGGTCGCTCGGAGCCGCAAAAGAGTCGGCTGCTCATCCTCGGCGGTAGCCACTTTGATTGCTTTCTTTTGCGGTTGCTGTTGCGGAACACTCCCGCCATTCGAAAGGCTCCACCTCCACACATCGACGACCGCGCCGTTCCCAACCCGCGCCTTGACGAACCGCGGCCCGAACACGATCGACACTGTCTCGTCCGCCTGCCCACCGAGCGCAGCGAACCACACGGCCCATGGGATGTTCGACCCAATCGATGCCGCGAACACCGCCGGCGGGGGCGTCGCGAGCGTCAGAGTGAGGGTGGTGCACGGTGCGCGCGTGCCGGAGAGGGACGCGGTCAGGATGACCTGCGCGGATGTGATGCAGGTATGGGGGATGGTCTGCATAGAGCGGAGGGGGTTCGTGAGGTAGGCCACAACGTGCGCGACGGCGGAGACGTTGGAGGATGAGGACATGGTCGTAAGAATTGGATCTGTGAAGTATCGTCCGGCGATGAATGCAAAGTCTAGCGTGTCAAGCGTGAAGGTCGTAGACGTGGAATGGGAATGGGAATGGGAAGGTCGTGCAGGTAAAAACGTCGAAAAAAGCGAAGTGGAAGAGTAGTGCAGAAGCGCAGGAGGTAAGAGACCGAGAGTCTTGATGTACCACACACTCCTTTGCGGTTCTTATACGGGTATCACCATTATGTATCGGACAATGGCTGCGGGTAGTGAACGCGCATTGTGAGAGAGGAATAAATATTTGTCGCTGCTTGTCAGTCAGGAGATGGTGGCACGTGATCAATGTTCAACCTATGGTTCGCCTCAAGTTTTTCTTGTCAACGTCCGACCACTTTGAAATCGTGCAGCACCTTGAAAAAAATTCCTTTCAATATTTTTATTCTGACTCGTACACTGATCCGCAGTTCATCATTCCAGTCAACCCAAACGAGGTTCGTGGTTGCCTTGATGTTCGCCCTCGGGCTGTATCTCAGGGTCCATCCGCATCTTCACGGTCCAGTGGATGTGCACTCCTTGCGAATTTCACCGTGGGGGACATCGCGTCCTCGGCCACGGTATATTCTGGCAGCATCATCCCATCATTCCAAATTGGGAGCAAACGGGATCTGAGTGGAATGCTGAACGAGAGCATTTGCGGTCGCCACTCACATCATTGCTTTAGTCCACGTATCGGTCTTATCCTAGAGCCTGAGCCTCTGAGGTAAACATTCTAGAAGGTTGCTCCTGAGGATGGTTTGTGTTCAGTCTACTGTGACAGGCAGGTGTGTCCATAGGGCCACAATTCCCCACTCGAGTCAGCAGCAGCATCCAGTACCCCCGACATGATCGCTAGTTTCTACAGCCGATAAATTAGAGTACAAGTCCATTAGTGCAGTAGATATATCACTCAAAGATCCGGTCCCATTGTTTCTGACATGAATTCCCACTGTAATCTGCGAGCAGCCACTCAGTCAGAACGAGGACATTGGCCCGGATGAGATGAGACATACCGTGTGTTTTGCCAGGATCGCATCCGCACATGCCTTTCGTCCACACGTCGTTGTCAGTGGGACAATGTTGGTTCGGGCGGTGCTCGTAGCCGATTTCATTGAAGAAGTGGATTTTGGACTTGTCCAGGAAAAGCGCAGCGGCAATCGAGTGGACTGGAGCATCACCCCACCGCTGATAGAAGACCTGGGTCAACGGACTAGCGCTATCGGATGGAACTGCTGCGCACCTCGTAATAGAACCCGCCCGTCGCATCGAGAAATTCGAAGAACTTGGTGTAGATCTCGCCTCGCCAAAAGTCCATGTCAGCGATCTCGAAGTTGGACCAGACTGGGAAGAGCAGGGCGGTGATTGTCAAATCGTGTGCACACGAGGGAACTGCCTAACATCCTCACAATGGCACATGTTGAATTCGTCACCGCCGTCGTCACTGAGGAAGCCCATGGCGTTCTGCGGTGCCACGTACTCTGGGTACTTCTTCATGAAATCCTTGACGGTGTCCCAGAGCGTGGGGATCGTCGGCGCCCACTCGTACAGAGCGATCGTGAACGAGTACACCTTCTTCTGCTCCTCCATGTACAAGAACGGATCGAACGTGAGCGAGCAGTGGAAGTGCACGTCGGGCTCTATCCTCCAGTACCACTTGTACGGGAGCAGGAGCTCGTGCTTGAAGAAGAACCCGCTGTTGAAGCGACACATGTTGCGGTAGGACACGCTCCCGGCGTAGATGATCCCCTGGTGCTGCAGCTTTTTGCGGCCTGCCTTAGCCTTGGCCTCGTCGATCCAGTCCGGCTTGTGTGATGACTCAGCAGACCGCTAAGTGGAGCAGCGGAAGCCAGGGCCCGCTCACCTGATACCAAAACTCATGAGGAATGACGCCAAACGAAACCGGGGCACGAGTGACTGCGGAGACCCGCCTGGGAAAAATGATGCGGGGTTCATCAAAAAAGCGCAGTCAAGGAGCGACCGTACGCACTTCTTGAAGTCGTCCGTGAACGGCTCCTCGTTCAGAAACACATACGGGTACCCATAGTTCTCATTGAACCGGTCCTCAATGCTCCTGATGCTCTGCACGGCGCCGTTGACGTCGCTGTTCCGCGCGAGCATGACGAACGTGGCGTTCGCGCGCGTGGAGTTCCCGCTGTGCCCTCCGATGGCCCATTTCGGCAGAGGCTCGATCCCAGGTTGCTCGGGGACCGCCAAGTCAGTGCTTTGTGATTGCTCTTTGCGCCACCCGGCGGTGAGGGAGGAGATGGACGTCGCGCGGTTGTACGGCTCGTGGGTGGCGGAGAGGAGGAAGTGCGAGGTAAGGATCAAGCTCAGGACGAGTATCACGTATCGAGTGGATTTGGTCAAGACCAACGGCATTTTCGAGGAGGTCGAGCAGGTCGGTTCTTGCCCAGCGAAAGTGAGACGTGTTCGTAGTTCGGAATAAAGAATGATAAATCCCCAACTGACTGCGGATGGTGACGAGAACGGTTGGTTATCTCGGACACCGCCGCCGTGTCAGAACTGTGCTGCAACTCTTCGAAATTCGCAATCACATGCCCAAGCTGGATTAATGCTCCGATTCGCAATGCTCAGGAGCAGCCCTCGAACTTTACCTTCGCTTGGAATCCCAACCAGCCGTGCCATGTCCTCCAGCGAAAGCGTGCATAGGCTGCAGTCGGTTTGTTCAGCGTCCACCCCGGCGCCCGATCTACCGCCTGCGTGTCCAGCGCCAAGGTTTTCTCCTGTTGCAAAGATTCACGGGTAGAGCACTCAATGCCGAAGTGCAATGGAATCACCCTGTTCCATAGGAGAGCTAGAAAAATGAAATGACGGGGGATCGCCACGTGGGAGGGGACTCGGAGGCAAGACTGCGACGATGAGGCAGATCTCTTTGAGCGGAACGTTCTCGTCAGCAGATGAGCACTACATAGTAGCGCGTGCTGTATGGCCCTGCTTTTGCATCGACAGTCTGATTCGACACCATCAGATGAATGTGATCTGAGCGACTGCTTAATCACCTGGATCCACGCCGAACGCTGGGCTAAATGATGGTAGAACTCAAAAGGACCATGTCGGATAGCAAAGGAATAAAGATACAGCGGGATCATCGAGGGAGACTACAAAGTACAGGTTTCTAAGCTGAAAGGTTCGAGCTACAGGAAGAGGAACGGACTGGAACTGGGGGATACATCATATAAGAGACGGGAGAAAGGCTCAAGTCGTTGGTCGTTGAGATCTTCAGGAGCGGGCACCACCGAGCATGACACCGCCGGTCATGACACGGGTGACACCCCCCTGGTACAGGTAAGAGACCTTGGGGGTCGGTTTGGCCGGGCGCTGCTGCACAGCAGCCGAGGAAGCGGGCAGACGACGAGTGAAAGTGGGCCTGACTGTCGCAGGTGCAGACTTTTGGACGGGAGAGGAAAGTCGGTACGAGGTCACGGATGAAGCGGTATCACTTTCAGAGTCGGAAAAGTCACTTTCAGAATCCGAGCTGCTGCTGTTGCTGCTGGCGGCGTCATCGTTTAGAGGCTGACGGCGCATGGTCCGCATGCGCGCGGCGAACAACGTCGCTCGGAGCCGCAAAAGAGTCGGCTGTTCGTCGTCGGCAGCAGCAGCATCCTGCACCTTGGCTGCTTTCTTCTGCGGCTGCTGTGGCTGAACACTCCCACCATTCGAAAGGCTCCACCTCCACACATCGACGACTGCGCCGTTCCCAACCCGCGCCTTGACGAACCGCGGCCCGAACACGACAGAAATCGTCTCGTCCGTCTGCCCACCGAGCGCGGCGAACCACACGGCCCATGGGATGTTCGACCCAATCGATGCCGCGAACACCGCCGGCGGGGGCGTCGCGAGCGTCAGAGTGAGAGTGGTGCACGGTGCGCGCGTGCCGGAGAGGGACGCGGTCAGGATGACCTGCGCGGATGTGATGCTGGTGTGCGGGATGGTCTGCATAGAGCGGAGGGGGTTCGTGAGGTAGGCCACGACGTGCGCGACGGCGGAGACGTTCGAGGATGAAGACATGGTCGTGACAATTGGATCTGTGTGAGGTATCGTCCGGCGATGAATGCAAAGTCTAGCGTGTCAAGCGTGAAGGTCGTAGACGTAGAATGGGAATGGGAATGTGAAGGTCGAGCAGGTAGAAACGTCGAAACAAGCGAAACGGAAGAGCGGTGCAGAAGCGCAGGAGGTAAGAGACCGAGAGTCTTGGTGTCCCACAGACTCGCCTGTGGTTCTTATACGGGTATCACCATTATGTATCGGACAATGGCTGCGGGCAGTGAGCGCGCATTGTGGGGAGAACAATGAGTATTTGCAAGTGTTTGTCGGTGGATTGACCGGGAGCAGCACGTGATCGTTGTTCAACTTATCGTGGGCGCACGATTTTCCTATTAACATCCAACCACTTTGAGCTCCGGCAATCCTCAAATAAATATTTCCATCCACAATTTTTCCTCCAACTCATACATTGATCCACAGGCCATGATTTCAGTCCACCCAGATAGGATCTGTGGTTGCCTTGATGTTCGCTCTCGGGTTGTATCCCAGCGCGTCCATCCGCATCTTGACGGTCCGGTGGATATGCACTCCGTGCGTGGTCTGACGGGGGACATGGCGTCCCCGGCCGCGATGTATTCTGGAAGACCATCATCGCATCCACCCAAATCGGGGAAAGGGGCATTTGCAAGCGCCTAGTTTGACTACTCACATCATCGCCTTGGTCCACGTATCGTTCTTCTCCTGAAATCTGAGCTTCTGCGGGAACCATTCGAGGAACCACCAGATCCTCCGCCGCAAGAGCTCGTCGTTGAGCGCCGTCATGGCATCCGCCAGATCCTCCTCTTCCTCGCTCACGAAGTCCCGGTCAGCGATGACCTTCCCCTTAATCTCCGTGCTGCCTTGCATGCGCTCGTCGTCTGGGTCCGGCATAATCGGAGGAGGGCGGGGCAGGACGTGCGGATACAGCCGATCCGGGTCGATGCCGGCCATGCGGAGCATCTCTGCATGGAACATGATCCCCGTGCGCACCACGAAGCACTGGCGGATCATCCACCGGAGTGATATCCGGGCAAGACTGTTGCGAGCGTTGTTCGGGAGCGCACCGCCGCCGACATCTGCGTGCGGCATCCAGGTCAGTACACAGCCGGTGGGAACCGAGGCGCACCGGCGTGACAACCCGCGAACCACACTTCCTGGATGTCCGTCTCGAATTCCGCTGCGACTGTGAGGGGTCCGTCAGACTCAGCTCAATCTGGGCGCCGTGTTGAATTGAAATCTTCTCACTCGAGTACTGTCGCTCCAGATCGTCGAGCGATTTGCCGCGGACCTTCTGCGTGTGCCGAGAGCGCGGCATCTCTCCCTTCTGGACGCCGAGGAGCAGGTCATCGGGCGACGGGCGGTGCCAGAAGTTGGGCTGGAACCGAGCCCGGTGCTCGTCCAGTGCGATCGCGTGTCGGAAGTACCGCACGTTCGTGTTGTTCCTCGTAAATGGCAAGCGGCGCGGGACGAAGCCCACTGAGCTTACGGTGTCCCTGCCGGATGCGAGTAAGAATCAGTAGATAAGAACGGAGAGGACGACACGAATAGCACACACCAGACCCCGAGGAACTCAATTTCGACGTCGATGCTGAACGCGCGTTTGAACGCTGTGCTCTGGACCGAGGATCTGCGCATGTATTCACATCGAGCACTCTCGAGACTCACCTGGCGCCAGCCCACTTCGTCCTCCCGCGAGTACATCTTGTACGCAAAGGCTACTTGTTGGTGGTTACATTTGGGCAATAGGCCGACCTTGTGGATCCTGGAATCGTATGTCTCTTCAGAATTTGCAGCATCGCGGATCGAGCGTGGGACACCGACATTCCCGCCAATGCCCGCGCGGTCTGCACCCGTCAGAAAGTGTCCACAGACAGCTCGCACGAACTCACATAGGCGCCACGGGAGAAGCCGAATAGGCAGATCTTGTCACCCGCCTGATCTAGCAACGCCATTGTCAGGTAAGGCCAGCCTCCGCCCCTGCTCTGTACGCACAGTTCTGCATCAGGAACTCGTATCCGCCCATGACGTGTGCGTTCAGATGTAGGCCGAGCATGGCGTCGATGGTGCGGTGGAGCTTCGCCATGAACGGGTGGGCGATTCCGGGACAGAATACGTCCCGATCCCCGCCTGCGAGCGACCTCAGACACCCGTGGTTCGGACACGATGCTGAGCGGACGACTTGCCTGGTAGTAGACCAGCTGGTGTTCGCAGTCGTCCTTCTTGAGCATCGAGAAGAAGTTCACCACGTTCGAGTTCTGGGAGGTAAGGTTAGGCTCACATTTGAGAGAATAACCTTGAAATGAATCCGTGCGTAGCCGAGAAGCTTACATCGTCGTCGAAACAGTCCCCTGTCCCATCGAACGCGAGGACGAGAGTGCGATGTCTGTGCGTCGGTGGTACAGTGCGCTCGAGATTGAATCGATCCGATTCCTCCCTCTTGTCGGGGTCCATCGGGCTGGGAGAGCTGCGTTGAGGGAACGTGGCATACTCGGAGAGAGAGGTTATCGGAGAATCGTTCGGAGACTCCATGGCTCGACGAGGGAGTGAGGGACACGGAACTTGATTGCCAGCTAGTCTTGATATATATATGACAGGACAGCGTCACAGACGTCCAGCGACCTTTGGGTTTAATATCCACCCCGACAGATTCAACGGCTTTCCCGAGTAAGGGGCGTGTGTTCTTCGGAGCAGACTGCTAATCTGTTCAGTTCCAGATATTACATCATGATCGAACTCGTTACGGATGGCGCAGTGCTAAGGGTTTCTGTTTTCAGAGACCGTGAGTGGGAGTGGAGCCGAGCGAGTGAGACGCCCGGAGCGCCACAGTTCGGAGACCCTAAATCAACATGGAGAGGCAGACGTCTGGCAGCTACAAAGCTACATCCGAGAAGAACCCACGGAGTTGATAGCTCTTGAATTCATGAGAGCGGGCGTGTTAAACATGCGCCATTAGTCGTCAGTGCGAGCAGTAGATACTCGAGCAGGTTTTCGAGTGTCGTTGGTGTAGACAATGACGATTGCATGATTGACACAGGGAGATCGTGTGATTTAATCGCAGTCGCGCCGGTCGGAACCCCTATCAGGCGGGGTAAGAGAGGCTCCGGATACATCTGGCGCAACTGCGCTGTCGATTCCACTGACGAGAGTTGCAAGTCACTGATGAGGTATGTCCACCAAACAACAGGACGAATCCCATCGTATGTTGTCCAATCATGTCATGCGGTGAACCCAGTAGTCGGAAGGTATTTCGGAATCGCATCGAGTCGTCCCATGTCGTTCTGATCAAGGAAGACTTCCAATGAGGGCTGAACCGAGACCTACAGTGAGGATCGTCACAAATAGAACAGTGAGGTGTCGGTGATGTCCGGACTGCGCACTATCTATATCGGATCAAAGGATATAATCATCACCCGAACACACGTGTCCGATAGGCGAGCACATGGAGAATCTCATCTAATCTGATAGAAGAAGCTTACGGCGCAATATCTGATAAACGGAGATGAGATTACTATCGAACGGCCATTATGCGGGACTTTGGTAAACTGATTGCATGGCAACCTAATGTCCACTTGACCCCCGTGGATTCTCCTTTTCCACTACTCAGGTAGTGTAAAAGGCGCGCCGGGTTATATATCTGTCGGGCGTGGACTAGGCAAATTGCAATACCGTTCTCGGAGGTTTTTGGCGGACTGCAGGCTCCAACGACAACGTGGGACCAGATGCGGCGGTCTCGCCCTTTCTTCGACCTCATGTCACCGACTATCAGATAAACCGATAGCCGAAATCTGATAAGCACATCTGACTGACAGCGACAAAATTTTCCTCGTCTATGAATTTGTCGCCGGGCGACAGTGTTTGCAAGCCGTTGTGAGCTCGAGCGCCCATAAAGCTTGGCTGAGTGGCATGGCATCGTCGTTAGATCCGTGTCGATTCATCTGGGAGAGCGAATTACTTCCCTGTGCTACTTGTGCTTAGTTGCATTCCCGACACACCGCCTGTCAGTGTACTTACCGGGAATAAGTATCGCGAAACGGGCCCGGAAGTATCCTAATGGCAGTTCTATCCCACCGACAGAAGCCGGATGGTTTCGTACAGTAATATAAGTGGGGTTCCCGGATTCAGCGCTTGAAGCAGGTTTTCCCTCTCTGCCCTTCCCCCCGCCCTTCAGCTGCCAACGACCACGAACATGTTTACCTACCATGACCAGATGATCATCGCTCACGGTGCGCATGGCTTCCATAGAGCTCCGGCCTCCGGCTGATCGACCTGCTCAGCTGTATTCGCTTCCATCGCGGTGTTGTTCACCGCGCCCGCAGCGGTCCTCATCGGCCGCTTCTTCCGCGACCGCCAATGGTGGTTCAAAGGGCACCTCGTACTCCAGACGCTCACGGCCGTATGCGTCATCATCGTGTTCATCGTCGGCACCGCCGCAGTCGACAGCGGCGCGCACCCGAACCAGTTCGTCGGGTCGCGCAAGGACCCGCACCACGACATCGGCCTGTCCATCTTCATCCTGTTCCTGCTGCAGTTCATCCTCGGCGTCGTCGCGCACTACACGCACTCGGCGGGGTACAGCAAGCCGGGCAGCGCGTTCCCGACCATCACGGTGCAGAAGCACGCGCTGCGCCATGTCCACGTCTTCTGCGGGATCGCGATGACCGCGCTGCTCTACGCGGGGATGAAGACGGGGATGGACGAGTGGAACCGCGTCGCTGACGCCGGGACGCTCGTGCCCCGCGGAATCACGATCGCGTTCTGGGTGCTCTTCGCGCTCGAGGTCGCCGCGTACGTTGCGGGCTGGGCGAGCGAGCCAGTGCGCTCGAGGAGTATGCAGCCAAGCGCCGCTACGAGCACAGAAAAAGTAGCCGCATGAGCACAGTACGAAGATTATGAAATTGTAATGAGATTATTTTTCCACTGAATCAGTGTGCGAATGTGTGACCAGCGGGTGGGTGGGTGCTGGTCGCGCTTAGCGTGACAGAGTGAGTGCGTCACGTGTGTCACGTGCTGGAAACCGTCCCCTAAGCCGGAGTTCCAGGCGCCAAAGTTCGAGCAAACCGTGATCATCGTATCTCCGCACCATTCTGCTCTTTCCCTTTGGTCGACAATCATGATGGCGCTCCAGAAGCATCTCCTGAACGACCCTGAATCTCTTGTCATCGATTCCTTGGCTGGCCTGTGCGCAGTCAACAACCAACTCGTCCTCGACCCACCGAGCAAAGGTGAGCGGAGCGATCCTCGTTTTGAGGTGGCCCGCAGTCTCACACGCGACGGCGGCAGTCGTCTACAACTCCCACCGGTGACCGCTCCAAAGTCGCGCTCATCTGCGGCGGCGGCTCCGGCCATGAGCCTTCGCATGCTGGATTCGTCGGTTCGCGATACCCTAGAGACGCTGTCTCGACGCAGCAGCTCACGATGCGGACCAGGCGAGGGATGCTCAGCGCCGCGGTCTGCGGCCACGTGTTCGCTTCCCCCCTCCAACGCGGCGCAAGTGCGGCGCGGGATGGATCTGGTCGAGAACGACGCGGGGTAAGTTCTCGATCAACACATCTTGGGGCACTTGGCGTTCTCATTCGTTCGAAGAACCTTGATTCTGGTCAAGTGAGCAGTGATTCCCATCCTCCAGTAGCGTGCAAGATTGCATCCAGCCAATCGTCATCGCTAGGAACTACACCGGCGACGTTCTCAACTTCGGGCTCGCGGCGGAACAGTACGCCGCGGAGCACGCAGACAAGTCGGATCGCGTCAAGTTTATCGTAGTCGGCGACGATGTGGCCGTAGGCAGAACACAGGGTGGGCTCGTCGGCCGCCGTGGCCTTGCGGGCGTCGTGCTGGTGTATAAGATAGCTGGGCCCTGGCGGCGGAGGGCGCGACGCTCGACGAGGTGCTGCCGTCGCGCAATGGGTCTCGGGTCGTCGGAACGATCGGGGTCGGGCTGGAACATTGCCATGTATTGCGACCCTCCTGCTACCGCTCATTCTATTGTGCCCTAACAAGCTTCAACAGGTCCCGGGCACCGCGTCACCCTCCCATTCCCTCGGTACAAGCGAAATTGAGATCGGCCTGGGGATCCACAACGAGCCGGGCAACCAGCGTCTCTCGTGCATCCCACCGCTCTCAGAGCTCATGGTGACTCTGCTCGACCTAATCACTCTCACGACAGATCCAGAGCGGGCGTACCTGCCATTTCAGAACGACGGAAAGGACGAGGTGGTGTTGCTGGTGAACAATCTTGGTGGGATGAGCGAGCTCGAGCTGGGTGGGGTCGTCCGCGCGCTGCTTACGAGGAGCTGCAGAAGAGGCAGATCGTCGTCCGCAGAGTCATCTCCGGCACTTTCATGGTGAACATGCACGGTGTATCTCTGGATCCTGAACTAATCCTTCTCCCCAGACGAGTCTCAACATGCCAGGCTTCTTCATTTCACTTGTTTTGCTGCCTCGAGCGGACGAGTCGGACGCCCCGAAAGTCGATAAACTACTCATGCTGCTCGATGCGCCTGCGAAGACCCCCGGCTGGAAGTGGTCCTCAGGCACGGCTCCAATCACTCCAACGCCTCTCGCGCCTTCTGCAGTCTCTGCCGTCAACAAGGCTTCTAGCGCTAACCCCGTGTCCGTCCCGAATCTCGTCACATCACTTACGAAGGCGTGCAATGCGCTCATTGCTTCCGAGCCGGAAATCACCCGCATGGACACGATCGCGGGTGACGGCGATTGCGGCCTGACTTTGAAGGCGGGGGCCAGGCCGTGTTGAGGGAGATCGAGGCCGGGAACATCGCTGGATCGGATCTGGTCTCCGACGTCGTCGCGATCTCGAAGGTCGCGGAGACTCGGATGGGGGGAACCAGTGGGGCCATCTACTCGTGAGCAGTCCCCACGCGTCGTCGACTGTCTCACCGCTAAGCTCTCCCAGGATCTACCTCTCCGCCCTCGCCCAGGGAATCCAGACTCACGCCCAGAACTCGGCTCCCGAAATGTGGGAACGAGCACTGGCCAGCGCGCTTGCCAAGCTCTACACGTACACCCGCGCACGGCCGCCGTCTCGTACCTTGGTCGACCCGCTCGCTGCGTTCGTCAACGCGTTCCCGGACGGCTTTTTCCGGCGCAGTGAAGGCGGCTGCGGAAGCCGCCGCGCACACGAAGGACGTCGAGGCGAAGGCTGGGCGCAGCGCGTATGTCGATGCCGGGATGCTCAGCCGGGAGCAGGTGGCTGATCCCGGAGCCTGGGGTGTGAGAAGGTGATTCTAGAGGGCGCTGTAGGAGTCGCTAGTGTATTGAAATATGAAAGTTGTAGTCGAGGATCTTGTAACAACTGAATGACAAAGTCTATCTGTTCGTGAGACGCAGTGTTAGAGTATAGAGCCACAAAACTCAGGCCGAACGCTGAGTCTTACAGTCTAGGTGGTTGTGGAACGTAGCCGTTCGTTG
>CAVNYO010000095.1:0-43166 GCA_963692855.1 Mycena citricolor | reverse complement strand
TCAGCTCACAAGATATATTTCACGTGCAGCCCCTGATCCTTGACAAAATGAGAGAATAGCATCGGCCGCCTTGGTCGATATCTGGCCAGAGGCTGCATTGTAGTCCAGAACGGTGTCGATCAAGGCTGCGTCCTTTGAAACAGGATCGTGAACCACGTATTGCCTGACATTCATTCATCTAGATACTCAGTGCAGAAATCCAGTACACACCAGGTGGACGTGTTGGGTTCCAGGAAGGCGTCGACTGAGGGTTTCCAGAGCCTGACTGGGGTACGATTGAAGCGCGTATTCCGTTGCGGTGCGACCGGTCTCTTGCACAGAACGGTCCTAAAGCCTTTGGATACTGAGAGAAGAGATGCGAGCATTGTGTTGGAGGAGTGAAGTCGTGTGGGTTTAGATATTGAAATGCAGAGGAACTCGGTTATTTATTGGCATGAGTCGGGGTGATTCGTGTCAGAGAAGGCCGAGAAGCCTCTAGTTCCCTGCCTTCGGGTAACGCACCAGTTATTAGCTTTTATATAGACAAGAGGTGAGAACGCATGCAGAATTTAAGCAGCACCGATGTACGGTAGGCTAAAGATCAATATCAAGTCACGGATCAAGGCACTGCCACATCTCAGGTGGCGTAAGTAACCGAAATCGCCATTTTCGGTCATATCCGTCCTCACGTGCTGGCTGAGAAATCGTCCGCTTAGGGATCGGCACTGGTGAATTTTGTCTCGTTTCGGCTGCAAGTCCGATGTTGACCAGGTCTGCAACAGATTGGTTATTCTCAGTGCCCTTCTATTGAAAATAATAGCTCGGTCCATATTCTGCATTCGAAAACTCTATCTTCTTCCGATGCGAATATTTCTATCTTATCTGAGGACTTGAACAATGCCTTCTGGGAAACTTTGAGGGTGGATGTTGAGGAGGATCGAAAATAGAGTGTTTCCCTGCTGAGTATGCAATACTTGGCCAAATGTGGTGCACAGTTTCGGGCATCCTGCAAGCAGCTAGTCAATCAAATGGGTGTTGGCCCCAAACAGCAGCAGCAAAATCAACTGAGGGCTCTGGGTAAGCGTCCGGAGCCCGCGCCTGTGCGTCCGCATCCGGATCGGAACATCGGACCCGAGAGTAGTACGTCCGCATGCCAGATTGGAGATGCAGATATCATCCGCATACGGAACAAGCACTTAGTTAGAGCCCACTTTGGGATCAACTCTGTCCGTATCGGGATCGGGGGTCCGAAGTCATATGCCACAGCCACTTCTCTGTAATGATTAACCACGTGCCCTATTCCGTCACGTGCGACAGACTCGACGCGTGCATCCGCTCATTGGTCTTGTGCCAAGCACTCAGACCACATAATGCCTGACCGTTCAGGTTACGAACCGCTGTCTGCCTCTGATTCCAATGCTCTTGACGAAGATGGCGACACCTCACCCGACGCCCCACCTGCACGCGGCCGTCCCCGGCGAGCAAGGATGGGCTCAGTCGACCTGTCTGGCCTCGACACTGCGTTCAAGCAATGGACCGCCACTATAGCCTCGAAGCTCAAGCTTCAGAACAAGAAGACCAAGAGTGGGCCATCGAAGCGCCAGATATACCAGAGCGTCTTCGAGCCCACCGTCGCTGATCCTGACACGGAGTCCGAGCAACCAGTCAAGACCTTGGATCACAAGGAGCCCATGACGCAAGCCGAGTTCAACGCGTGTGTAACCTGCTTCATCCTCTGTTCCGAGCCAACAATGCCCCAGATTAGTGCAGAGCGTCAAGAGTACGCTCCTAACACGAGTTTGATTATGCGGAACTAACCTTCTCAGGCGCGATTGGAGAAGGGATACATCCGAAGATGATCGTTAAAGGGTCCTCCGGATCTTACTTTGCTCGAGCCAAGAATGCCGCCGACGGTCGTGTGCATACTGTTGCGTGCGTAACAATCCTAGACGGCTGTTACCAACGGTTCTTACATCACAGAACAGGGTATTCAAGCCTAAAGACGAAGAACCCTATGGTCGCCTTAATCCGAAGACGACCAAATGGCTCCACAGGCAACTGAGATGGATCATTCCCTTCGGACGTGCTTGTTTAATTCCAACCTGTCGTACATCAGGTCCGTCTGCGTCAGCCACGCACATTTGCACGACTGAGCCTTGCCCAGTGAAGGTGATGGCGTTCTTAATTATCGTGCAAGTCAAACAAACATCTCATAGCGGCGGCTTCTCTCTTGGACACTCGCCTACAGCTGAACATCGTGCCTCCAACACAGCTCGCTTCCCTGTCTAGCCCCGCCTTCTTCTATGATTGGCTGGATCGCAGTGCTGCCAAGAAGGGCAAACCGCTGCCAGACAAGATTGGCAGCATGCAATTCTTTCTCACCGGGTACCAGGGTGAGTGCATGCCAGCGTCTTCGCCCATTTGTGTTCTCAAAGGTGGGATTCCTAGACGCTTCTGAATTCTTGCGCAAACATCCATGGCCTGGTCGATCAATCGCCGACACATTTGATGACTCTACACATCGAACGAGCAACCTGTCGAAGCGATTTACTGGAGCGTTGTCCGTCGTGTGCGGAAAGACAGGGGACGCTGACGACGATCTGTACGATGAACCGGATTACGAGGAGGAACGGTTGTTCGATGTTTCCGAGGCGGGCGACTCTCGGCCGTTTTATTGGAGTCAGGCGCTCCAGGCAGGGTTCCGGGAGGAACTCGAGAAGTGCGTAGTTTTGCCGTGCGTTATCGATAGCTTGAACTCCTGTTAGGCTCGTCATTCTCGACTACCTGATGTTGAACACCGACCGAGGTTCGTTGCAGCAGTCGCAGATCCGCAGTATCTCATGTTTTATCAGGCGCAGACAATTACATGATCAAATACTGCGAGGCTGAGCACGAAAAGTCGTTGGTGGATGTTGCCCCGTCTCGAGATGCACGGCCCCAAATGCCGACTATGAGCCAGCTTCGCCAGGACGGATCCCCACAAGTGCATTTTTCGCCCTCAAACTCGTCGATGGGACCTTCGGCTTCGGCGAGCAGTATACCAGGCGCCCCGCTTGATTATACCCGACGGCCTCATATCCACATCGCTGCTATAGATAACTCTCTGTCCTTTCCCCATGAGCACCCTCAAGGGTGGAGAAACTACACTTATGGCCCGTCTACTGTCTTTTCTTATCTTCGACTATTCTGACCTTCATCTTAGGCTGGCGTGAGTGTTGGTCCTTGTGGTCTGCTCTCGACTTGAACCTTATTTGCAGTGTATCTTCCGGTCAGCGTTATCGGCCGACCTTTCAGTGACAAGACTCGCAAGCATTTCTTGCCACTTCTGACCTCAACAGAATGGTGGGAGGAGACGACGTTCCAGCTGCTCAAAATCTTCAGCGTGGACCCGGACTTCCATCCGAAGATGTTTGCTGTAGGATGCTTCCCTTTAGTGTGTCAAGGACTGTCTCACTGACGATATGCATCATCCATCTAGCGTCAATTGGCTGTTATTAAAGGTGTCATGGGGCTCATCCTTTCCGGCATTCTTACTCAATCGCATTGCAGGCCAAGCTTGGAATATTGTGCAGTGCCTTAGACACGACGTAAGTGTCAAGCACCCAGAAGTCTGGTGGTGTACTGACTGATCGACAGGACGAAGGTTGTTGCTATGCCTTTGTCTGTGCTCATGCAATTAATTTATTGGGACCAGGCCCACTGGAGCTGACCCGGCGAAGTAAAGTTCTTGTTTGGGACGATGAAATAGAAATCGACGACGACGAACGGACGGAAATAAGACCGGCGCCTTCCTCGCCTAGACTTTCGATCGCGAGCGTGCCTCTCCCCCGGCGAACGAGAAGCCGGAGTTCGGGAAGCGAGTTCCCTCCACCTATGATGCATCGCATGTCGTCGGAAGCGTCCGGCGTTCCTCGACCGGTGCCCTTCTCAGCCAGGTTCAAACGCGTCCACCCGGGAACACAAGGGATCCTCGTGCTGGAGCACCTGGAGCGTTTGGACGCCGTCGAGGCCAGCTTGCGCGACCTCGGGGTCGACGAATCCGAGGAAGTCGACGTCGGGGAATCATCGAGCACTCCAGTTGCCCATCCTTCTCTCCCTGTCCCAACTTCGCCGTTCTCGCCGCCGTCAAGCCCGCCGCTTCCAACGGTACCCGAAACGGCGTCTTCGGACGAGGACGAAGAGGAAGATGTTGCTATGCTGTCCAAGTCAATGACTGCCGCCGAGGGCCATCAGCGCTGGGGAAGCCACATGCCAGCCACACCGGAGTGGATACATCCGGGTGTATCTGCCAAGCGCACAGTTGTGGTTGAGGTGCGTCCAGATCGGTATTGTTCGCGGCTCGCCCTGACGAATCATGCAGCGCCTCGAGACTGTATCACGGAAACCGCTATGCAGTTGTTGGTAGCATGTAGATAATGAATACACTAATCGCCTTCCGACAGTAACCACTGCGCAAAACTGTCCAGCCGAGCTTTTTCTGCCTCATCACTGTCGCCAATAATGTCATCGCCAGTACCACTGCGCTGGAACCGCTGTTGGCCATCGAACAAAGAAGCCTCCACCCTCAGTCCGTCGAAAAAACGTCCGTTCATTTTCTGCTAGGCTTGAGACAGGTCCAGGCGTGGTACATCTGCGAGACTCACCAGCACACAAGCTTGAGCACTAAGGGGATCCCGAAACTTCACCGTCATTACACCCTCGGGTTCTTTCTGTGGCAACGGTCAGTCCTCTCTCAGCAATACATCTGGGGCGAGACGCACATCATACAAAACAACATTCGTTACTTCGCCCAAGAGAGAGCACTCTTCCCGAACGTCCTCCTTGAGATCAAGCAGCAGCGATGCATCATCCTCCAACCCTTTGAGCGTAAACATGTGCTTCAGGACGACAACCCGGCTGTTCTTGTTTGCGGCCTTTGAGTTGTCTTCTGGTGCCATGGATGGGCCAAAGCCATCCTCTTCGTCCCATTCCTCCAATTTCCTTAGTTTGATGATCAGTAAAGGCACCCACGGACAACGGTTGAGTCTCACTTCTGCATTTTACCAATCCGTCGGGTAGCTCTCTTCTTGTCTACTGTTTTGCGAGGCGCAGATGCTGTGCCGTTGGACGTGGCCTTGTGGGCGAAGTCTGCTTTGGCCACCTGCATGACGGTGGATCCGTCTCCGATCCTGAGTTCCGCATCGTCCAGGATGCTGACGGCCAGGAACACCGAATCTTCCTTGAAATAGACCACCAGAGCTTCTCCGCTGAAGCTGCCATCGTCTTTGGCGTACATTTTCACCTTAGGTTCGCCCTGGTCGTCCTCTTCGATCACCCCGCATTTCGAAAAGCGTTCCAAGATTTCATCCATCTCCGCGTCCAAGGGTAGTCCCTTGACATAGACCGCCGTGTTTTTCGATTTGCGCTCTTTCTCAGGTTTGCCGCGCTTGGTGGATGGTCCCGCTTGGGGCGTCGCGGACGTGTAGTCTTCAGGCTGCTTGCGCTTCTTGTTTTCGCGCGCGGCGACGGGTGCTGCTGGGGCCTGCAAGATACGCATTCATTGAGCGCTCGTCCTTGCGGTCGCGAAGGGCACCCGCACCTCTTCATCGACGCCTGCCACAGAGTACGCAGCTTGTTGTTGCTGGAGTAGTTCCTCTCCCAACTGATGATCCCTGGTGAACGAACGTGAAGGCGCGTGAGAACAACACGTACTAGTGGGAACCATTTCCCCTTCACAGTGTCGTATTCCATCTCCGTTCCATCGGTTTCCTCATATCGCCAAGTGTTCGTACTTTTCTCCAGGTAAATTCTGAGGTTCTCCATCAATGCCGCCCAATAAAGTCGCGTTCAGTACTTACCGCTCATCACTCGCGAACGCCTCCGAGAGTGCCTGCTCAGATGAGCCTGAGGCGGCGGGTGGTGGTACAGACGACATGAATGACTGAATCAAGTTAGTGGTTTGAGTCAAGTGTGCCAATCATGACACAGTACACACGCCGAAATGTATACAGTATGTCGACTGAGGTCGCTACAGGGTTCCCGCAACTAGATGCATTTCGACTTTCTACGTAGTGTCTATTTATAAAGCGACATGGGGAAGTAACCATGAGGATCGTGCGGGGCGTTCGGCGCAACCTCGTAATGCCAGCGCTTGCGAGAGGTGGGTAAAGTCGGAGGCAAGTTCGACGTGGAGAAGACCTTGATATCCTTGGCAATGGACGCGATGGCTACGGAAAGGTCGACTGGTTTCGATTCAGCAGGGACACCCTTGTTCTCCTCCGTCGGGGCAGCCACTCTGTGGATGTAGTTGGTCAGTCAGGCACGTCCGAGAACATTGACGCGCACGATTTGGCCGCGGAGTGCTCGATAAGCAGAGCAGACAGTTCGGACTGGGTCACCACCGAAAGTTGAGGATATTGCCGGCGCACATCGCGTTTCCAGTACGGATTTTGTGCTGGGTCGGAGGCTACACGGGGTTCGGATGAGCCCTGGTAGTGAATAATCTATTCAAAAGCATGTACCCTTGGTCGCCGGAGTTGAGTACTTTTCCGGTCGGGAGGCGGGAGGAGGGAAACGATGGACGTCAGGTAGAGGCAGCCCGCTGGAGATCTCGGGGTCAACGGCAACAACGTCGCCTGGACCACCATTAGCAGAGAGCAGCGGGTATAGCGTCGAAGGACGCACGGAATTTCTTCCAAAATCCCTTTGGGGACAAGTGGTAGAGAGTGGATTCGGCGGATTTCGCAACCCGAGCCGCCATGGCAAGTATTGGAACTGAAGTGATGGGTGTTTGTGGATGCTGTGCAATGATATGTCATCACGTAGTTCTTATTTACGTAACCGCAGCCTGGAACCTATATGCACTTGCGAGCAGGACTGCGAAAGTTTGACGGCACATGTCCAGGGATGTCATATGTCTGGCTCGCGCGTGCTTGATTTTTGAGCACGTAGAAATTCCTCGTTTCGCTTTTGCGCCCTCGGATACAAGATAGTGCCGAAAAGTGCCGCCCAGTATTGAGGGCGGCTCAGTTCTCTGCAGTCTTCCCCGTCGGTGTTCTCAAAGGCACACTGGGGGCACTCAAGCCTGCACAGGAGATTGGAAGCCGCGGATTAACTTTGAAACGTCGCTCGCGACGGCGGGGACGGCGGCCGGCCATCTCACAGATTCTCATGCTGGCCGGATTCGAATGTGCACCAGACTCCAAAGTGGCTGAAAATGAGGCAGAGGCCACGCGGTGTGGTGATCCAGATGGAAATGCGAGCTAGTGACATGGTATGCTATACAAAGAACGAGTTATTCTGGAATGAATTGGGTCTGACATCATCCCATTAGATTTTTCAAGGCTTGAGACGGCCACTGGCGCAGGAGCGCGTTCAGGAATCCAACGTCATCTGACTGACATGGACGATGTCCTTTCAGGGACAACCATGACTGCGACTCGGGCTTGGACGGCGGTGGTCGATCGGTAGCCGGGCGCATCTAAAGCGGATCCAGAATTCGGAATGTGGCACGCGAGGTCGGAATGTTCCGAATCCGAGAAGAGGGTAATTCGTTTGCGGAAGCGCCAAGCGAAGACTCGCCTAGAACCTGGAAATGATCAGGTGCTTGATCATGTAGGATGTCGTCGCGATGCTCTGCGCTCGCATGTTGCTCGCATGTTTCTCGCACGATCCATCTCGTATGTAGGCGCTAGTTGGCTGGCTGAATGGAGCACGGAGGCACAGTCAATTGAAAAGCGCATGTGACACAGATACATCCGAATGGGTCGTCACGAGACACTATGTTTCCACAAAGCGACAGATCTGCTCTAGCAAGTGCGGCAGACGAGAAGAACAAGCGCAGCGATGGTTGTGAAACAAGGCCAGTTTGCCGTCCGCATTGCGAAACCTCTGCGAAGCGACAGGTAGCGAGTCAAAAAGAAGTCAGAAAGTTGTTGAGGGAACCAAAAAGATGGGAGATGCCAAAGATCGTTGATATTCGATTGGCAAGTGTGGGAACATTATCTGATTGGAAATCCTGGCTGAAAGTGTAAGCGAAAAAAAAAGCTCCTAGCAGCTCAGAATCCGACAGCAGCGGTGGCATTGCACTTGCTTGGAGAGTCTCAAATACAAAAATACCCCTTCTTTTCGAAAGGAGAGCTGACAAGTCCACCACCAAAGCTTCCGTGAGTAGGGAAGAATCGAGATCGCGGCATCACGGACTGCCCGGTCCGTGCCTTATTTGCTCCAAACCTGCTTGACCAACTGATTGGTGCCTTGACTTCATACTCTTCAGAGCAAACAGCCTGCCGCCTCCGAGCTGCATCTCATCTTCACCGTCAGCGCTGTTATTGAGCCGACTCCGTTGCTCGAGCCGTGAATGTCCTCGCGCACCTCCTTCCCAACCCGGGCTATTCCGTGGTCATCGTCAGGTTCACATCGGCAAGCTCCGTTGGCCCCGCCGTCGCTCGCACTCGACTTTACAACCCCCCTCGATGACGATGCATTTGCTGCCTTGACCGCCAGTGGCATGATTCCTGCCGCTGGCAGTCTTCCTACCTACCCGCAATACCCTCGCCCCAATGTTGTGATCCAACCCTCGTCGCAATGGCCTGCTCAGTACCCACCCTTTCCCCGACCTAGTGTGCCCCGTGCGACTGCTCCCCAATTTCCGGGGTCCAATCGCTATGACGGTCGCTCGGATGGTCGTCTAGATGGACGACATGAAACTCGAGTCGACACGCGCATCGATACCTTCGCTTATGACCGGTCTAATCCACCGCTTCCCCCGTCTCTTTGGATGTCGCCCGTCAGCTCACACCCAGCTACGCCCTCCTTGGAGAACCCTCCGGATTCTGCTCTCTCCCCCATCTCCCCCATTGGCTCTAAAAGCCCCCAGTTCACTGATATATTCGACGATATGCTCTCCCAACCAGCGCCGACACCTCCGCCCCGAGTATCGGGCTCCCCAGAACTGGGCGCTATCCAACGAGATAGCGCGGAAAGCCCGGTAACCAAGATGTGGAAATTGTATAATCACCACCAGGCGGCTGCCCCCCACGCCCAGCGCATGGAGAACATCACATGGAGAATGATGACCATGAAGCTGAAGAAAGACAAGGATCCGACAGCGGCGACCGATTCCGTCACGGATACTCCCAGCCCTTCAACGGAAGCCTCTATCAAGACGGAATCAACTACTCTTGAGCGAGCGCTCGAGGATCGAGGTCGAAGGATCGACAAGGGGAAGGCGAAAGTACAAGTGGTAGGATTTGACGGGCTGAACCAGGATGGGGTGGATGACGACGAGTAGGCCTTTGCTTCTTATACGTACTAGCCTCCCTTCTCACTTGCCCCCCTTCTTGCCCTTAGCGCTGCCCCCATGGACTGGCGAGCGATGAGCCGGTCGCGCTCCCGGACGATGGACTGGACGCCGGCGAGCAGGTCCCGTTCACGTGTAGGACTGGAGCCGTTTGATCGCTCGCATCATCAGCCTCCGTACGACAGCCGACTAGCATTTCCTGCGTACTCCGACAGGTCGCGAATGCCTGGGGGGATTCACCTCCCAGGGTCATCGATCCCTGTGCCGGGTCGACGGAGTCCCCCGCACGGATTTGCGCACGAGCTCTCGTCTGTGTTCGAGGACCCGCACTCTGACGGCCTGGACCCTTCCTCCGCTCTCGAAGCACGCTATTTGCAGCACTCGCTGCCTTACAATCACCCAATCTCCAACCTCAGTAGCCCCACCTTCGGCCCGTCGTCCCTTCCCTCGTTTGGGCTCCACGGGCTGCCCCGTATGCCGTCCGCCATTCGATCGCCGGATCAGCGTGGCTTTCCACGACACGTCCGCAAGACCAGCTTTGACCACACTGTTTCCAAAGAAGGCATCTTTGCTGCGGTGGGTGGGCGCCACCAGCTGAACGGGAAACCGCTCTCCCCTGATGGCACAATCGGCACCAAGCGCCGGGCGGAGAACGTCCACGATGAGACTCTTCTCCGGGCTGATCCGTCCAATATTGATGGAACGTCACCGACCATGTCACACGATGAACCGTTCGAATCGGGTTCTTTCCCGTCCAGTTCCTTCAACTTCACCTATCCGCCTTACGATGGCATTTTCTCTCCATCTGGGCGGCAGCAGGGCGGGCCCTCTAGTGACGGCCTCTCTGCGGCGGCCGCAGCCGCCTCTGCAGCCATGGCCGAGAGCTATGCCCAAGTCACTGCAACCAATCTGGCTGACGATGGGACCCTCGATTACAGACATCTAATGGGATTGGTGTATCCTGATCCGAGCCGCTCAGGAATGGTCCAGAGTCCATACACTCACGTTGACCCAACACAAATCCTGTCAGGTCCGGAGGGCGGTTATCCCAGCCTTCATGCTAGTCCATCCAGTGATGGTTGGAACAATCTGGGCTCAAGTAACCATGCTTCGCCAGAGTCCCACAACGTCTCCAACGCGTCCACACCTCCATCTATAGAGGGACCTCCACCTTTGGCCTCACGGTCCAACGGTCGCAAATACATTCCTCTCAAGGCTCCGGCGCAGGATACCCACTCTCGCAAGCAATCCGGCTCAGCCACATCACCGACTCTCGGGAACGTGCGATCCTCTGCTAGCACGCCAGACTTCAGTGAACGGAAACCAGGCTCTGCTGGTGACGATTCAGACGTCCCAACGTTATGCACGAATTGTCACACAACCAACACACCGTTGTGGCGACGGGATCCTGAGGGACAGCCTCTGTGTAAGCCCCAGTCTCTGTTCTGTGTCTGACACTGACGAAATTTCAGGCAACGCTTGTGGCCTATTCTACGTGTGTATCCCCTACAATGTTTCCAGCACTTGCTCACATTCTTGTGCAGAAGCTCCATGGAGTGGTTCGCCCCCTTTCCTTGAAGACAGATGTCATCAAGAAGCGGTGAGTTGTTTTTATGCTATGGTTCGCAGGGTTACATGTCCTGAACCCATGCAGTAACCGGGCTTCGGGTGCCCCGAGCAGTGCGTCGCGCAAATCAGGTTCTAGTGGCTTGCCCAAGATTGCAGCAACAACGACACGTCCCCGTTCTTCCTCCAATTCCGCCGGCGTCAGTGCAGCCAATCGTGCAGGCACTGGCGCAGCTGTTAAACGGCAGCGACGGACTTCCACTTCTCAGCAAGGTCCTGCCTCACATTAAGGGTCTTATCTATGCCTTTCTTAAGTATCTAGAAGATAGTTTTATATATCTAGGACCACATCTTCTCTGTTTTCACGAGTGTTGTAGAGTGTACTAGTACGAATAATGACCCGCATTCGAAGATCGCTGTTGTCATTATTGTTCCATCGCGTGATAGATATCCAATTCGCCCTGATTTCGTTCTCTACCCCCAACTCTGGCTTCACGACTCGGACCAGCGAGGCGCGTGGCGGCCTCCGACGCGTCGCCATCGTCCTCTCAACGTCTATCACGAACAGAAGACGACTTCGAGAAAGCGCTCGCATCAGAAAGCACGACTGTCCTGAAACCTTTCGACAATCAACTAGCCTATCCGGACTCCCCTCTCCCCTTCGATTCATCGAAACACCCTGGAACGCCCACAGTCATTCCAGCAACGCCATCGCCTATGCAAGGCGGCTCAAGCTCTAGGAGAATGCTGGACGCGTCACCGACGAGATCCAGCGAAGAATTATTCTATGACGCTGAAGAACCGCACAACGATTCCAACCGAGAGAGAGAACCGACTAACAGGCGGTCGATGTATCGTGCACAGGGGACTTCTAGCTCCCCTGACCTCGCTACACTCCTGCGTAAGGCCAAGGAGCGCGGAGGCGTAGTCCCACCGGGTGTGAAAAATACCCTGGATCGACGAAGATTTGAAGAGCCGCCTCCACTACCTAATTCATTCGTGTCGCCATCGAAGGGTAAGAACAAGTTGCAAAGGACACCCACGAATGGAGAGGGTCCGGACAAGGTGCATGTGGTTCGATCTAGGCCTTGAATGGTAGCACTCATTCCGTCCATCCCAGCCTGCTAAGTCATCCGTGCGTGCCAAAACGAGTGCGTTTCTCGGGAAGATGTTGGGGCAGGGCACAGTCCGCGAGCGATCGGTGCGAGACATCTTTCACGAGCTGATTGACTGCCGCCGCTCACTCGAGACATTGACATAGAAAACTGTAGACGACGGGGTCTATTCGCCCCAAGCGCCATATACCCCACCTGTGCCACGTCTTACAGCGCAATCTTCGCGAACGCCAGTCGGTTCCCCCATCGCCGACGTTTTCTCTAGCTCCTCTCGCACTGCACCAAATACCACGAAGCCGCTGCCAAGTATGCCGCACCGGGAAAACAGCGATGACGAATCCCTTGTTATTATTGAGAAGGATTCTCTGCAGTCTCCGTCTCCCGCTGCCGCTGCCGTGGCCCAACTCGCCTCGAATGCGACCATCACCCCTGGCTCACGCCAACGACGGAGCATGAGTGTCAGCGAAGTAGATGTGAAGAAACTAGTCAACACATCGGCACGGAGGAATGAACCGCTGGATGAGGGTATCAACGGGCTCCTAGACGACTTCGAAGGCCAGTTATCCAAGCTGGCGCCTGCTGCAAACTTTGACCTCAGCGACCCATCCTCGCCTACGCCCGCTGCTCGTCGAACGAGCATGCCTCAGCGAGCCAAGACTGAGCCTGCCAGACCGACTGCTCCGCTCCTGACGCTCCAATTACCCCAGTCGGATACAGAGGCCGACGATGCCGATGCGATTGTGCCTCCTCGAACGACTTCTCTCCAGATGCCGTCCCGGGCTTTGACAAGTCCTCGGATGGGCGGGAGACAAAGGGCCAGCCCACTACGTACTAGAAGCGGGCAATCCTTTGGCGCATCACCAGGTGGGGACGGCGGGAGGGGTTCAGGCCATCTGCGCATCCTGCATGGCTCCAGCGCGTCTGTCTCAGAGCCTTCGCTGATTCCTGTGGGAGATAATGGCCGGGCATGTGCGTAATGTTTGGAACAGACGGTTGCCTCGTGCTCATTCTCCACAGTCGGTCCTTTGTATCGGACGTCACAGCAGGATCTGTCGATCAACGACCTCACTCTCACTCGCGCGTCGACACCCAGCCACTCTCCTTCAAGGGGCGAAGACTCGGAGGAAATGGACGCTCGGGGCAAGGAACTCGCAACACGATGTTGGAACGAGGACGAAGACTTTTTGGGCAAGGAGAAGATTGCCGAGTGGCTGGGCGGGGTGTGAGTCGCTTTTCGCTCGTTCCCGATTCTGGCTAATCCTCGCATGTAGTGCCAGTATCAACAAGGTCGCGCTGTACCATTACCTCGATTTTTTCGATTTTTCAGGTCTGCGCCTCGATATGGCTTTCCGGTGAGTGTCAGCTTCACACGTTTCGAGAGGTCGCTGAGCCCGAAGGTAGTCGTTTGTGCGCGAAGCTTTTTCTCAAGGCCGAGACGCAGCAGGTGGATCGGATTCTTGAACAATTCAGCAGACGGTATTGGGAGTGCAATCCTGGTGGAGCTTATGGCAGCGCAAGTACGTTGGACATTTCAGCATCTCGGGACTGAATTCAGACGCCAATCGTGCATAGATATCGTCCATGCGGTCTCCTACTCCCTTTTGCTACTGAACACTGACCTGCACGTGGCGGATCTCGCCACCCGCATGTCGAGGAGTCAATTTGTCCGCAACACGTTGACTGCGATTCAGATGCAGCTACAAACGATCTCCATTCGACCTTCGATAACGGACCAAGACTCGATCAGTCTGCGAGGCGGACGGACGGAGAGTATGGACTCGACACCTCCAGCGACGATGCGTTCGAAGCGGAGCGACAGCATCACGAGTTGGCACAGTGTGTCCAAGGACGCGCTTGCTGCTGTCGCGGCGATGAACGACCCGGCGGCGAATGGAAGCACGCCCTCTGTGCATGTTTCGGCATCTGGCCATGAGGCCCGTTCATCCGTGTCGAGCATAGTGTATGGCCGTGGATGGGAGATGGAGATGGAGAATCTGCTCAAGGTGTGTGTCGTTTCGTCTGCCTGCAGAAGGATGTTTGCGACGCGGAGTCTATAGGAGATGTACAATGCGGTCAAGAGCCAGCAGATCCTGCAGCCTCTGAACACGAGTCGGTCTTCTGTCGGCACGCCCGGGCTTGGACCTGGAACGATGCTCAGGAATCGGAGCCAACGAGGGCCTCCAGATAGGCTGGCGACGTTGAAGCGTGGGAGCATCCGGGGACTGCAGTCGATACTAGGAGCGCAAGGAAACAGTCCCTATAGCAGCAACAGCAGCATCGATGGGCGGAGCAGTCCGTCGCCCAGTTTTGCAACATCGACACATGAGGTGCGCTTGTTGAATTCTGTCTGCGCGAGCTGACGCCCGGCTAGAACATGTACAATTCGAGCTCCTCGTTCTTGACGCCGACGCTGGGTTTCGCGTCGAATCTATCGCACACTATCATCAAAGAGGCGCAGGAAGACGATGACCGCAGCGAGCATAGCGATGACTCGACGTCGACGAGCATCAGCATCAGCGATGCCGAGCTTGCGTTGCTCGGTGCACCTTGGGCCAAGGAAGGCATGCTGTGCCGAAAACAATACTGGGAGAGCGTCGGCAAGCGCTCCAAGGACAAATCGTGGCTGGACGTGTTCGTTGTCATCCAGCGGGGAGAGCTGAATATGTTCACCTTTGGGGACAACAGTCCTGGGTCGTCTGGGGCATTTGGCGGGGGAAACTGGCTGGTGAGTTTGCTACTGACTACAGTTTGGTGCCGCTGACGGGGTTTACCAGTCCAATGCCAGAGCAGTCGGGACTGTGTTGCTCGCTCATTCTCTTGCGCATGCCCTTCCGTCTCCTGGTTACAACCGACAGCGGCCGTATTGTATGGTGCTCACTCTAGCTAATGGCGGCGTGTACTTTTTCCAGGCCGGCACTGAGGAGCTCGTGAACGAGTGGGTCTCGACCTGCAATTACTGGGCTGCCCGCACAAGCAAAGAGCCGCTGGCTGGGGGAGTATCCAACATGGAATATGGCTGGAATCGGCTGGACGACTCGTCCCATAGTCAGTCTGAGACCGACGTGCCGACCGACCGGTCGGATGTCATGAGCGTTCGTAGCACCCGGAGCACGCGCAGCAAGTTTGGATATTCGGGCACGATGCGGGCCTCGCCGTGGGCGGACCGGACGGCCATCAACGACTGGAAGCCACCGATGCCACCGACAGTGTCCAGCCCGCATGACGAGGAGACGCAGCTGGAGGCGTTGCGCAAGCACGTGGCATCAATGAAGCGGGAACTCAAGCAGCACAACGAATACCGCGAGCCGATGGCTGCTCTTGTAAGTGGCGTGTCCTCGCTGTTGTTCGTGTTGCTCACGTGTCGGCAGTATCAACCACGGAGTGCGAACGCTATCAAGGCACAGAACAACTGGGAGAAGAAGTCGCAGTACCTGCTGACAGAGATTGTCAAATACGACTCGTACATCGACTCTCTGCAGTCAGCCATCTCGCTTCGACATGTGAAACGGGGAGAAAAAGGTGCGTGCTTCAGTCCGCGTGCTGTGGCGCATCACTGATCACGGCCGCCGCGCAGCCCTTGAGCGGGCTCTCAACGGTCAGTCCGCGGACGACAATCTGCGCAAAGGCCGGCTCGGGCTGGAAGATACCATCGCCGAAGCCGAGGAACCGCCGACACCAGCCAACAAGCTCGCCTTCGGCTCCGTTCATGACGACGACGACTAACTTACATTCTGTGCTATATCTACCCACTACTCTGTGCCGTTTACTTACTTATTGTTTGTGTGTATCATCATCAGCAGGGACCGTATTTCGCGTCCGCAACATGTGCTTCGAGCCCGCTGGCTGACGTCTTGGGTGTGAAAACTGGCGCTGTCAGCCGTCCGCTGTATGCGTGTCTATAAACCAGCACTCACTGGATCCACCCGCGTTTGGGGCATACCACACGGAGCCGACGTCGTTGTTGGCGTCGGTCCCAAAGTGGAATACGGCCGACGACTGCGAGCCCAGGAATCCGCTGTATTTGGAATTCAACGCAGGGCTATTGGCCCGGTCGAGGAAATATTGCAGATGCCTTGTGTGTGTGCGCGCGGTGAGCTTTAAAAGTTGTAGGAACCCAAAAAAAGAACGGACTTGGTCCACAGCCCTTTGAAAAGTTGCTGTCGAGATCAAGCGTGTGAGCCAGAGTTTGTGGAGAAATAGGTCCACAGACCTGGTCTGCATCGCAGACGCTGCCCCCCGCGGCAGCGTTGTCGCAGGTCTCCTTGAGGATGTTGTTCTCGCTCAAATGCGCGATCGTCGCATCGAGTGTGATCTGCGCTTCCGCCAGCAATGTCGTGTTCCCGGTGGCCAGTGCCAGCGAGGAGAGCCCGGATGCGATAACGCCTTGGTTGTACGTCCACGTCGTCTGGCCGTTGTTGACACAAGTGTCCAGCGTCAGCCCGTCATTCCACAGGCCTTGTGAGTTGCGCATGCCGCTTGCGCGTACTGTCCATCAGTGAGCGATGTTGCAGAGAATACACGACAGAGCGCGCACGCCAGTTCCATGTCTTGATGGCATTCGGGAGGAACATGCTCTGGGAGGGGAATCGGATGGCGCCTTCGCTAAGATATGAATGAGACAGAGTGCGGAGAAGATCGCTTTGGAAGACAAACGCAGAAGTCAGGAGGAACAGTTGGTTTGTGATTGCTGTCGACTTGTTTGTCAGTTGTTCATCCGTGAGTTTGAGTTGTACCATTCTTGTAATTGTGTGCGGTGCTCCACCAGACTGTTTGAGAGAGGATCAGCAAAAACAAAGTTGGCAGAAGCTTGCACGATGCACCTCCCCCGCCACAAGCGTTGTCCCATTGACCTGCAAACGTCCATACTGCTCAACACAGCTACTGCAATCAGAGCAACCTACCCGCGATTATGTTGTACACAGTGAGGGCACTGTTCTATCGCAGTCTGAGCATATAGACCACAGACCCAAACAAGAAAAATTACCCAATACGCAGTCGCATCAATCCCCCGCGCAACCTTGTAGTCTGCCATCTTCCACAGGCTGAGCACGATCCACTAGAATGATAAGCAATAGATTAGATTAGATAAAATGAGGCTGAGGCAAATCCAAACCAGCGCATCGTCGTTGGCACCGTTGAAGATGCCCTGCCAGTGCGCCGCGCTAGTATCTTGCGTCGAGCGGCCCAGGAAAGATTGGTCTGCAACCGCCGAGAATTGATCTGTCCCGGTCGCAAGCATCTGTGCGCGGATCAGCCGACACCCGAAGTGGCTCGGCTTGCGGCTTGCGGCTTACGAGATTGTGGAGATCCTCGAGTGTGTTCTGGACAGCAGCCGTCATGACGAGAAGCGGCGCAGAAGAGAAGGAGGGGACATACTGCGTCGGTCCAGAGCGACCCTGGAACAACGATAGTCAGAACTGGGTCGGCCGACGGTGGTTCAGCTGACCTCCGTTGTACATGCCGGACGACGCGTCAAAGTAATGCGCCTGCAGTGTCTCCGCCACAGACTGGAAAATGGTGGGCGTCAGACAGGAGAGCGCCCCATGACTGTGCGCACCATTGCGGTATTCAAGGTCGCGGTGCACTGTCTCTTCTCTAGAGCGGTCGGAGATGCAGCCACAGTGGCTGACAGCAAAAGCCCGGCAACGAGAGAGAGAAGCGGAAGCACCATTTCGAGTAGCTCGAGTCTGATTTGGGTCCCCCATAACAGTCTCGCGATTTATATGCGCAGTGAACACATCTGCCAGTGACGCAATCGTCCCAAATCGACATCTCGACCAGTGAAGTCATATGAAAGTGCGGGAGAAGGATCTTGGATTGATGACTTGGAGAATGTGCGGTTGAGCGCCGGCCATGAAGTATTCTGTTCAAGCAGGGGACAGAATTGCGAAAGGCTAAGTTCAGCGGTCGACCCAATCTACCCGTCAGGATAGGTCTGAGACTCTAACAGACTTTTTGGAAACGGCACATAACGCGATTTCTTTGCAAACTCGGCCTAGTGATCGGGGAACTGCTGAGTTCAAGTACTCACAAGTTATATTCACATGGGAGCAAGATGAGAGCGTCCCCGAACAGTTGTTGACAGCTGCTATCTCACGTTCTATTTGCGGCTGCCCATCAGGACCTTGCTGCACTCCTGAGGTCATGAAACTTCAGCTTCTGAGAATCATATCTTCCTGGGCTCCAACGACTGTGCGCCGCAGAGCTGAGATGAAGGGACGGAGTCCGCGGGGAGCGATCGAGAGTCTTCGAGATCGACCTTCGACACAGAGCAAGCCTAGAATCGATTCTCTGGTTAATTTTGGTGCCTCCAGTGTGGACCAAGTTCAGAGGTTGTAATTTTTCCTCGTAGTGGTTGCGC
The DNA here is from genome assembly GCA_963692855.1 of Mycena citricolor. NCBI lineage: Eukaryota > Fungi > Basidiomycota > Agaricomycetes > Agaricales > Mycenaceae > Mycena > Mycena citricolor. The sequence continues at coordinate 24,865 of CAVNYO010000095.1, read as the reverse complement.
GATTTTGCTCCCTTAGACTGCTCAAGGCGTGAGACCCCCCAGCAGCAATATATCTCGGCTCACGTACGTGCCATGCTTTTCATTCCCGGACATTCATTCGACTTGATGTGTTGCACTCGGACGCCCTACAACATCGAGGTCCTCTTTGCTTTCGAATTGGAACCGTCCACAGCCAGGCCGCTGGGAATTGTTCATCGCTTTCATCCACCGATGTGCATAACTTAGACCGGCACAGTCACGAGAAGAGCTGATATTTGCGGAGTTTCGAGCAGACACAGAGTGGCAGTGTGGTCAACTCCTAGCTCTGTAGTTGGGAAGGATGCGGCACGGAGTAGGAACAACAGTCAGGAGCGCTCTTGAATTCGATCGATCGGGCCCAGTATAGAAACCAAATTACCATTTATGTTTTCTCTTCGATCAAGAGGAAGTCTTCCCACCTGCCCTCACCTCCGAGTCGGACTGGGGTGTTGTGCTCTTTATCTGATACTGATAAGTATTGACAGTCGGCCTCGCGTCAGTACCGCTCAACCTGACACGTGACAGTCGAGGTCATGTGAGGTTGATTGGGGTGTGAAGTCACACAACACCCGTTCTCTGATTGAATCCCCCACAATCTCCTGCGTCCCCTCATCCTGCGAAATACCCACTGTCATACTTACTCGACTCTACTAACGCTCCGACACGACTTGACTTACGAAACCACGAAACCACTAAATTCCAAACATGTCTGAAGCCGGTCAACGCCTCAGTCCCATTTTGATGCGTTCTGGCACCCCCGGTAGCTTTGTTCCCAAGCATTCGAAGTCCATCCTTTACTAAACTGATTGTAGGTCCGGCAGAGAAAGGTTAATAGCTGCTTGCCACCTCTCGTGGGCGCTCTCTGACTGCTTTTACCCTAGTGCTCCGCTATCTAGAAGGCATGTCCCGCGAAGGCGATGACGTCGACATTTCTCCCCCTCGGTCGCTCGCAGATGCTGAAGAGTACAACGCTACCATCCCGGAGATGCTGCGGTCCCCTGGCGTCCGAAGCAAGACCAGTCAGGCTCTGCGGGACTTGGCCAAATCACCTGTCAGCTACGACGATCGGTCTAAGGGTGGTGGCGTCGCGCTCGGCGGCGACAAGCAAACGCGCACGAGGACAGTGAACGGAGACGATGCGGCCTCGATAGAGCAAAACGGGCAGCGCTCAGAGTTTGGAGATCATCCTTTGCCTGTGGTGCGTCCCACTATTCTATTCACAAAAGTTTTTGTCTCAACTAAGTGGCGGGTAGCGTCAGCCCAGCTTTGAGCCAGGTCCGAATGACGACCCCGGTCCTCACTATCCTTCGTTCGACTCCGGACCCTCGTTCGGAAACTTCGGACCCATGCCCGACGATGGACCCTCCCGCACACCTATGTTCCAACCTACATGGACAGTACGTGCACCAAGCGTACAACCTGTACGACGGTTTTGACAGATTCAAAATAGCCTGACTGGGGGCATGCAGTGCCAGCGTATGTGAAAGTTCCCCTGCCTGAATCCAGGACAGGAAGCGTGAACGTTGATGGGGAGGCTGCGTCTCAGGCTTCGAAGAAGGCACACACGCAACGTACTGCTGTGAGGTGTTCTGGTACAACTATCGAAGTCAACTAATCGGTGTAGTCAAAGGCCCAGCAGAACGACGAACGTCCCTGGTCTCCCATGTCGAGTCGATCTCGCCTGACCAAGGCCACCGAGAAGGCCACTGCCTATCCTGCCTTGCCGGAAAGTCGTGTCGGTGAAGACGATTCTCCGCCTCGGTCCAAAACTGTAGGTTTCCTGCTATGACTTCTTCGTCTGCTGAGGTCCTTGCCAGCACTCTCCGCCGCCGCCGCAATCCCCATCACGGAAGGCGGAGCCGCTGTCGCCTCGAAGCGCCACTCGCAGCATGCAGAGTAAGCGAAATGACCATTCGCAGAAGCGTGATTGATGTGAGAACAGACCCTCCGCGTTCTCCCGGCGGATCCATGTTCTCTGGCGGGCATCAGAACAGACCGTTTTCGCCCTATCGGCACGCCCCTACCCACGAGGACCTTCTGCACGCAGCGGTCCGGGGGCGTGCATTTATCCCGCCAGATCTAGACCAATCCGCAGCCGAGCCAGCCTTACCACCTCCGTCAACGACGACTCCAGTGATGAAAGCCGCCTCCGTCGCTCGCTCTCAGTTCTCTGCGCAATCACCACTGCCTGTCAAAGCCCCATCGATTGCCTCGCACAGGACCGGGAGCACAGCCACACCTCTCCAACGGCCGTACTCCCCGAATGAGCTTAACCAAGAGGAGGAGCAGATCGTCCAAGATACACTTGCAGGGAGAACCCCTCGGACGTCCCATTATGCGCCGTCGGTCTTGGGCTCGGATGTCGTCAACTCCCATTTCCACGACATGGACCTCTGCGTTCTGCTGCACCAGGAGAATGACCCCACCGTCCACGATGTTGTCAAGAAGGCTCTTCGCAAGGCAATCCGACAGCGTGTCAAGAAATTGGGCATGAAGCACGACACCGAGGTACGGGATCTCCCACCATCTGTATTGTATTGCTCAACCTGTGCAGTCAATCAGACAGTACCGAAAGGCGCATGACCATGATCCCAGCGTGCATTTGTCTCAAGAAGATCTGGTAAATTCTTTCATATTACCCAATCTGTTCGGCAACTGAACTGGCGTATAGGAAGAGCCTCCGAAATGGGCAGCCGACATCAAGCGTGAACTTGTTCTGATGCAGCAGCGGATTGAAAGTCTCGGCCCGAAGATTGATGGGCTCAAGTCACCGAGCGAGGGCCATTCCAAATTGGACTACGAGGAGGAGGAGCCTGTCCAATACAATGAGACTCCGCTCACTCGCACGGTCAATATCCACACTCAGCCGACTGGGACCCTGGCCGAGTCGTTATACCAGCACCCAGAAGAGGAGCATGTCATCCTCGAGGAGGACGAGGTCAACGAGGGATCTGACGACGGGACCGAGAAAGAACCGATGGGATCGGATGCCCTTTCTCAGCAACATAATCTCCTGCCTCGTGACGAGTCCCCAGGCCACCAGCATTTCGAGGAAGAGCTGTACAAACTACGGCAGAAGCCGGCGGGAAGCAACCTGTCCTACGAAGTCGGGCTGGATGACGACGGCGATTACGACGACCGTAGTGGCGAGGGACCCAGTCCTACGGGCTTGCAGACGATTCCCGATCGCGAATCGAATGCCGATCGGGAGTCGAACGCCGAAGTCGCCAACGATGAAGCAGCTCCGCAATGGAATGCTGGTGATATCAGCCACGAGTCGCAGCCCCGTCTTCCGCCATGGCAGCTGATCCACCAACGGCTGCTTACGTGGGCCATCATTTGGCCTGCGAGCGACCTGGATACAGCACTGAACAGCACCACTCGCGGGCAGCAAGTGAACGAAGTCGCGCTGACGATCTGGTCCACTCAGACCTACAAGCGCTATGTGCGTGCCAAGTTGACGGACAGTCCGCAGGGCCTGGTCGACCGCCTCTTCGTTCCCCCCAATGTCGCTGATGCCATCAGCAATGCTGTGTTCAATGGTCGACACGGCGATGCGTGTGGCATGCTCAGAGACCTGTGGAGTCCGTTTGGTCTGGATGGGATGCCGAGGTTAATTGTGGTGCTAGCCAAACATCGCACAGACCCGAACCACTGGGTTGTGCACAGGTAAGGATAGATTGTGCTGTTCTTTGCCCTGTGCTGAACGCTCTCGTTAAGGTTCTCCCTTCCTGAAGGTGCACTGACGACATACGATTCGTATCCGGAGCGGACTTTGCCGGACGGACGGGTGCGTCGTTACTTCCACTGTCTTGAATAATCTGTACTGATTGTTCTCAGCCGCTGGGCTGGTGGTTTGCCATCCGCGTTGCCTGGCCCAATGCCAATTACCCCAGTCCAGACAATCTGATGCAAAAGATGGTTCGGCTTCACCGGCCCTTGCAGCTGGCCATTGACAACTCGGTCGCTGCCTGTGGACTGTGGAGGAACATCCTCATGGGCTCCCGAGCTGAGCGCAGCCTGGATTTGGAGAGGCTCAGAGATTTGATCAACACTGAGGTCAAAAACCTGCGGCAGAAGAAACAGATCGGCAAGTTGTCCATTGCGGGACCTCGGCCAGTCTGGGACATGCATTAACATTTACCAAATATATTCGCGCGATACCTTTACCTATAAATTCCCGCCCTGCTGTTGTATCTACTCTTAGCTGTATAGTCGACTCGATATGTCTTTCTTTACAAATCGGATTTATTGTGGCTGTGGATAAGCTGTTGCCTGTGTTGACCTCGTCACGCCGTCGTGACACGACGTCTCCATCCTTGTCCATAGCATTGACAATAAACCGCTTTCCATGTCCGACGCACCGACTCTGAGTATCACCATGTTAGGTGCGGGCCAGGAAGTCGGTCGCTCCTGTTGTGTTCTACAGTACAGAGGGAAGACTATTGTCTGTGACGCCGGCGTGCATCCCGCACACGGTGGAATGGCCTCGCTTCCTTTCATTGACGAACTCGACTGGAGTACGGTAGACGCATTGCTCATTACCCAGTGCGCATGCCCTCCTGTTTACGCGTGTCCTTGATCTAAATTGCTCAGTTTTCACCTCGATCATGCTGCTGCCCTCACGTATATCACCGAGAAGGTGAAACAGGACAGTCCTTCTCCTTGCTGCGTCTAATATGTATCTATAGACCAACTTTCGGGAAGGCAAAGGCAAAGTGTACATGACCCATCCGACAAAGGTCCTTCACAAGTTCATGATGCAGGACTTTGTGCGAATGAGGTGAGCATATTTGTTAGCTGGTATGTCGAGTAACCGATGTCCCTGTAGCTCCACCTCCTCCGATGCCCTATTTACTCCGATGGACATGGCAATGTCTCTATCTTTCATCACCCCCGTCTCCGTTCATCAGCTGATAACACCATGTCCTGGTGTGTCGTTCACGCCCTATCATGCAGGACATGTGTTGGGGGCCTGCATGTTCCTGATCGACATCGCGGGTCTCAAAATTCTGTACACGGGCGACTACTCTAGGGAGGAAGACCGTCATCTCGTGAAGGCAGAGCTGCCCCCCATTCGTCCGGATGTCTTGATTGTCGAAAGCACTTATGGTGTGCACAATCTGGAGAGCCGTCCGGATAAGGAGCTGAGGTTCACAAACCTGGTTCATTCTATCATCTCACGGGGCGGCCATGTACTCCTCCCTACATTTGCGCTCGGTCGTGCCCAAGAGCTGCTGTTGATTCTGGACGAGTACTGGAAGAAGCACCCGGATCTGCACCGTGTACCGATCTACTACGCCTCAGGTCTTGCCCGGAAGTCTATGGCGGTATATCAAACTTACATCCATACCATGAATTCGAACATCCGGTCCCGATTTGCTAAACGAGACAATCCTTTCGTGTTCAAGTGAGTCACATGCACCTCTACACAATACTGGCTGGCTGATGGACTTCCAGGTACATCTCAAACCTTCCCCAAGCCCGTGGATGGGAGAAGAAGATCGCGGAAGGACCCCCATGCGTCGTCTTGGCCAGTCCTGGATTCATGCAAAGCGGACCAAGTCGAGAACTGTTCGAGCTGTGGGCACCAGACTCGCGGAACGGGCTGATCATCACGGGCTATTCGATTGAAGGAACCCTAGCTCACGTAAGTGGAACTCACCATCCTCTTCGTACATCTGTATTGTATTGCATCAATGGATATGTTTTCACCCCACGGGGATCTGAGCTCATGGATTTCTCAGGATATCGTGAATGAGCCAGAGGAAGTCGAATCCGTCAAGGGTGGCATGATCCAGCGCAAGCTGTCCGTGGCCTACATCTCGTTCAGTGCTCATGTCGATGGCGCTCAGAACGCAGAATTTATCGAGGCTGTTCGAGCACAGCATGTGGTGAGTCATCCGTCTGCAGAGCGAGCGGCTTGGTGTTTATTGCTACTAGGTTTTGGTGCATGGGAAGCAAGATGCGATGGCTCGGTTGAGAGCGAAACTGACGTCGCAGTACAAGGAGCGGGAGGAAGATGTGAAAATCCACACCCCGCGCAATCTAGAAACGCTGGAGCTCTCGTTTCGCAGCGATCGGGTGGCGAAGGCCATTGGAACACTGGCTGATCAGGTGCCGCGAGCTGGGGACGTGCTGTCGGGTCTGCTGGTGTCCAAGGACTTCTCGTACACGCTTTTAGATCCTCGAGATCTGAAAGACTTCGCGGGTTTGTCCACCTGTTCGGTGACTCAGCGGCAAAAAATAACCCTCGGAGTACGGTGGGAGCTCGTCAGATGGCACGTGGAAGGCATGTTTGGGGGCCTCGAAGATGGACTGGACGCAGACGGCATCCCTACGCTCAGGGTAGGCGCATGTGTCAATTTCGAAATTCCGCTCAATGCTGGACAGATTATGGGCGCTCTCGATGTCAAGTTGACCCAGGAGCATGAAATCACGTTAGAATGGGAATCGAGCGCCAGTAATGACATGCTCGCAGACTCGACGCTGGCCCTGATATCAGGCATTGACCATAGCCCTGCTTCAGTGAAACGTGAGGTCGAGGCGGATACCTACATGCTTGGCGCTAACGCGCCTGACAGTCACGTCGCATTCCCACGTTCACTCCCACGCAAAGCATCCCCACGCTCAAACTGACGACCACAGCGTCCGGATTCAGCGCATCGCATGGTTTTTGGAAGCCCATTTCGGGGATGTGGAATTTCATCGACCAGAAGATGCTGAGGAGGATCCAGAGCAAGGTGAAGACGAGAAACCGGCGGAACCGTCGATGCTCGTTCACCTCGATGATACGGCCGCTCGAATCAACCTCGTCTCTTTGGTGAGTCTTTTCGGCTACGCCTAGACATACGCTCTGATTGGAGAGCAGAGTGTTACGAGCGAGAGTGAGCCATTGAAAAAGAGGGTTGAGGCTGTATTGGACATGGCCGTGACCACTGTGTCCACGTTGGGAGAAGCTTTCGTTTCAAGACCATCTGGCTTTGGATCTGCAGAAGTTGTCAAAACGGTCCAGTCCAAGGGGGGCGACCGAGTCGTTGACGGCGAAGGATCTGAAGGGGATTCTATGCAGCAGGTCCATGATTAGATTAGATAATCTACATATGTAATGTCGGCTCCGACACCCTGTCTTGCTTAGTGAGCGGCCTACTGCATTGGCGCATGTATCGTATATGACTTGGTTCAAACCCATCTTTCGACTCTCCATCCAAATGTGTGCTATGCCTGCCCGACGCTCCTCCACGCGCATAGCTTCGTCTGAATCCTCTGCATTGAAGCGTAAAGCAGATCCACCGCCCAAGACCACCAAAAGAGCCAAACGTTTGCCGGACCCTGTTTCCGACCCCGCTGCCATAGCCCCACAAGTTACTGAGGAAGTACACATCTCCGAGAATACTGTTGTCCCGGCAGATGAACTTCTCACATTCTCCTTCGAAGAGGCTCGGAAGCACTTGATACGGGCGGACAGCCGCTTCGAAGACTTGTTCGATCGGCTTCCTTGTAAACCATTCCAGTTTCCTGAGCAACTGGATCCTTTTAGGCATGTTGAGTGACATTCTTGTGGATTTCTCTCTCAACCCCAGGCAAGGTCGTTGGCTACCTCCAGTACGGCGGTGTCATGAGACTGGAGAGGAAGCGCTCACCCAAGAAGTCCTAGGTCAACAGATCTCCTGGCTTGCAGCCCGCTCAATCACACACAAGTTCATACGGCTTTACGATCCCTCTATTCCAGAGAATCGTGCGGACTAGTCCGTGCTCCGTCTCTCGGTGCGACAGACGAGTTCTGACGCGCGCTGATAGCCTCAGCGAAGCCTTCTTCCCCACACCCCAGCAAGTTGTAGGCACAGAAATGGCACGCTTGAGAACTGCGGGACTGAGTGCTCGGAAAGCAGAGTACAGTAAAAAAACGCTTCATCTCTGCCGCCATGAGCGGATACTCACATGTTTCCAGTTCTTGACTTGTCGGCGAGATTTTCAGATGGTTAGTGAGACGAAAGGCTACCGGAAAAATTCAAAATTGCTGCAGGACGTCTTTCGACCGATAAACTGCTTAAGTGCACTGATGAAGAATTGGCTGAGATGCTGCTGGAAGTTCGCGGTATTGGCAAGGTAAGCTACAGTCTTTGACTCCCGTGCATGAAAATAAAGGTGTGATACGTAGTGGACCGGTGAGTAAGCTCAGCCCGAGGTTGATTTGCTCTGAACACCTGAAAAGTGGACATGTTCGCCCTGTTCTCTCTTCGTCGGGCGGACATATTGCCGGTCGGCAAGTCATCTTGCATGCAAAAAGGCGTTTAGAACGTGAAACTCATACGGTTTCCAGGTGATTTGGGTGTTCAGCGCGGGCTTGTGCGCTGGGCGCTAGCGCAACACTCTCCGACTTATTCATACATGATATCACCCGAGAAATTGCCAGCGTCAGACAAGAAACCAGAGGTTTCGAAAGACGACGATGTTCTTCCCAGTTTCACTGAAGATGCGCGCGCTATCCCTTCTCGTGTTCAAGATGAAAGCGCGTCGATTCCGATTCCGCCGATATTTACACCCTCGATTAACCGTACATTGACTCGGCCCACTTCTACCTTGGTGCCTCTTCCCGAAGGACTCACCGCTGCAGAACTCAAAAGTAGATTGAGCGGAAAGAAGAAAGTCAAGTACGTCATTTCTTATTAAACTCGGCTGCTGTGATGGATGAACTTGTCGCCATTTTCCCAGAGGCGCCTTGTTGTCGCCGGCTCACATGGAGGCTCTGACCGAGAACTGGCGACCGTACCGCAGCATAGGTCAGTAAAATGGCCCAGCATCACCCCAACTAATTTCTTCAAGGTGTTTATTACATGTGGTGCCTGTCGGATGCGGAATGATGGCGGATTCAATCATTAATGTTACCTATATACACGTGACCGTGACTCAACGCGCGCCACTTTTGTTCTCTGCAAGTCTCCTCCATCGAAGCTCCCTTGTGGGCTTCTGCTTCTCCAGAATTGGGCAGCAGAAAGAGCGAGCAATCTGTTTCTGGCGTTTTTCTCGCAACGCTTCTACCTCTCCTCATGCGGACCTCCAGCTCTCGTCGCTCGAACCTGCAGCCTCTCATGATACCCGAGCTCTTAGCTTCTTCTCCGAGGGAAGCTGGATACCACTCGCCAGCCGAGAGTGATAGCTTGCAGACCCCAACACCTATATACGACCACGGCGAGATTCATCTCCAGTTCAAACATGTGTCACAAGACCATCTCTCTCCGCGCATTCATCCGTACATACGCAAAGGACACTGCGATACTCCACTATCTCCTTCTCCTCTTCAAATCTTCCTCCCGTCCCCGAAAAGTCTCGAGCTTTCCTTACACGCGTCGCCGTCGTCCTCTCGTTCGGCGAGCTTCTCACTTCACGGATCGCTCTCCAGCAGCAGCGGCAGCTTTGTGAGATATAACAGTGAACCTCAGTCAGGAAACCTCCGATGCAAACACGCCAATCCTCGTGCTTCTTCTGATCCCGACGCTCGCACTAGTCGCACACCCCAAGAGCGACCATTGAACTTGAAGGGATCAGCCCATTCACCGCGTTTCCCTCCCAATCACGAACTCAATCCGTACTTTTTACGCGATTATCAGGTGATTAAAGTTCCATGCGGAACTCTGACGCTGAACGTTTTCTTGTAGCTTGAAGATGAGCTGGGCTCGGGAGGATATGGCTTTGTGATGACCGCTCTTCGACATGACGGGCTCGAGACTGCAGTCAAGTTCATCCTCAAGGAGAAGATTCCGGACCATGCATGGATGAATGATGAGGTGTGTCGTGTGTGTTCATCTATACTTGTGCTATTTGACAGAACGTTCCTCAAACAGGTTTTCCGTGTTTTGCCGCTAGAAGTGATGCTTCTGAGAGCGATTGATCATGATAATATCGTCAAATGCGTCGAAGTCTTTGAGGATCCGGTTTATTATTATCTAGTGGGTGTTTCTTGTATCAACAACCGCGCGCATTGACGACTAGCTCAGGTCCAAGAACTGCACGGCTCACCTTGGCATAAAGCTGTCCGTAACGGTCCGACGTCTCTGGTCAAATCCAGTGTTTGTGTTTTGTCGTCTTCCGTCTCTGTAGACTGCATGGCCAAGCCTCAAGGTTTTTCTGCTGACGGCCGCCAACTACATCAAAGCGCCGAGGATGTTCATCTCAAGCGGAAGACACCGGCTTCGCGTCCCGCGCTTTCTGTTCCCCGCAAGCCAGAATATTCTCGACGTCCCTCTTATGATCTTTTCGAATGCATTGAGCAGTCTGAGCACAAACGATTGCCTGAGTGCCAGGCTCGGTTCGTGTTGGCTCAGGTGGTCGAAGCTGCATACTATCTGGATATCCATGGGGTCACCCACCGAGATATCAAAGACGAAAACCTAGTCATTGACCGGAACCTCAAGGTATGCAGGCCTGTGGCATTGCGGCTTCCATCGCTGAGAATGCTTTTCAAGGTCAAACTTATTGACTTTGGAAGTGCCGTGGTCGAAGACCCGGAGACTCGCCCGTATCACACTCTATTTTTTGGGACCACGGCGTACGCTTCCTCCGAGATCTTGCTCAAGAAGCCATACCAGGCTCCACCAGCGGAAGTCTGGACTGTCGGGGTCCTCCTGAGCTTTCTTCTCACGGGATCATCGCCCTTTCCGACTGTCAAGGACGCCATCGACGGTCGGATTGTCCTTTCAGACTGCCCGAAGGACGTGTCGGCTGGGGCCTTGGACCTGATGCGTCTTTGCTTGGACCCCAACCCCAAAACCAGAGCTACCATCGGAGAGGTCAGGATCCATCCTTGGCTAAACTCGCACTAGGCTCGACCTGACAGACCATTATCATTATCCCATACTTTTATCAGCAGTTAGATACCCACATGCATCTGTGTAACCCTCCGCATCGTTTTGTAATAGCATCAGTCTCACATTGAATCACGTGCCCCCTCACATCTTCTCTCCGCTTCTGATGTTCAGAACAGGTAGATTGTCCAGGGCAAGGTAGCAACCGGTTTGACCCTTATTTTCAGCTGCATCTTTGGTGACGAGAGCATCCCTTCGTGCGCCTGGGGCGCTCTATGGTACACTATCATTGACCAGTCACTCGTCGGAACTGACCCGATTTACAGCTCCGCGGGCCTTGCACACGTCCTCGATAGTCAGGCAAGAACCTGCGCCCATCCCAAACCACAGCCTCTCCCCTACCGAACCCATCACAACCCTCGCACAACGTGGATCCAACCAACTCAGTCTCGAGACTCCGCAAAACAAAGCAGGTGCGGCCCACCAGATACTTATCGAAGCCAAGATACTGACGAGCTTGTTACCAGAGTATGTACTTTCTACGCTTGACAAAGTCGCAAACTGGGCAAGACAGGGCTCTATGTGGCCCATGACTTTCGGTACGGCATCTCATACCGCTTGCTGCAAACTTGTTCACCGTGTCCAGGTCTTGCGTGTTGCGCTGTTGAAATGATGCACATGGCTGCCGCCCGTTACGACCAAGATCGGCTCGGTGTCGTATTCAGAGCTAGTCCGAGGCAGAGCGACATCATGATCGTCGCAGGCACGCTGACGAACAAGATGGCTCCTGCGTTGCGCAAGGTCTACGATCAAATGCCAGAGCCCAGTGCGTAACATCACTTGTGAGATGAAGTGCAGGCATTTATGGACGCTCAGGATGGGTCATCTCGATGGGCTCCTGTGCCAATGGGGGAGGTTACTACCACTATTCGTATTCGGTCGTTCGCGGCTGTGACCGTATGTTCATTCGTCTAATTCCCTCAAGGTCAGGCTCTTATCTGCGCACAGGTATCGTTCCTGTCGATATCTATGTCCCGGGTTGCCCGCCCACGGCTGAGGCTCTACTCTATGGAATGTTGCAACTGCAGCGTAAGATGCGGAGAAGCCGAAAGACCGTTCTTTGGTAGGTTTTATTGTGCCTTGCCATCAAGAGTTTCACTGAAGAGCTGTTACAGGTATCGCAAGTAGGAGCATCCGCCGCCTGGAAGCATCCCTGTAGTCAAAGTAATACGTCGAGAAGCTCTTAGATAGGCTGTAGGACGGGCAATATACGCTTCGTTCCTCAAAAATGGATGACCAAATCAAATTCAGTTCGCATTTGGGTAGATTTTTTTGCGGTTCAGCGTGCTGGATAGACAGACGGCGTAGTTTGGGACAGCATAATTTGTGGCTGTGTGGCTGTGTCCAACCTACACTTGCCCGTCATGGCTGCCGTGCTACCCGTGCGCGACCTTCCCGCCGTTAACCCCTCGTCGTTCCACCGTATCCTCCTTACAGAAGCAGACTCCCGTTATCCATCCCCGAGAGCTTCTACGCTTCCTTCAGAACGATCCCGGGAACCCACGGATACCCAAAGAGGGACCAGAGAGCCTCAGCATTCAGCAACCGCTCCGCCGGATGCTCAAATGCAGTTTGCCGAGTCTTCTCGAAACGTGGCTTCTGCGTCACCTGCAAACCAACGAGACGTCGAGTCGTTCGACGAGAGTAAACTTTCCACTGCACCGTCTAGCGTTTCTGTAGACGTCCGTGTAGGTCTCGTCGATCGAGCACAAAGAGGAGTCTCTGGGCAGTCTCAACTGTCCCCAGAAATCCTCTCCCCACTTTCTGCGGCATCACCTCGTCATCCTGCTTTGGGCTCTGGCTCGTCGAGCAAACCATTAAATCCCGTTTACATTCCTCCGCCCATCATGCCGCTCTCCGCTTCTCCCGGCTACTCTCCTCCGGTTTCTGCCAATCCACGCGCATATGCCCAGCAGCCGACGTACATAACCCCAACCTCCCCCCAGAATCCAATAGGTCTTTCGTCACCACCTCAAGAAGAAGTCTGCGTCGAATGTGCCATGCGCGACCAAGACATGATTGACGTCGATGTGACTTCGCCCGGAATTTGGGAACGCGAGAGCGATGTCGCTTTCAACGACCTTCTGCGAAGAGAGCTGGAAGACGAAGCCAATGGGATTGTCGTCGAGGACTCGCCCAAGAGACCTCGTGCCCGGGGCGGTCGTCTCACGGAAGACAATCTTCGTTTGTGGTTGAGCATCGTACGTTCGCTAATTGGGACCCTTCTATTCTCACTTAATCAACTTTTCTTACAGAATCCCCGAGAACCAGCCTCTAAGCAGCAAACGCTGAAGAGCTACATCAAGTCACAGCGAACGTTGTTGGAAGCAGAGGCTCTGGCCCGTGCCCGTGCAATGCAGGAGGCCAAGCAGCTGGACAACCGGATGCGAGATACATATTCACAACTCCGACGATCTGCCTATGACACTGGGGCCAACTCTGGTCCGGTCGACGACTTTGGCGGGGTTCGCATCAAGTCACCTCAGTCGCCAACATCGATCCACCATCCCCGCTCTCAATCGCGAGAAGTCACGCTTCTGGAGAACGGTATGATTGTCGAGCACGTGGATGTTCGTAAGGAAGAAAAGGAGGCAAAAGAGCGTCGGAGAAAGGAAGAAAGGCGGGCTCGCAAGTCTTCTCGAGGGTCCGTCATCGATGTCAACTCCATCATTTCCGCCCAAAGTTACAGTCCGAATGACACTGGCCCCGGACTGTTGCCTTATTCCCGGTACTCGCAGGCCAGCTCTGCTCGGCCAACGAGCGTGCTGACCGCACCGCTGGACCGAACAGATCTTCCCAGGGCTTATTCGCAAGCCTCGTTCTCCGATGTGCATAGTCTAGGTTCACCGTCTCCGCGACGCAGCCGGTTCTTTGGAATGAAGAATTTGAGTGCTGGATGGATGAGCCAGGACAGCCTGGCTCCATCCGGTTTTTCAGGAAGTATGATGGACATGCAGTACGTTGTTTCCGTTTCTGATCGAAGTGCACCGCTTCACGTGTCTCTAGTGTGGCGCTCCAGAACGAAGCTCAGAGACCTCACGCCACTTCACCGATCGACGGGAACGCTCGCCGTAGCCAGCTCTGGCCGTCTGGAGAGGAAACAGTAAAGAAAAAGAAGAAGAAGGGTCTCGCCAAAATCTGGGGGCTGGTCACTGGGTCGTCGAAGCAAAACAACACGAGTGCATCTGCTGCCAGAGAGCCGTCGTCGTCGTACGATGGACCGGAAGACGACGGTCCGTTGGCCCCGCCGCCACCGTTATCTTATCTGGTCAACCGGGGCCGGTCAGGTGATGGAGCCAATGGCAGACATTCCTCTACGCCTTCACTGACGCTGACCTCGCTTGCGTCGCCTGCGGGTGCGTCGCCTTCCACCAACATCTTCCCCTCTCCATCGTCTTCACGTGATCCGGGCACAGACGTCACCCTGTCCAACGATGAGCTCGAGGAGGTCTCAAGAAACTCGCCGGCTGAGGCAGAGACCAGACGTGGCCCTAGACCCGATTCTGTTATGTCGTTCCGCGACAAATCGCTTCCTCCGCTGCCCATGGAAGCGTTCACGTCTACACCTGACGGTCGACCTCACACGGTAGTGGTCCCGGATTTCATGCCGCCCAGTGCGCCGTTCAGGACTGTAGAAATGCGGCGCCAGTCGTTCGGTGGCTTGGCATCGAGGCCTGTTCTCGGCTCCCAGGCGCTCCCGACGACCCAACCTGTTGCTTTTGATCAGCGCCGGCCGTTCGGGGCTCGATACGACGAGTATGGTCTGTCGCGACGGTCTCTGGGTCGATTGGACAACGTACAGGAGATTCGGCCGACAAGGACATCTGCGCCCAGCAACATGAAGAGGCGCAGTCGCTTTGGACTGTCCTCTCTGCTGGGCAAGAAGCAGACCAAGGACGACACGCCAGAGGAGACCCACCGCTTCCCCCCTCTCCGCCGCTCCGGCTCTGACGGTCCAGAAGACTTGACCACCGGCTACGCAACTTCGACGTCTAGACACAGCGCCTTCAGTCTCGGTGGTCGTGGCCCCCGCATTTCCGTGACCTCGCGGAAAGCCATCGAGGAGCTGGTATCTCAGGATGCCCAGTTTGTTGCCTACCGCTACCCGTCCAACGACCAGCATCTGGATATTTTGAGATAATCGAGGATAACAGTGCATCTACGACGGAAGTCTCTTTCTTACACGCTCAGTCATTGCTTACATTACACACACACACTCACACACACACTCACACTCATTCGCTTTGTTTTTGGCATGGTATTGGATAATTAATTGAATCAGTACAGCCCGTCGCACGAGCACGTGATTATCATCGTCACTCATCCCCGTTTCCTACGACTGCCGTTCTCTACTTCTCTTTGTCTGAGATCCATTCAATGGTATTGTCACGTATCGGGACCCGAAATATTCATTGCATCGTGTGCAGGCACCGCGCGGTCTTTCTGCAGAAGAGAAACGCGTCAAGCTCCTCGGTGTGTCCACAAGACCAGGATCGCTTCTTCACCGCTCAATTCACGCGTATTCATCAGAGATTTTTCATGAAAGTGTAAGTTGTTAGCTATCGATTTCACAGGAAAGCATGGTCTCGCTGATGTTCGCAGAAAGACTTTTATCAGGTGAGAGCATCGTCATCAGAACGTGGATGAAGGCTGAGCAAGTTCGAATGATAGCTCAAGGAACTAGAGAAGGTGTGTCGCACGCTCGGGATAGTCTCCTCGCTAAGCGATCAACAGCTTGGACCAAAGCTCAAGGGAATCGTCTCGCAGTCGGTGAAAGAGGTGTTGCAAACGCTCGTTGACGATGGCTTGGTCCAGGCAGATAAAATTGGCTCTTCTAATTGTGCGCTCTGTTCTATATGCGTGCAGAACATATGACCAACTCCACATAGTTTTCTGGAGCTTTCCTTCGCAACGGGGTGCCATTGTACGAGAACGCCGACGCCGACTATTAGCCGAGTCTATGGTGATTGACTTGCTTCGACAGGTCCAAGAGCGAGCGAGAATCCAGGACGAGACGCGAAAAGGATACGAGACACAAAAAACCGATCTCAAGAGACAGATAGAGACAGAGAAGGCAGCGAGAATAGACAATGTGCGGCCAGTTCCTAGAGCATGCGTTCAGGTCTCATTACTCTGGCGAAACAGCCTCATCGCAGGGAGAGGCTAGAATCACTGGCTAAGCTGAAACAGAGACACGTAGAGTTGCTGGATGAACTTGCGGCATACGGTGCTTGTGATCCAGTCAAAGTAGAGGAGACTCGACGGGCAGTGACACTAGCAAAAGAAGCGGCCATCCGCTGGACAGGTGCGAGTTACGCTCGACTCCGCCAAGGGACTAACATGATAGCCTGTTCTAGACAACTACAGCATGCTCTTATCCCATTTCACCCGACAACACGGTGTAGATGCCCAAGAAATTCGTCGGCATCTCGGTGTAGACGACGAGTATGAAGATGTCTGCTGAGGGGACCATGTGGAAAGATATTCGTATTTGACAGATAGAATCGCTCGATTCGCTCCCGCCGTCAGCTAAGATTGAAAGACTGCGCAAGGCGGCCGGTAAAGGTTGACAATTCGAGTAACACGGGCCTTGTGAACAAATGGAACGAGAAGACAAAGATGTTGACATCAGTATTGAGTTCCGGCCCGGACCGGATGCTTCGAGTTGCCGCTTCGTTCGGGACAGGCCAGCACCCAACCCCGCCCCGTCATGTCCAGCCCCAACTCAGTATCCAATGGCTCAGAAAATGGGTCGAATCTCAAACGCAGACGAGTGGAGGATGCTCAAAACTCTCATATTCCTAAGCGGGGGGCACGGTGAGACCGCAATTTCCCACACAGCCAAGCCAACGCACTAATCGTCTTCGCGCGCACTGCCAGTGCCTGCACGGCCTGCCGCAAGGGCAAGAACCGATGTGAAGGGTTTGGCGAGAACGAGGTGGGTTTTAAATCCGTACCGGCTCACCCGCCCCGCTGCCCACCGCCCGCGCGGCCCGGCTGAAAATTACCCCACATTCTCACTCACAACCCTCGAAGGGCCCGTGTCGTCGATGCCAGCTCAGCAATACTCCATGCGTATTCGAGAAACCCGAGAAAACGAAAAGCGCTCCCGTCATGGCGACGCCTGGTGTCGAGTACGTGTTGAAGAACTCGGGTGTGCGTAGGTTCTGATGAGTCCTTGCAGGCGTTTGTCTCGACTTGAGGGACAATATCTTGTGCGCTATCAGTATGTTGACGGCTCAGAAGATTTACGTCTTGTCATAGGTCATGCAAAGCCAGATGATTGGCATGCAATCTTCTTTAGATCGCATATTGCTTGCCGTACAAGGCCAGGCGCAAGGGCAAACCCAACCAACACCGTCTGTCTTTCCGGGCCGGAACGGGTTCGACAGTCCTTCGAGCGGCGCATCTGCATCTCAACGCCGCGCGTTTCCCCCGCTTCCTGGATTTGCCCCACCTGTGAGCTATTGTTAGACATGCTCGACCGCAATACTTACTTCTCAGCCGCACAAATATGCAACGTACGGGATTGTGCCGAGCACAGCTCCATCCTCTGAAGATGAATCCGAAGACACGCTGCCTCGGTCCACGTTGAACGCGCCCATTGAAGCTCTGCAAGGGCTAGCGAATGCGGCGGCTGAAGCAGCGGCTGTGCCATCGACGTCGACACCGCGAGTGAAAAAACGCAAGCGCGCCGAGCCCATACCGCGGAATGCGTTCCCCCATGTGGTTGAGAAGGTTTGAATCGTCTGCGATAATGAACGGTGGCTTATGGCCATTTACAGGGTTTGGTGTCCGATACAGAAGCGAGGGAATTATACAACATGTGAGTCCCATGCCACATGTCCCGCATAACCACTGACTTGTGTCCAGTTTCTTTGCGGGATGCCATCTGTTCATTCCACTATTCGATCCGTCGTATGACACCTACGAGAGCTTGATGGAGCGCAGTCCATGGACTTTCGACGCAATTCTCGCTGTCGCTGGGAAGATTCGCAGTGGAAATGGACCACTCAGCCCGACCTTCTACAGATGTCTCGAGGAAGCGCAAGGAATTGCACGGTCCTCTCTTTTTGGTCCCGTAGTGCGAAAAGAGGCCGTTCAAGGTGCCCCATGATGAGTCCGATATCGACTGTGACTAATGTCGCGTGGCAGGCATGTTGCTCCTTGCAGCTTGGAGCACCAACGGATGGCTGCCGAGTGGACATGCCATGAGAATGGCTCTCGACCTAGGCCTGCATCGAGCGCTGGAAAAGCTGGCGGATGAGTCAGGAAAGCAGCGCACCGAGGAGGAAGAAAGAAACCTTGGTATTCTCTGATTCGACAGGCGCCCGACCGGATGGATGCTGATATCGATTTCTAGTTGTGTCGGCAAGGATATGGCTTTGTCTGTATTGGTTCGATCACCAGTTCGTCTGTCTCAGCTTTCCTGCCTAGAGATCTCTCACGTGTCCAGGATGAGCTTGGGAACGGGCCGGCCAATCGTTCTCCGGGACGAGAACTCGATTCGTCACTGCCGCCTGTTGCTCACGCATCCCATGGCATCACCAACCGATGTCAGACTCATTGCACAGGTCGAGTTGATTGGTCAGAAGAGTGAGCCCGATCGCACCGAGTGTAGCTCGTGATATAAGCTGACATCGGAGCAGCTCAGATCTACGAAACGCTTGCCCCGTTGAACGGCCAGGTTAACCACAGTACCCTGGCCTTCATCCGGCGGGCCAATGTCGCGCTCGACAAATGGTGGACGGATTGCGATGAGCTCCATCGTAAGCGAGCGGGAGATTGTTGGTATATGTTTATCTGACTCGTGCAGGGCAAACCATGGATGAGAACTCGCTGTTGCGCAAAGTTTTGGCTGGCGAGCTGCACTACGCCAAGTTGTGGTTGGTTTGCGTCGCTCTCCGCGGCGTCGCGTGGGACAAGATGCCGTTCGAGCAACGGGAGCTGGCATTCCAGGCAAAGGATGCTGCTTTCACTTGTCTCTCTATATTCCTCAATTCTCCCGAGTATCGGTCAGTTCTGCTGTCTGCGGGCTATATCGATTTGACTGACTTCCTGTCCAGCGCTGCTCTGCGTTATGCTGTACATGATAGCTTGGTCACAGCTGCCTTCTCTGGGCTCTTTCTGTTGAAAATGGCCAGCTTGTTTCCGACGGAGCTCGACCTCTCAGCGATATCTGCTCAAGTAGAACAACTGGCTCAGTTATTGAGTGATGTGGCTGCTGAACGGTGTGTTTTTCGCTGCTTACAGGCGTCATTTTCATGCCTCGTTGTTAGCTATGCTCTCACCCTGCGCATCATGCTCGCCAACCTTCGGCGTAAAGTTGGCATGGGCAGTGGCATTAGCACTCCGGTGCCGACTATGCCTCCGCCTCCTTTGTTGGCTGACGGGCGGTTCATTGTGTCTCCGACGACGGCATTTTCCGATCCCACGATGCCTCCGCCGTTTACGCTGGAGGAACTGGGCTTCAACTGGCCTGCGGATCGCGGAATCTTCAGCCCTTCGGCGATTCCCGTGTGGCTCCAGGAACAGGTGCCCTCTTTTTCCATACCGTTGTCCCGTAGCCCATATTAGTACAGAGCCTCACGGACCTTGGCCTACCTCAAAACGGAAGTGACGGTGTGTTCCTCCAGCTCACCGGTACCAACGGATGGACCGGCGACCTCACAGGTATGCCCGAAGCCTGGTGAATTTCTCGAATATATCTATCTCTTGTAAAAAGTGCAGCTTTCTTGTACTACCAGTACCTACGGACATTATGTTGTTGTTGGCATCACGTGCTTTGTCGTGACAGTGACAGTGACCACACGCGTCCAAGAGTCTCTTTCCCTCCCTACCACGCGTCCCGACCGCGCCATGGCCAACCAAACGGCGACAACAGTGGGAATTGCATCAGTTACATGCCTTGCATTTGCACCGAACGGCTCGTACGACCTCATATCGCGATACTTGATCATCCTAGCCAACCCATTGGCAGACGCGTTTTCACTGGGAGCGATGACCAACTTATACGGATATGGGACATGGAGAACCTCGGATCCGAAGCAGAATCCACCGGACTCATGGCAGAAGCGAACAAAGCAATCACCTCTCTATCTATCTCTGTGCGTCTCGTACCAGCAGTCAGCGCCTTTGCCGTCTTACGGACCGCAGGACAAATTCCTGATTTCTACGAGTGAAGACGCGGAGGTTAGGCGGTACAGCATCGCGGGAAATCACCTTGGGCTCATCACGAATACGGCATGCCCAGCCTGGTGTGCTGCTATAGACCCGCGGGGGAAATTCGTGGCTGTTGCATCCGAGTGCGTGACTCTCCTCCCCTTTCGCCCTGCACTGGATATGGAGGCATGCACAGCGAACCTACCGTGCGATTGATCGACACAGACGACGTTTCGAACGTTCGTCTACTCGCAGGACATGAGCGTGGTGTCCGAAATGTGACTTGGCATCCCAAGTCGACGCTACTCGTGCGTGTGACTGTAATCGGTCCGATAATCCTGTCAATGACATTCAAACGTAGGCGGCAAGCGGCTGGGACGGCAATCTCACGCTATGGGATGTTTCGGAGGATCCGCCGCAGAAGGTGGCGACTGTGGACCATCTACTGCCGCCATTCAAAGATTCAGTGTGAGCTGGTCTCAACGTGTCTGGGACGCTGTGTTGAGGTGCCTTTAGAGTAACGAAGGGCTACAACTATGGTGCTGTGTGGCATCCCACAGGAGAATACTTCTTTGTCCTTTCCAAAGCCTATGGTGTGTGTGTGTAGTCTGTCATGCAAATGACATGTACTGACCGAGTGATTGGTAGGGGTTGTCACTGTTTCGAAGCGACTGGGCTGGAAGAAAGACAGAGAATTCTCGGGGTCAGACGGACCTACGACTGCTATCTCAGTGTCGCCAAATGGGTTGTATCTGGCATCTGCGTCCAAGAGCCAAGTGCAGATATGGGATATCAAGCAGGGCAAAGTCATCACATCGTCAGTGCGACGCTAGCGCCATTGCTACTCAGCACTCATGATTGGACAGGCATGGTAATCAGTGCGACGATGAGGATACGTCAGTCCCAGCGCTTGCCTTTTCCCCCACGGCCAATACAGTCGCTTGGACCACGACTGGTGGCAAATTGATGAGATGGACGGACGCTATTCCGCCAAGCTTCCCTGATCCATTCACGCATGTGGATGCAACGGCAGCTCTCACGGCGATCCTTCCACACAAAGAGGATGATCTGGACGATTTGCTTGGCGATAGTGGGTTCGAGGATCTGGACGTTGAAGAGCAGGAACAGCCGGAAGATGATGTCCACGGGTGGATAGACGAGGACGAAGATCTCGGGCTGGACAAAAACGATGGCATGGTGCGAGAGATGGGTGAGTGCTTGCTGTATCTCAGTTATGTGGGAGTCTGACCACTGGTAGTGAGTATCACCAAGGCACAACCGGCATTTCAGCCAGGAGCCGCCAATCTCTCCCCCACAAAACGTTTGCTGGGTAATGCACGCGTTTGTTGTCCGTGAGTATGACTCTAAATGACTCTACAGCCTATAACAAGATAGGATGGATCGAGGTCACTGTGATAGCGGACCAAGTTTACCATATGCTGGATGTCAAACTTCATGACAAGTCCAGGAGGGCGGACATGTCCTTCCGGGACGACTACAAGTATCATCTCGGTTATCTTGGTCAGTGGCAAATCATACGCATTCAGATTATCCACCATTGATCAAATCCTTTGCAGGCGAACGGGGAGCTCTATTGGCTTGTTCAGAGTCAGAAAGCAGTCCCGCACAAGTCCATTACCGGCCGTTCCATCCAAGCACCCAAATTCAATGGACATACAGCCTCCGTCCTCAGACCAGGGTTCTCGGCATCGCGGCTGGAGGCGTCCCGCCCACGGCCGGATCAGATGATATGGATGAGACGGACCTGAATGGCTTTGGCAATGTCGTTGTCGCCACGTCTGAGGGTGACCTGACGTTTTTGAGCGGCACTGGCCGGGAAAGGCGTGTACTTGGACTGGGTGGTGACTTTGTGGCCATGGTCGCGGGTGACGAATGGGTGTTTGTTGTGCATCGAGCTGGCTCGACGACTATCGATGGTCTGTCTTCGGATCGAGAGGGCTGCAGTCGAGCTGATGCTTGGATACAGGTTCTCAGAATCTGTCTTACTCGCTGTTCAACTTTGAGGATTTCAGTGTGCGCCAGCGCGACTTTCTTCCGATTCCGAAAGGGCACCAATTAACCTGGGTTGGCGTGAGCGAGGAAGGGGTGCGTCAATTTGACTCGTTCTGATAATCGAGCTCAAGTTTTTTGCCAGGCGCCTTCGATGTTCGATACGACGGGGCGGCTCCATGTGCTGGTGAAGCACCGAATACCTCATCATGCATCCTGGGTCAGGGTGATGGACACGAAGATCGCGAGCACTGAATTCAAGGGCACATATTGGCCGATTGCTGTCTACGGCACGACATTCATGTGTTTCCTTCTCGGTGTACGCTCTCTCTTGGCTCCGTCTGGAACCATCTGATTTCAGTCTAGGGGTCAAAAACGCTTGGGTATCCTCTGCCACCGTTCCAGGATATACCAATGCAGATGCCCTTCAGAAGCCAGGACCCGGCCGACGAGCGATTGGAAATGGACGCGCTCATGATCGAGCTGAAGAGAGACGCGTTGGACGAAGAATTGACGAGCGAGGATATCACCAAGAGGGAGCAGGCCATGGACAAACAGCTGGTGCTGCTGATCCAAAATGCCTGCAAGCTCAATCAGGTCCCTCGGGCGATCGAACTAGCCAAGTTGATTCAAAACCCTCGTTTCCTCGACATGGTGATCAAGGTGGCTGAGTTCTACCGCTTCACAGCTATGATAGAGAAAGTCCGTGTGCTCAAGACCGCCCGCGAGCAGAGCGAAGATCGCCTCGTTCTCGCTCGGGAGAAACGCAGACAGTGGACGCGGCCAGACCCGGTGCCCTACTATCTCGCCCCAAAAGCAGAGAGTGATCCCCCGCGGCCTAAGGCGTTCCAAGACTTTGGGCCGCCTCCGACTGTATCTCGACCCGGACTGGCACCGGCCACAGTGGCGGTCGAAACGACACGCTACCCGTCAAGCTCAGAGCCGCGGATGCCGCCTCCCGCCATTCCGCCACCCGAAACCAAGCGCAAGAGAGATGAGAATGAGGAGGAGAGCTCCGCTTCCACCGATTTCATCGCTCCGCCTCCCAAACAGAGTGCGTTGTTGCGACAATTGTGCTGGTATTTCCGCTGACCTGTTTGAGCAGAAACGAATCCATTCGCCCGAAAATCGGGGCAAGAGGATGGCCGGAATCCGTTTGCGCGAAAGGGCGAAGCCGCCAAGACGATACGCAAGAGCGAGAGCTTCTTTGAGAAAGTAGATGCCGCGGAAGATGCACCGCGGACAAAGCGTGAGTTTGCTATCCATTCAGAGGATTGATCATTGAGATGGTTCCAGGGCCGCCGAAAGACAAGAAAGATGGACCCAAACAGGCGACGCTGTTCAGCATGATGGGAAGTTCTGCGAAAAAGAGCCGATTACCAGTGTCCAGCCAGGTGACCGAAAGCGACATCACAATGTCAGACGTCACGACGGTCGACAGCCAGACGGAGTTGCCAGAAGACTGGGAAGAAACGCAACCGCTAGAAACACAGGTGGAACCAGTACGTCCGCGATGTGATGCATGTGCGCGAAGAATTGACCGATGAATAAAACAGATCTGATTACGTCTATCCTCCCCTCTCTTCGTCGAGTCCGAGTGCATCTGTAACTGAAAGATCCTGCAAACAAATGTGTGAGAGTTTGATGTTGGCCCAGAGACACGTACTTCAGGTGCAAACGGCCATTGATTGAAGGCATTTACAAGCACCTCCCATTCCTGCACAGTCAAATCCCGCACAGCCGTTTTTGGATCCACGCGCACGCTCAAGTCGGGAGAGGTTATTGATTTTAGGAGGGACTTGGCTCCGGGCGCGAGATATCTAGAATCATCTTTGGCATAAGCAGTTTACTGGTACAAGAATGACGGACCCTATCGCTTTTTCCAATGGCGTCGCCCGCTGGACATACAAGTGCCGCAAACAATAGTCCCACGCATTCATCAGACCCGGCTTGATGACCTAACGCTGCTCTCAACATCACCCAGCTCGGCATCACCAGCGCACGAACCTGCTCTTCGTTGGGGACGATGTTGATGCCGACGAAGGGACTGCCGGGCCGCATGAGGTTCGCTTTCGTGTCCTTCTTCAGGACCGACGAGGCTCGGTTTGTAGGATGGAAGTGATCTCCGTACGGCTTCAGGATGTCGGCTTTGACGGCCATTGAGCTGAGCGATGTGGCTGCTGCAATCATGCTCAGTTTGCAGCGTATGCTTGCCTTAGTTCCTAGCATCCGCTGAACAGCCTTGAGAAAGCGAATCGGATGCCTTGTTTGGGAGAACACACGTTCCAGATGTATTCGTTCATAAGAAGGCTCATTGGCACGCGCCCGTACCGGAACAGCCAGTGCTTTTCTGGTATGTTGCGGAGAAGCTGGGAGATGAGCTGCTCTCCCGCGACGTTTGAGGTCAGATGCGAGACAAATTGCAGCTGGGGATGAACTGGTCGACCGGAAAAATGGTGAGATCAATCATAGGAATGCAGTCGACTCGCCTCCTTGATCCCATGGAACAATCGGGACGTCTTGGAGTACCCCCATCTCTTCAATCGCAGAATACGATGACCAGAGTTCTCCGGATAGCGGGTACACCTTGATTCGATCATCCACTTCCTCGAGAGGCTGGAAGCAGTGCGTTCAGTAAGCTCTGAAGGGGGAGAAACGAGGTCGGCCTCACTTGCAGATATTTGAGATACATGTCCGCATTTTCCAACACGATAATCTTCTTGATCCTTGCCCGAGGAAGAGCGAGAAGGGCGCGCGTCAAAGTTCCCCGGTCCAGGGAATGTTCGATGATGATCTTGTCTCGAGAGTGG
>CAVNYO010000094.1:0-56268 GCA_963692855.1 Mycena citricolor | reverse complement strand
CTATTCAATCAACCAGATTAAAGCTATGTTGATAGCATCATGGCTCTAAGCATATAGTTGTCGCGGGCACTGTTGATAGTACAGCCCTCTGGCGCGCATCTTCAACGTGGTTGCTTGCCATGATAATGACCACCGCTCGGATCTGCTAGCTCGTGAGCGAGGACATCGAGGCGCGGGGTGGCTCAGGTTATAACTCTGGTGCTCAAGCTGAATCATCTCGGAGGCATTCACATCGATCAGAGATGACTCCAGGGCATCGTTTCAAGTGCTGGTCGACCTTCTACATCAAGAACGTCGAGCGCACCAGGAAACAAAGCGCGAACTCACCCTCATGAAAGAACGGCTACGCGACAGATGACTTCGACAAACGAAGCCGAGAACAAAGTTGCGACGGGTACTAACCCGCCTTCGATCAGTCAACGAAGAGCGGTCGGTCATTATTCAGCCAGCCAGCTTTTCTGACGATCCGCTCAGAGTCTCTGCCGTACGTGAAAACGTCACGGCTGAATGAGTCATTGGCGTGCGAGAATCTCATGCACATCAGCCTGGGACTGAATCGGCCTTAGTCTGTACAGATTTCAATTGGAAAAAGCGCAAAACGAGATACACCGAGCACAGACAGTCTTCGAGCTTGTTGAAAAGGACAGATACAATGCTGAGGTGGCGGGAGTCAAATCACGAACACTCGCACGTCAGCTGCACGAACAACAGAAGATGTATAAAGCTCTGGAGGAAGGCCGCCGCCAGGGAGCCCAGCAAGGCTTTGAGGCCGGACAAAGAGGCTACACTGCTGAGTCTGAAGGAAACATTCCTGCTGAAGCCTCCGCATCGGGCCCTTCAGATGTGATGGCGGAGCCAGAGCCGGCTTTTGAACGGCCAAATCTCCAGTTGAATCCATATTGACGCTTTCTGAAAGATCTACTTCAGTTTATGCGCCGTCAGCCGTTCAGCAGCCCATCCCAGTCCTATCACCCATCGCCGAATTTGTCACTCCGCCGGCATCCGCACCAACGGGAATCGAGGAGGGAGCGAGTCCAGCGCCTGTTTACGTTCCGTTCCATGATATTCGGCCGATACCGATCCATAACTCGATGCCTCACCCCCACGAGCAAGTGAATCGCATGCCGATCGGGGTCATTCCTGTCTCGGATCCTGCGGGAGTCATCCACATACCCCCGGCCCATGAGGTCGATCCCATCGCCGAGGAACGTCACTGAGGCAATCTGGAGTGGTTGTTGAGCCAACAATTTCCCCGTCTGCGTTTGCGAGGGCTTTGTCCCCGGGGCCGCGGCGGCCACTCTCAGTGGTGCGTTAGAGGTTTAGCCACACAGTCGGGTCTTGCTGACACATCTACTCTAGGCTGGGTCGGCCCAATCGGGGCAGCACCGCACTCCCGCAATGCATAGTGAGAGCATCTATCGTGCAAATCGCAGTTCCATGTCCTCCGGTCCTGTGCATATCAGCGTTCAGTCGCCAGTAAGTTGATTGAAGCAACATCGGCCCGTATCTTGCTCACGTCGAGTTTAGTCTACGGCCGAGTCTTCCGCTGGTGCCTGGAACCCCACAGCTGGGAGCAGGCTCTTTGACGACTCGGTCGATACCAGAGTTGGCTTGGCGCTCACTAATCCTTCTCCATTCCCTCTCCAAGACTTTCAGAAGGAAAGCTTCGCACGCTCAAGTCTGAGTCACGAGAATGACGAGATGCCCATTCCTGTCCCTTATCCGACAGCTAGTCGTGTGGGCTCAGAGACGCCCCAATCGCGCTCCAGCACTCCGTTTACTTTGACCACCCCTGTCCTGTAAGATTAGATACGATCTGGATTACATAAGTATTGAGCTGTCATTCTTGAATGCTGTGCTGGATATTGTGATCCCAAACAAACTCAACTCCTTGTCAATCCTCCATGTCCAAAGTCTCGTTCACTGTTCGCAGACCATCCCCTGTATCGCGTGGCGCATCTTCCGGTCCAGATTCGGACTCAGGATTCAAAATTCCCGCTTTGCCGAGGCATTTGGCTCAAGATTCCACCCCCGGGAGCCCCCTCAGTCGCAGTCACACGTCTTCTCCCGCCACCCGATATGACGATGATTCAAGTGACGACGACGAAGAACAGGACGAACTGGTGACAAGCTTTGATGCAATGGGTGCTCAGCGGTGTGTTTGCTCCTTTGCTGTACTCGGTTTCTCAACTCACGTTAGTCTTCCCCGATAACCTTCAATACTTCAGGTTGCGTCCGCCGAAAAAGACACCACAAGGCCCATTGATCATTCCCGCCCAAAAAAACAAGGACTGGAGGGAACTTGCGAAGAAGAGACGCGGTGCCAATCAGTTTGTTCCTGAATCGGGCAAGGCTGCTACAGGACAAGACGGCAGCGTTGGTGGACTCGGGACACGAGATAGCATCAATTCTGGGCCAGTGCTCTCTGGTCTCCAAGTCAGATCGAAGAAGGTCGTAGAAGAATCGTCAGAGGATGTCGCGATGTCTGCAGAAGGCGAGGTGGATATGGTTGATGTTCAAGAGGAGCCTCAGACGGAAGAACAGTTGGCACTCCGCGCTATCTTGGCCGAAGCATCGGGGAGCAGCAAGGCAACTACTCCATAGGCGTCATCCCTCCTTCTATTTCGGAAGAAGACGCTTTGAAGCGGGACATTGACGAGCTGCCGGACGTTGCGACATTAGACGACTATAACCGGGTTCCGGTCGAGCAGTTCGGGCTCGCGCTGTTAAGAGGCATGGGCTGGAAAGAGGGAACCGCAGCCTCGAGGAAGCCAGGGAAAGGCATGGTGCAGCCCTATCTTCCTGAAGCGAGGCCAGCCTTGTTGGGCATTGGAGCCAAGGAGCAAGAGGTTTTCGATGACGGATCCGGCAAGAAGGCCAGCAAGCGCCCGGAGAAACGATATGTCCCAGTCGTCAGAAGAGAGACTGATTCACGAGAAGGGTCTTCCAGTCGGGATGTCTCTCGACGCAGTTCAAGGTCTCCCAGTCGCCGAAGGAATTACGATGATCGCAGAAGCGATGACAAGTATCGAGATGGCAGACGTGCCGATGGGCGCAGAGACTCGACGCGGCGAGATTATGACGGAGACAGGCGCAATGATAGAGATGACCGTCGACGAGATTATGAAGCAGATTCTCGTCGGAAAAGGAGGGACTAGCTCGTACATTCACCACATATTTCATTCGCGGTACCGACTGTCTTGTGCTGTGCTATTCTGGAGACTCCAAAAGTACAAATCCGCGTGTCATTTTCTCCATTTATAAATGTGACAGTCGGTGGATGGGAGGAAGCGACGGGTTTCAGACAGATGGCATATTTATAGTGATGTGCTGCGCTTCACATATCGCAAAATCGACGGGTATGGACAGCAAATCTTGAGTGAACTGTGGGAACACATCTTCGGACGCGCTGCTATGCTCTTGTATAGTGGTCGTCGAATTTGGAGCGCATCCAGCGTCCGCGACCGTGGCCATGCGATTTTTTCCATTGACGTCAGACACCTTACTTAGCGAGAGAGGCTGTGACGGCGATTCGGACAACAAACTGGACCGCCGCGTCCTTCTTTCTTTTCCTTCACTCTATCTACTCTACCCTTTCTCGGGCCCTTCCCTTGCTTTGCTTTCGCGCTCCCTTCAGCTCTCGAGGCCCTAATTCATACATATGGCATCCGTGAACCCTGTCCGTCGCTGGCTCTCGACTCCCCGTCGTTTGCGTTCCTATTCACCGCAGACTGTCATCTCAATACTCGCAGATCCGGAGAAAGCTCGTCATCGTCGGAGATGGCATGCTTTTCTATCTTGCGCATTGTGCACTCGCTCATCCCTCATTGCAGGTGCCTGCGGCAAGACATCCTTGCTGTGCTCATTTGCGCTTGGGGAGTTTCCTAGAGACTATGTGAGTATCTTAACTTTCATCCTTCTCTCGCTTCACTGACATGCGGCTCCAATGTAGCAACCCAGTAAGGTGTTAAGAGGCGATAAGCTCCGTCATCACTCAATTTCCACCAAGCTGTGTTCGACAACTATGTAGCCGAAATCCGACTCGATGACAAGCCCGTTCAACTAGCATTGTGGGATACAGCGTACGCCACATTTCATATCTGTCCCTGCGTTCACATGGGTTGAACCCTTGGCAGAGGTCAGGAAGAATACGAGGCGAGCTTTCTGTCCAATCATTACGCAGTCGACTAATTCGCCACTGCGCTCTGCAGCGTTTACGCCCAATGTCCTATTCCAAGTCCCACGTCATTCTCATCGCTTTCGCATTGGACACACCGGATTCTCTGGAGAACGTACAGACGAAGGTTGCGTGGCGGTGTATCTAGTCATTCCGGCTGCTCACGCTTGACCAGTGGATTGAAGAAGTGCGCGCCATTTGTGGATCGACGATTCCGGTGATCCTCGTGGGATGCAAAGCCGACTTGCGCCCTGCTTCACCACAAGAAAACTCGACTCAATGGGTGTCCCGTGAGCAAGGGGAGCGCGTCGCCCAAGCCATCGGCGCTCGTGCGTACAAAGAATGCTCGGCACTCAGGATCGAGGGTGTGGACGAAGTGTTTGAGACGGCGACGCGTGCGAGTATGCTCATGCGCGACGGAGTTCCGGGAGGTGTTGCCACCGACAACCGTCATCACAGACGGAAAAGCAGCGGCAAAGGTGTACCAGAGAAGGAGGAGAGCAGTGGCTGCTGTGTTGTTACGTAGGGGGTGAGTTGAAGGATGCGCATCTTTCCTTGTACAAAATTCATGTTTCTATTCCTATCCGATATTTCGACTAGCATGGACGTCTCTAGCTGAAACGGACATATATTGTCCATACCTACCCTTCGATACACACACCTTGTCTTGCGCCAGTGTTCTCTTCGTAACCACTATGTCTTCAGCTCCCAGCTCACACCGCACCCGCACCCGTTACCCTTGGAATGCGGATTCTCGATCACCCGGAAGCTACTTCCTATGAGCTCAGTCGCATAGTCGATTGTAGAGCCATTGATGAGCGGTAGTGAGACTGCATCCACAAGGATGTTGGATGGTTGGACCGATGGGTGACTGAGATGGCTGAGGAGGACACATCAGGGAACCGTTAACGAACACAAGCCATGTCCTCACTAATCATCCAGAGCTCGGGATTTTGCTAGCTCCAGTTTGTACTGATAACCATGGCAGCCTCCCGATTCGACAGAAATCCTCAACGCTGCGTTTGTGTTGGCTTCACGCTGGGATATGCTGCGGAGTTGCTGTTATCATCGTGAGATAGCAATTGGGGCAAGAAACCCGGTGCACACTTCTGCCGCTCGGTCGGTAAGGATCATCTGCACTTGCTGTGGAGGTAATAGTTCAATATCTAGTTCTTCCTGCTCGAGATATTGCGGAGACGGAGACGACAAGAGAACAGTGGGTTGGCCGGAAGGCTCGGCGGAAAGACGAGCGCGCGATGCAGAGAAAGTGCGCCACTGTCTGCTAGACGTAACTGGAATAGAATGCAGAGATGCTCCTCGATACAGTCCACGCCGAGCAGCTGAGAACATGATGGTAATGATTTGAAAGCGCGCTATGTCATCGTCACGGTCGCGGCAGGTTCGCGACGTGACACGACACGAAACTGTGACACTGCCCAAAAATGTTGAGACGAACCTCTCTTGTGCACGGGCTGGCACGGTCTGCAATCCCACGACGTACTGTAACTCTTCTTCCGTCCACGACTCGCGCATTCTCGGAAGACAAAGGCAAAAGAGCGGTAGATGAACTCATACCCGAACGCAAACCGGGTTGGCTAGCGCGCAAAGTATTGGAATCTCCACAAAACCGCGACTTGTTCCTAAAACTCACCAATGCGCTCGGATATGGAACACCGAAAAGCAAAGCTCAGATTAGGACGTTCGTCCTTTACGAGAGGGTTTGCTCTATAAAGGCGGACGAAGAGAAGGACTTCTGGCACAACGGTGAACATCCATTTCTCTCGCTGCGTCCTGGAGCCCCACTAATCTCATTCGAGAATGCGCACTCCCCCCTACGTTCCAGTCATGGTTCACTGTGACTGCGCTGCACATCTGGATGCTCACCGTTCGTTTCCGTGCCCTGCCACCTGCGTATGGAAGGCGGTTTGAAGACTGCATCGTGGACCATTTCTTCCAAGACGCCGAAGACCGAGTTCGCGCCATCATGCAGCCGAGCCATGACCATAAACCATACATCTTCGAATCCAAATTCTACGTGAATCCCAACGCCCCCAAGACCACAGACAAGAAGGAGCGCCTGAGTCGTGCCCCGGATCGGCTGGTCACACAGCAGCTCAAGATACTCAAGGAGCAGTGGACTGGTTTTGCCCTTGCTCTCGATCTTGGTCTTATCAAAGGCGACATGGTCATGGCTGGGGCGGTCTGGCGCAATCTGCTCGGCGCCCGTGGTGCTTCCGGCATCGCATTTGCAGATGATCCTTCTTCGCCTGCATTTAGACGCACAGTGAATCTCATCGGGGGACTCGTGGTCAATCCCGCAAAGCTCGACTTCTCAAAAGAAGCAGTGACAGATGACAATTCCGGGGTGCACGATTTCGCACCTGAGGACTGCGACAAATATCTTGCGTATCCCGAGCTGATGCTGACTGTGGTGCGATATATCCGACGAGAGTTGGTGCGACTGGAAAATGTCACAGACAAGGACATTGTGGATATGGACTGGCCAGAGCTGCATTTTGGTCGCATTAGTAGAGAATGAAGATCCTTGTCGGCTGGGAAAGCATTGTAATCGATCGGCATGTCCCGCTTCGGACTCTTTTGTGAAGAAGTCGTCCTCGAAAGTTCTCTGTAGGCCTGGACGCCGAAGACATCGGTTGCTTGCCATCGCCCGGACTTGGCGGAGGAGCTCCAAAAACTTCTGCGCAGCAGACTCAACACAGAGCAGCTGATATCGGCTCCCTCGTCCCGCTCAGTCTCATTCGGGCCGCGTTGGCAGCTCCGTTGACACTGCACGCCGCCTTTACTTCCGAGGGCGAATCCTGGCAGATCCCGCCGAACCAGTGCAACTGAACCGTGCCAGCTCCAACCCACTGCGTTCGCTTGATTCAGTTTTCGCTTATGCTGACCGTCCGCCGAGGCTATCCCAGTCCAAGCGATTTCTACTACAGCATGTGGCACAGCAATCTCCAAAGCATTTATCTGATCCCAGCGCAATATCTTTTTAGCGCTTCCGTTTCAGATTCTTTTGGCCCAGTGGCCCGCGTTCGACAACGGCATGTTCAGCCGTATCCTGTTCTATCCCCAAGTCTTCAGCCAGTGCTTGCGAGTCTTGCGCAGCCAAAGCATCGGTGGCCAGGCTCCAAAAACTATCAGTGGGTCAAAGAAGAGGTACTGCCACCCAGATCTTCACCCACTCTCTGAAAATCTGCTTCCTGCGAATCCATTCAGTTCTCCATTTCGCCCAATCGAGATCTAGCTGCTCCAATTCTGCCTCGGAAATAAGAGGAGCCCCAGACCGAAGTGGTTGAAGCTGGGTCTCTATTCTCTTGATCTATGATGGAAAAGGCCCAGCCAAGAATCAGTGGGCAACCCAGTCACGACGACGGAATCACAACCCACAACTTTTGCCAGTTCTGAGATCTGTTCGTCCAAATGATCGTCCGTTGGTGTCATTTTCAGCTTCGCCAGTTCTAAAGCAGGCGATGATTGAGCACAGAAATGAGACAGGAAACGGGAGCACTCCGCCACCAGTATTCAGGGTCTTCACTTCACCAGCCAGGGTTCTATTGTTGTTCTCGATTGTCTTAAATTCTTCCTCAAAAGCAGCAATACGTTCAGGAGGGACAGCTTCAATGTTGGCTTGATTGGCGACGAAGAAACTTGTTTTGCCTAGACGCAAGAGGTTAACCCTGACAATTGCCACATTTACTGCTCGAAAGGGATATACCATATGTCTTTTGCACCAGGTCCCCTTTTTCGGCTAACACTAGCAGGATCTTTTGTACGGCAGCCTTTGGCACGGCACCTTGAATGGGGGATTTCGTCGTCGGAAGACATGTGCGGCACGGGGGACAGACCTTTCAAATTCGCGGCAACGTCCACGGCACCATAAGGGCGGTTCATCTGCGGCAAACCCAGTCGGCACGCAAGGCGCAACGCGAAAGCAGAATTGTTCACCCGCTTCACATAATCTAGAACAAGATCCTCTGCTTCCCGACCCTTGAGGATCTTGATATCTGATTTCTTCGGTTCTGATTTCGGGGCCATGTGTGCATGCGGGAGAAACTGGCCGTCGAAGAAATAACGCAAAGGAAGAGATGCGCCCAAAGAAGCAATGTGGGGGAAAGTACACGTGACCGTGCGTGTGGCCGATCCCCTGATCTCAACCGAAGGCGCCCGGTAGCGCAATTGCGATTCGAATTGGGCATTGTCTGCAAGTCTCCCACCAGCCCGAAGACGTTGACATGCCTTCACAACTGGCCGTTTCACTCTAACGCATGGACATGCGCCGCCGTCGGGAGTGTCGCTCTTGATGTGCAGCATGAGAAATGGAGCACATCATCAAGAATGCAACGGGGCAAGTTGGCTGCAACAGGCAACGGGCGGCATCGGTTGGTTGTATGATTTATCTGTGACCGAACAAGACGCTTTCGGACCGAGAGCCATATATCCTGAGATTTCCTCGAGGTGTTGTTCGAAGAAGTTCATGTGCATCCGCTGACCAGAAGGAATCAATCGAAAGATGCTGAACATGTGAGAATCGGCGGTTTTTTCTGCATAGAAAGGAAGGATCGCATGCTCATCTTTTCGTCTTTCAGGGAGTAGAATAATCCCGATGCTGCATCTCACCAACTCCGAGACTACGCGCCGACTAGGCCGAAAGGAAGGGAATACATGTGTCAAGAACAGCGCTCCAACAGTTTCGGTGTGTTCTCGGGCCTCGGCTAGGTTCAAGGGAGAAAGCAACTTGACATTCAAACATGAAGATTGTTGTCGATTGCCATCTCTGCCGCGTCTTTCGCCATCACTGTCGCATTCTGCCGAGTCCACCCACCAATCAGGGCGCGCGTAGGGGCTGTCGTTTCCGGGCGATGAGAGTTTAGTGAGCATGGCCATGCACTCCGATCACCTAGCGCGGATCCGGGCAGAGGACAAAATCGGACTGGCTATTTCGAATCTCTGATAGATGCAGGGAAGCAGGCATAGTATGGTCACAGGGGTGGGAGACGAGCTGAGCCGTACGAGCAATGATTCCTGCAGGTCCGGTGTTGCGTGGGTTGCCGCAGAGCTATGTAATGTTAGGTGACATTAGTCGCCACTATATCGTGTTCCAATTCTCGCTGACAACCTCCAGGAAAGGCTTTGATTAAACGGCGACCGCTTTAAGAGACAAGCCCTGATCCCCGACCAACACTCGAATGCGATGCCGACTTCGAGTTACCCAGAACCCAAGAAAGAGAAGAAAACGCGTCGGCGACTGCGTCTGAGCTGTGTTGAATGTACCAAACGCAGACAAGTCCGCCTTTCTCCTCTTGCGCTGCTTGCTGTGCTCATCCTGCTCCAGCGATGTGACAGGGTATATCCTTGTGGCCTGTGCGTTTCCCGTGGAGTGGCCCATCTCTGTCGCTGGGAAAATGTGCCCGTCGCGCGTCCGACTCCAGCTCGGCCGCCTGTCGTGCCTGAAACTGGCGCGCTGGACACGATACAACAGCTGTCGGCTCGCATCGCAAGCCTCGAGCAGACAGTTGTCACGGAGCGATTGCGTCGCGATCCGTCCGACGTTGAAAACACGATCTCCACTCCCAGCCCTCATTCGCGTTCTCTCTCTTTACCGACAGACTGCTCGCCGCGCAACTCTGTCGTGGGCCTTTCCAGTGGGAACTCCTCGTACTCTTCACCAGAACCTGACGAAGTGTCCGATCCATTTCCAAAGCTGTCTGATGCCGCTTATCGAACAGTATCTTCCCTTGTCCAACAATCTTCCGCCCATCACGGCGAGTTTCTAGGGCTCGGAAGCTCTCTTTCTGCGTTGTACTCGGTGCATAAAAATCGGCTTTGTTCTGGCAGATCGTCACTCATGATCGCTGCAGATTAGTTCGAGAAAGCACCCGCGCCATCTACACGTGACCTCCTCCCAATCCAGCCAGTTATTCCAGTTATTGCCTCCTGGAGAGGCCAACCAGACATCACTCATCCGCCTGATCCAAGCTATTCCGCCGACGCAACAGGTGACGGCGCTATGCCGCATGTTCTTCAGGGATGTGAACTGGCGATTTGGTGTTCCGGAGGAATGGTTTTTGCGAACTTGCTGCGAGATGGATCTCGTCTTGCGTTACCACGCATCGCAGGTCAAGATCGACGCGAACTGGCTCTCTCTCCTGTTTGCGGTTCTTGCGAGTGCGCCTAGGCCCGGCCTTGAAGCGGGCAAAACCGACGGTCCGGAGCAGCACTTTACACATGCCGTGGCGGCAGCCAGAGCAGCAGAGAGCGCATATCAGCTTCGGCCAACGATGAGCCGGACGTCGGCAGCGCAGGGGGCCGTTCTGAGCTGTTTCGCTGCCCCGTTGCTTTGCGACCATCTCATCGCCAGGGGACGGGTGTCCGAAGGGTGGAAGCTCATCGGAAACGCGATTTTGTCTGCTCAGTCGGTGGGCCTGCATCGGGACCCAGGACGGCAGAACTCGCTGGAAGAAGTCATGAATGATGACGAGAAACTGCTACGCCGCAGAGCTTGGTGGGGTCTCTTCTCGTGGGAAAGGTCTGTCGGTCTGGCTTCATGTGCGCACGCCTCTGGCACTGAGACTGATCGTCTCCAGGATGTGCACTACCGTCCTCGCCCGGCCCGCAATTCTCCGGAACGACGCAAGCGACGTCATGCTCCCTCCAGCCATCAATGCAGACGGCACTCGTAATCTGTTCAATGTTTATCAGAGACTGCTGGTTCAGCTGATGCATCTGGCGGGTGAGATGGCTGAAAAGGTACTGTGACGAGACTGTATGGTTGCATCCGCCTTGCTGAACGGATCTGCCCACAGTGTTTCGGCGTCCGCTCTCCGACTGGTGTGGACGTGCGCAATCTCGATCGCAAATTCGAACAGTGGGAAAGCCAGCTTCCTGCTGAATTCCGATCAGACAGCCCGAATTATCTGGACAATCTCCCTGTCTCCGAATTCGGCTCACTCTTGGCACAAAAGCACACACTGTGGACATGGTATCTCCTGTGCCGGTCGAAGCTGCATCTTTCCGTACTCACACGCGGGGAAGACACTTTCTCTGACATCTGGGGACAGTCCATCAGCCGGAAACAGAGTCGCGAGCTATGTCGGAACCTCTCTTCCGATTTGATCCGGCTCCAATGCAATGCGAGTCAGCCCGAGCAGTCGACCGCGCTGCTTGGAAGCAATTGGTACTTCCCCGGGTATTTCTCTCTCACGGAGGCTGCGGTCACCCTGTACTGTGTCGGCCGTCCCGGTGACTCCGACACCCTCATCCGCGAGGCAATGCTCGTTCTCCAGCAGGCCGGAAACTCGGCGATGGATCTTGGAAATGCAGCTCGGAACGGCAGCGAAGCTTTGGGCGTTCTGATCCAAGAAGTGGCGAACCAAAGCCCGCATGATCCCGTGCTCCCAACTGAATTTGCTGTATATCCGGCCACTCAATTTCTGCCGAACGTAGGACCCTCTTTTGAGTGGTACTCCTCCGATAACCTGGTGCACTATGGAGAGGGGCACAATCTCGATGGGATCCTATACGATGATAACAAATCGAATCTGATTTACACATAATCCTAATCCTCGAAGGCGGCTATCTTTATCATTGGTGTACAAAACATATATGTTGTATCTGTACAATCGCATGTACGTTTAATCACTGCGGGAATCCCAACCGCACGACGGGCAGCGGAAGGATTGTCGAGAAAGACATGTGAT
The DNA here is from genome assembly GCA_963692855.1 of Mycena citricolor. Classification (NCBI taxonomy): domain Eukaryota; kingdom Fungi; phylum Basidiomycota; class Agaricomycetes; order Agaricales; family Mycenaceae; genus Mycena; species Mycena citricolor. The sequence goes on along the minus strand of CAVNYO010000094.1, from coordinate 44,382 downwards.
ATGATCGACAGAATCATCAGCTTTGGGAAGAGGGGAGAATTCCTCCACGGATACAGATCCAGAACGAGGGGGCCAAGGCTCAGAAGGAAAAGCATCCTCGAAGCCATACACAAAGCAGAGCACCTAGACAATCAACCATTGCTCAAGAATGGGAGGATTTCCAGAATGATCGTGAGGAGTGCGGGAAGACGGGAAAGAACAAAAGAATCGGCTTTCCTAATTGGGGTCAGTCCACACACTTGCCGAGCGCCCTATTCAGTCGGTGTTTGCTCTCCACCACCACCACCTCAGGGTGAGTCTGCAAAGTCGGGCTCTGAGCGGACTTTCCTCGGTCATCTCTGTTCCCGGCATCCGATGCTGGTCTGCCTGTCGACGCGAACAACAACCTAGCGCCGCCGGTGATCATCATTTGACGTCTTCCCTCTCTCCCATCTCTCCAACTACCAATGCCCGTCCCTCTATGGACACCCAAGCAGCCTCCAGCTGAGGCCCGCTACAACGTTACAACCGAATGTGAGCGCCCAGTGTCATCACGCCATACACCTGATTGACGTTGCGTTCACTAGTCCCCAGCCTAGGGTTGCATTCAGCTGCTGCCAGTGGGAATGTGGGCTTAGTAGAGTATGCACTGACTCGTGGCCAGCCTATCAACTCTGTTCTTGGTGCGTTCACAGTCTCGTCCTCGACAAACCCGTCTGATCCTCTTGTAGATGGTGTACTACCACTTCACGCCGCAGCCGCCGGAGGCAGCGAGCAAATCGTCAAACTCCTCATCGAGCGTGGGGCCGACGTGAATGCACCGAGACTGCCTCGCCGATATTCCAACGACAAAAATCGAGACGCCGCGGGACCAATTGTTGGAACGAGTGGCAGCACCCCGCTCCACTTCGCCGCTGCGAATGGGAACTCGGACATCGTCACGACCCTTTTACTTCGGGGAGCTCGGGCAGATCGAGCTGACAAGCATGGGGTGACCGCCGAAATGCTCGCGCGCCAGCATGGCTGGAATGAATGCGCGGACATTCTTCAACAGTGGGTGCTCAACAAAGATCGGGACTTGAGGGAGAGAGAGCCGCCCGTCGAATTCAGCGAGCCCACGATTCTACCGCTGTGCCGTCTCACGAGCCGTGACCGCGACGGCTCCCCAGGCGACACTGAAACATCCACACGCAAACGCATCCACATGAAGCGATCTATGGACACTGCACTGAGCATGCTCAAGAGCTCGTCCGAGGTCCTAAGGCCCCCCAGCAACAATCTTCCCATGGCAAGGGCGACGCCGCCATCTCCGATAAGGCCATTTGGGGAGTACACATTCTATCCTACAAGCGGACCTGTCAGTCCGATTGACCCTTCATCCCGTCGACCATCCTTGCCGCAAATATCGTACCCGGCTCCTCCATCAGTGAACCGCAAAGCTTCGCTGGCTTCCCGAACTCCGCGCAGACCACGATCAGCGGGAAATGGTGCTGAGCCAGAGACTCCTCCGTTTGGACGGGGTGGTGCCGGTCGCAAGCTGGGCAGCAAGTATTCGTTGCTGAATATGTTCAAGAAGGGTCAGGCTGAAGGGTCAAGCCCCAGTTCTGGTGTCCCTTTAGAGAGAACGAGCACCCAGACCAGCATCTCCAACCCTTCGGGTTTACCCTCCCCGACCAATAACGCGACACAAATGGCCGATTCCGTCCTCTTCGCAGCCAGCCCAACTCGAGCCATGTCAGGCTCGCCCTCGCGGCCACCGATGCCGTTGGCTGTTGATCTGCACAATGCGCTAGCACAGCATCAGCGTCGTGATCGATCTGGGTCTGCTGCGAGTGCGCCATTTGAGTCGGAGGGCATCTCAGGGTCTCCCAGCAGTCTTTCACGTCTAGCTGTCTTGCGGCCACGTGAGCGATCGGGTTCCCGAGGTAGCAGTGCTGGAAACCGCAGTGGATCTGTTTTCGACGACGACGTTGTCATCACGCCAGATGGCAAACCCCGAGCTGGTATTTTGAGAGCGCACAACCGGAGTAATTCGGGGCCGGTGCCTCCTGGTCTACGGGCGCTCCGGTTTGATCCGGAAATGACCACCAGTCGAAAACACAGCCCAGGACCACCCAGCAGTCTAGGACTTCGAGGAAGCACGAGCGCTGGCTCGCTGTCCCGGTTGCGGAATGAAACCAGCAACTATGGAACCCCCGATTCGGCGCCCGCTGCTGTATCCGACTTTGATCTGGAGGCTTTGAAGACTTTCATGGGCGACGATGAAGAAGAGGACCTCGAGTACGGGCAGCAGATGTCGCCTCCCGTTTCTCCTGGTGAAATCCAGCCTTGTGCGGAGCGCAGCTTTCCATTCTCCATCCACGAAGCGCCACGTTCTCGAGGCGCATCGGTCAGCAGCGCGGCCACAACGGACAGCCAGGTCGATCTGCAAGTTATGAGCGCCAGCAGCACAACGAGTGGAAGTGGGAATGGGAGTGTGGCAGTGACAACTCCGCCTCCGTCCGCCGCTCAGACGCTGATGCCCCCTGCTGCGGAGGGAGGGCGGATAACTGAACGCCGGACACCTACACCGTTGGATATCAACCTCAGCTTGATCTCGTCGCATGCCCAGGCTGAGGCTCTAGTCCAGAAGGAACTCAAAGATATACTGTCCATGGGCAAGAACGGTGCTGGTGTAATGCCTCTGAGCGCCAAACTCGCTGCGTACGGCGAAAGCTTACAGATCGAGCGCAAATTCAGGACCGATCCGTCGCCGTCTGATGATGAGACGATCTTACGTCTCCCGCGGACGACCTCGTCATCCTCCTCTCAGAGCAGCCAGTCGCAGCGGGAAAGCATCCAGCGCCAGCACAGCTTCGACGGCCGAACGAGGCAGTCGAACGCAACAGCGGATGATGAAGCGACCCCGACTGTGAAAGTGGTGCACCATCTGTCGCGGTCGACTTCGGCGATATTGTCGCCCATCCCGATCGTTGTGCAGACGTCAGTGACCGCCGCGCAGGTTGTCGACGCTAACAACCGAGTGCGGAGAGCCCGGACGCCAGATCCTGATGCTGCGACGGGTCTCAGTCGCGTGAGCTCTCTAGATGGGTACGAGTCGGCTGATGTCGAATTGGGGCCTGCTCTGACTCGGGTGTCGACTGCGCCGATGATGCCGACCACGGCAACGAGAGACCGTGACCGCGCGAGGAATCTGGCGAGTGCAAACAAGCTCACACGGATGGGATTCGCGCCGCAACAGATCAGGCCGGACCGGCAGGATCCGTCGCAGTCTAAGCGTTTCGGATTCAAGTCTCTGATGCAGACATTCAAGGGCAAGACCTGACCCTCGCGTCGGATGTCGCCTGTACTACACTGTCCACTGTCATCCGCTGCTTTCTTGTCCAGGCATTGTTTTCAAAGTCTCCCATGTTGTATGACCTATGTTCGCACTGTACATCTTGCAATTATATATTGTCATCCTGTCCGGGCCTCTATCGTGGCCAGCGCCTCTTGCATGATGGCCTCGAATGCTGCGATCACGTGCACGTCGGTCGTGCGTGCTGCACCGATTGCCATGCGCACGCAGAAGGTCCCGTTGAGGGAGGTTTGGGTGATGGCGAGGTCGTGGCGCTTTGCGAGGCGAGCAAAGAAAGATTCGTTGAGGGCATTCAGTGAGGCAGAATCGAAGCCCGGCGGAACAAGTCGGAAGACAGTCAGGGCCAGAGAAGGCGGGGTGACGATCTGGAGAATCTCAGATTTCTCCACCAATTTGACAAAGAGCTCATTCGAAGCGATGCCCTACTCATGATGTGAGAAGAAGCCCACAGATCACAGCGAAGGAACTCACCTGGCGGATATGCTTCTGGAAACCCTCCACACCGTACCCTCGGAGAACAAACCAGAGCTTCAGCGAACGGAAGCGTCGCCCGAGGGCAAGATGCCAGTTCCGGTAATCGACAACCGTGCCAGCGTCGCCGTGTGCTGTGCGGAGGAAAGGCGGGGTGATGTCGAGCGCATCTGTCAGTGTCTTCCGACTACGCACCCAGAGTGTAGATGCGTCAAAGTTCACTAGACCCCATTTATGGAAGTTGGTGCAAAACGAATCAGCAAAGGCGTTGATGAATTCGAGCTGCAGAGGCTCGCGATATTCTTCGCAGCACAGTGCGATGCCAGCCCAGGCTGCATCAACATGCAGAAAGACCTGGGGATGGTCTTTCAGAACAGCTCCGATTTCAGCCAGGTTATCCACGGCCCCGGATGAGGTCGAGCCCACGGTCGCGACTGTGCTCTGCCGTCAATCATGTGAACAAGCAGAAATCAACGCTGCATTACTCAGCACGAACGGATGCCGGCTAGCTGCTGTATCTTCTTGGAGAGCGTTGCGCAATGTCTGTCCCTGAAGAGCATACCTGTCCTCAGGGAGCACCTCCAAAGCTCGGACTTTGAGGCCCAACACTCGGCCGGCCTTGAGCCCGAGCGAGTGAGTCTGAGTTGTGACATAGATCACGAGTTCTTCCAGACGCGCATTCGGGGACTGCAACAGAAAACGTTCCCGAGCAGCAACAATCGCAATCAAAGCCGAGTCTGAGGCCGTGGTCTGGATTGCGCCCCCGCCGACACCACCCGAGTTGTAGAACGCGCGGTCGAGACCCAGCAAGTTGGCTGCCCAATCGACAACGACGGCTTCCAGCTAGAACTGGATGTGAGCCTTATGTTCGGATCTTCGGATCTGATCGACTTGCCTCGGTGGAAGCTGGACTGCATGACCACTGCGTAGGCAGTCAATGAGGGACTGACATGAACTTCCTTCCAAAGTAACTGACGTTGAATCCCGGATTCGGTACCGCAGTAGCATATAGATCGCCGAGAATGCCCTCAAAGGATCCTGCGGTGGGAAAACTGACATCATCAGAGATAGGCATTGAGAGATATCGAATTCGATCCGTACTACGCAAAGAAAGATGGGTGCTGCCAGTGGGTGAGACCGGGCATGATCAGTCGATCGTAGTCCTGCGCGATAACGCCAAAGTCTTCTCCCTGACGAATCGTCAGTTTCCGGTGAATAGACCACCGAATCAGACTTGCTTGTTCAGGCGGGACTTCGGGCAACAACGGCGCAAGATAACCAGGTTCGACGTTTGAGCTCACATTCCGCGTCTCGATGGAAGAGTAGTAATCGCAAATTCGGTCGATGGCGGCATAGCCTGCCTTGCGGAATTGTTCAATGTCCATAAGTCGGAGTTGAAAGCGGTTGATATAGTATGATGGACAGACTCGCCGATTATCCATCATCGCCAGACCGTGATCGCACCGCCGATCATCCAAGCCCGCAGCGCAGAAATCATGCGCTTTCACGACGAAGAGATTTTTGTGTTCGTTGCTGGGGACAACCGCCGGTCAAGAAGGACGACAATTGCGTCAAACGGTTGACGTGGTTGACACCGTTTTGTGGATCTACCTACAATGCCCGTGAAGGCACATGTCTATAGATTTTTGAATGGGCAGGCCACATCATGTCGGATGGTCGTCTCGCCTCGACCAGGCAAGCAAGTAACGTTGGGGACAGATTTCTGAAGATGGAACGGGAAACAATACGCGCCGAATCCAGTGGCACTCGAATTGTTGCTTACATAACAACCACGCTTTTTGCACGAGCCCTCCACTCCTTCCCCATCACCCCCCGCAATGTCGCGCGTTGGGACTCGGTCTCGCCAGCCTAGTCCCACAGGGACCTCCTTCTCCGGAATCTCCAACTATCGCACAGAGTCCTTCCGTCGGGATCGTGACAAGAATGTTCCTCCTGTCCCGCCAATCGACTACCGTGCGGTGTCAGAGGTGCACTTCAACGAGCTCGACCGATACCTGGCTGCGTATCTTGCACGGGGTGGGTGATTCCTCATTGCTGACTTCCGGTAGAACTAAGTCTCGTCCCAGCTGCACCGAATTCGCGCACGTCGGCCCGACAGAAGCTTACTCGCTTGACTATACAGCAATTCCACGAGTTGTCCACCGACGTTTACGACGAGCTTTGCAGGAGGAAGAACGAGACACAGAGTGCGCTTCCTCCCTCCCCCGCTGCCGCCGTGTGTGGCTCTGATACATGTGGCAGTTCCGTTCCTGCCTGTGCGGGAGGAGTTCCACCCTAAGCGAAATCAAGCGCGACAGAAGCTCGCCACTCTCCCTGTCTCTCGTTTTGAAGATCTCTCCAGTGATGTTTACTTTGAGCTAGGCCGACGGTATCCCGAGTTCAAGGAAAATGTACGTCTGTATTCCCTTATCCATAGTTACACCGTTCACACGGTTCTAGCCCTCTGGCGGCGTCACTCCAGGCTCAAACTACGACGACCAGCCCGTATCGGACTTTCCTAATAACTCATCTTCCCGAGGCAATGGGCGCACGTCAACCGATCGTCCTGGCGACAGCGGTTACGGCGGCAGCATAAGCAGCCGCCGCCCATCTGAGGATCGACGTAGGCCGAGCGAAGATTATCAGACAGGGCGAAGAAGCGCCACGAGTGGCGACGACAGCAGCAACGCATATACCCCCAGCGCTAGCTCTCGCAGGAAACCCTCTCAAGATACCACACGGCGTTCAGAGGATCGGGAGCGTGAACGCGAACGGGATCGAGATTATCGCGGTGGGCGAGGCGGATCGAGCATCAGCGGCATGAGCGATTCGAGTAATATGACTGCCCAGCAGCAGCAGAGCACGACATCAACCATCATCCCCAACACGTCCACGATTGAGGAGGAGTACATTGAGGTGCCTTATGGGCGAGAGGCTCGTGAAAGTGCTGCTTCCACCACGTTCAACGACGACCGGGACCGTAGAGACGCCGACCCGGAACCCCCAGACACAGCGAGTGACTATCCGCTGAGTCCCCAGAGCCCACCGGGCGGTTTGAGTGGGCTGGGTGCCAGATTGCTCAAGGAGGATAGCGGTGAAGAAGACTACGATAACGCGAAGTTTGGGCGCAGCAGTGTTACATCTGATAGGGAGCGTGATCGAGGGCGCGGCAATAACGATGAGATGGACAAGCTACGGCGCGACTACGAACTGCAGATTGCTACGACGACGACCCAGATATCAATCATCCAGCGGGAACGCGACCAGGCCAGGCAGGAAGCCAGTGAACGGGATCGGCAATGGCAGGATTCCGAGGTCCGTCTGCAACAGGTGGAGGACGAACTGGCTGGGGTCCGTCGTCAGGCTGAGGTGCAGATGGCTGAGATGATCGCGCTGCAGCGGGAATTGGACGAGTTGCAGAGCGCTCGACAGCGTGAACAAGAACAGGCTCAGAAGGACGAAGAAGAGATTCGGAGCCTGCGGGAGCGTTGTGAGGAGTTGGAGCAAGGCCAATCGGGCGGCGGCGGTGCCGACCCTGAGGTGGTCGAACAACTCCGCGAGGATATGCAGGGTCTGCTCGCAGAGTTGGGAGACTTGTCCAGCCAGAACGACGAACTGCTGTCCGCCAAGGACGCCGATGCTCTTATGATTCGGGATCTCGAGGCGCAAGCGAAAGACTATAAACGCAAATACGAACAAGCCAAGACGGAACTACGCAGTTTCAAAGGTGAGTTCGGCCCAGTGTAGACGATGTTTCAGCTGACTAGTTGACAGCGACGTCGCAACTGTTCATTCAAGCGCCAAAGATGGACCGCCCGGAAGACCAACTGCCTGTTTCTGCCGACGGAGGTGTGCTGGACGTCCATATCACTGCATTCTTGTCGTCTGTGGACAGCTTGCTCACAGCAGGACGATCAAATGCGCCTACTCGGGTGCTCGCACCGATGAAGGCCGTGGTCAATGCGGTGTCAGCCATCGTCGACGACATTCGTGCATTTGAAGCGCGCCCCTCGCGTGATGTTGATGATGATACACTCGCGTCGCTGCGAGATCGAGCGGAGGCCACGCTCAGCAATCTGGTGACTGCTACGAAAACACATGCGACGAGTTCCGGAATGTCGCCTGTCAGTTTGTTGGACGCCGCCACCAGTCACGTAGCCGCGACGGTTACGGAAATTGCGCGAATGATCGCTGTGCGGAAGTCGACTCGTGCAGAGCAGGAACTGGCTATGCCTGCGACGCCGGTGTCGACTCTGCGGACGATAGAGGAGAACAAGCCGTCTCAGACACATCAGCGTAGACCGAGTGCTGCGACGTCGACCACCACATCACCCACTTCGACTCGCAACGGGCCACGAGTGGCACAGCGGAGTCCTGTGTCGCCGATTTCCCCGAGACGTCGACCGCCATCGGAGAACTCGAGCTCGGAGACCACAAACTCGCCACCCCCGATATTCGACCAGCCATCTAATAACGACCCGGTGGTTGCTGATGGAGCGGAAGATGCATGGGCTGAGCTCAAGGTATGTGAACATGATTGTGTAAGTGAGACAACAGTTTTGCTGACGAATCGTAGCCATATCTAGAAGCGCAGAGCGAGTCAATCGTGTATGCGATCCAGAGTGTGCTGTCCGGGGTCCGGAGCCCCACGCCATCTCCGACGCTGAACGAGAATCTGACTCAAATCATCACGATAGTGTCGAGTATTGTGGCTGTGTGCAACGATAATCTCCCGCCGGCGTCTGCTCAGCAGGGCAACGACATTCTGCGCGAACTCGGGGACCATGCGAACCGGCTCAGCGAGGTCCAGGCGCTGCCTGAAGTGACGAAGGATTCGCGGCAGGTGATGGCCAAGTCGAGCTTTGCGATTGCCAATGCCATGAAGGGACTAATGAAACTGTAATTTTCGCACACGGCCATGTACCATAGCATCCATCTTATCATTTATCTACATCAGCGACACTCGATTTCCAATTCCATCGTTTTCCGGGGGCACTGGCATGTCTCCACCGCGGTCAGACACGAACGATTGGTATCTGCAGCAATGAGACACACGTCACAGCAAAAGTATGTAGACAGGACCCACATTCTCTTCAAGCGCGCTCCTTCTTCGGGTGATACGGAGGGCCGAGTCGATTTGAGCGCACGGGATATATGCGAGGGCTCGATCTCGAAAGTCTGGCGAGATTGCGATTTTGTGCCTTTTGTCTTTTCCTCGGGCTGTGCTTTACTGGCATAACTGCGTTTGATTTGCCGGAGCTGAACAGAACGTGAGAATGGTGCACAGAAAGCAGCGTTGATTTGCACTACTGACCCTGCGCTGGAGAGCCACATCCTCGGCCTTGGTGGTGGTTTCCGGCCCCGGTCCGCCGATCACAGTGAACAGCACCCGGCTTTCTTCGTCTTCGTTTTCAGCTGGACCGCGGTCAGAGGCTGGCGTGTCGGCAATCGACGCGTGCACGACTTCGAGGTGGGCGTTGTACAGTAAAGCCTGCAGGTCGGCACCCGAATAACCGTCGGTTTCGAGTGCGATCTCTTTGAGGTCCACGGCCGGTGAGAGTGTCACTTTGCTGGCCACGGCGCGCAGGATCTAATGTCTCGTCAAGCTCAAGTCCTCGTCGTGCACAGGTTTGTACTTGCGTCGATGCGGTCTTCCAGGCTGGGCATGTCGCAGAGCACAGCTTTGTCGAGTCGCCCAGGACGCAGCAGAGCGGAGTCGATGAGGTCAGGTCGACTGGGGGCTTTTCATTCGAGTTTCTCGAAGCAGGCAAAGGAAAACGAACGAACCTGGTGGCTGCAAGCACGTAAACCCCATCCAAGCCCTCGGCACCATCCATCTGTGTCAACATCTGATTTACCACACGGTCTGTCACACCCGTGCTGTCGTGGCCTCTGACAAAAAAAGCCGTCAGAAAAGTCGCGGCCGCAGTCGAATATTCCAAACCTCTTCGGCGCGATCGAGTCAAACTCGTCGAAGAACAGCACACACGGCTTCGCAGCCGAGGCACGCTCGAACAACTCTCGCACCGATTGTTCGCTGGCGCCGATGTACTTGTTGAGGATCTCGGGGCCCTTGACGCTGATGAAGTTGAGGCCACATTCCCGAGCGACGGCAGAGGCCAATAGCGTCTTCCCGCATCCGGGATAGCCGTACAGCAGCAGTCTGGAAGAGGCGTCAACCCCCATGACACTGAAGTTCCGAGAGAGCGCACTCACCCCGATCTCAAACGCAGAGGCGACTGGGCGAATATCGCCGCATATTTCGTTGGCCACTCGAGAGTCTCGCGCAGCACCCGCCGGGGTTCATTCAGACCGCCGATGTCGGACCAGGTTACGTCCGACTTTTGTAGATTTGAGTTGCGGAGAGACAGTGGCGTAAAGTCGATTTGCGCAGCATCAAAGTCTTTCGATGTCAAAAGTGGTTGCTGTGCGGTTGCATCAGCCGAAATCTAGCCCAGACAATGTGAGCGCTGACCTGAGCGGAGCGGATGGCCACTTGATGCACTGCACGAGAGACAAGATCCAGCAAATCCGAAGCAGAATAGCCTTCTGTTTGTGTAGAGATGGCTGTATAATTGGGGGGTGAGACGCTGTCGATTGCGAGATCCGGTGCCGATGCCAGCCGCTGTTGCACGAGGTGCGCCAAGATCTACAGTCTCCGTCAGCTCCATCCTGAGGAAATGTCAGAGACAGTCATACGTCTTTGCGTGCCGCTTTGTTAGGTGGCTTCAGATTGACGACGTCTTCAAAGATGTGTGCGCCGTTGACAAGTGGATGGAGTGCTGCCACCGAAGTCGCTGTTGCGAGGAGGATCACGCCCTGAGAGTTCAGCGGCATCGACCGGGCTGAAGCACTAAACACGGCGACAAATAGCTCGGCGAGGTGGCGAGTCCGGAACGAGGAGTTCTGTCCACGTGAGCTTGCAGTATACAAAGACAATCGGGCCTTCACTTACTTCAGTTTCGATGGGAATCAACTTGTCTAGATTGTCCAAAACCAAGATGGACGGTTTATGCCAGATGGCCTTCTTGAGCCAGAAGCTCATGAGTGCCTTGATGGTCTGTACAGACCGTTCTGTATGACGCGAGACGTCCACGTATAGCGTGTCTTGGGCGACACGATCAATCAGCCGTTTTAGCAGCTCAAAGCAAGGGGCTTACATGTCAGCGTTCTTGGATCGCTCTGCAGCTCTTCTGTGACCATCTGGACGATGGAAGTTTTACCGACACCCGAGCTGCCCGTGAGAAGCAGGCCCGGAGTCCCTCGAACAGCGTCGGTCCCCGAATGCATGGCAAGCATCCGACGGCAGAATTGCGAGCATTCCAGGAAAACATCGTCCACACCCGCGAGAGATATTTTCGGGGGGGCATCGCGCGTCAGCTCTGCGGGCCCTTCGGTCGACTGCATAGTATCGGTCTCGGGAGGCCGAGACAGACAGACCCGACCGCAATCTTGCGCAGCGCGGCAGATGATCTGTCCACGGGGCACCTGCTTGTCAGGGCGCACGAACACGTCCACCGGCGCCGCTGCGAGTTCACGATTCTCTTCCGCGGCCAGTGGGTCGACCGGAGGAGAGAGCCGCTTGAGTAGGGCCTTGTAATAGGTCGTTCCATCGTCAGTCGCTGTTGGATGCAGAATCGCAAAGGACTCGGGCGAAACGAGACCGAATTCCTCAGCACCGGGAATTGCCGCGTTTATCAGCCCAGGTGCGAGAACCCTGAGAATCTGGGGCGCCACGACTGCAGCTGCATTGGGCTTGGATTCATTCGCGTTTTGGCTTGTTGCAGCAGGTTCTCGGACCGGAGTGCCGTTCGCCGATGCTTTTTTGGAGTGCAGTTTCGGAGCTATCGATACCTCGGTATTCGTGGTCAACAGCAGTGCATTGCCTTTAGATTCCGGAACGATGGATACTAGAGCGCAACAATGAGCAGCGCCGATGGAGGTCATTTGCCGGTACATACCCACTCTGAGACGCACTCTCGTGCGGCCCAGAACCCACACGTCGATTTCCTGGCCCACTTTGGCTACCCGCACTTGCGAAAGAAGAGTAGACTCGACGTGGGAGGCATGGATTTCCTAGGCGCGATGCTTGAGCGTGATTCGCATCGGTCGGGCCTAGCGGGGATGCTTACGATGATTTCCCAGTCGTCGGAGGTGAGCGGCTCGGTAGCAACCGAGGTGGCCATCGAGAGGTCGTGCACAAGTCCGATCTCGACCTAGAGTAGTTGAGTCGCATGTAGCCGCTCAACGCGTGTCGAGCCCACAATATCGTTCTGCTTGATCCCTAGGCCGAGCGCATACTGCGGGTCAATCTCCACAGTCTCTAATCCCTTCTCAGACGGATCAGACGTGTTGAATTGCGCCAACGACGACGCGGAAGCCATTCCGGTCCATCCGACATAGACTTGGAGTTTCTCTTGCGACACTACAGTCAAATGGACCGCTAGATGTTGAGGACGCTGGCATGATTGAAATCTGATTGAATATATTTTGAACACGGATTCCAGAAGCACTGAACGCGTACAATGCTGCGTTCTACCAGAGGGCCATAAATCGAGATGGGGAGGTTGACAAGGGACGACTTGAGGGAAACATAGTGGACACGCGCTCGTCGCGGCATAAGACAAGTGTACGCGTGATGTCAATTATTACCATGTGAAATACCACAAGCTTGGCCTTCCCCATTCTGTCCCGCATCCGTCGACTTTTTTGGACTGCGTAAGGCCGGAGGCTTCACAATGCCGACTGCCACGATGACGGCCACGGCTCAGGCTCCCTCGACTCTCAAGCTCAAGGCCCCAGCGTCCTCTGCCCAAGTCACCCTGCAGACACTCTACCACCGTGCGGCACGCGCATTCCTGCTGCGACAAGTATCTCTCGTCCACTCCCTGCTCGAATCCGCCTTTGTCCTGCTCCACCCCCCTCAGCAGCTGCAGGATCCAGATGAATTTGCGGTCCTGCGGAGTAAATGGGATCTACTCCGCATCACCTTCGAAACCACCGTGTACACATCCCCTCCAGACCCCTCTGCGTCGGATCTCCCCCACGACCTGAGGCAACTCGCGGCCCAGCCGCCGCACATCTACATCAACTCCACCTACCAGAGGTCCTTGAAGCTATTCACACCACCGGCTGTGCCCGCACAGGCGTCTCATATCCCTTCAAGCGTGATTCTCACGTTGGCGTATTCAAGCCTCAAAGTCGACGCGGCGGACTCTGGGCGCGTTGTAATTGAGGATTGGCTTGCCTCTCGACAATATGCGGTCGTAAGCGAAAAGGATGCGGATGACGGGTATCAAAAGGCCGTGGAGGCGTATTGCCTACATATTCTGCCTAAATTAGAGCAGTGGGAGTACGCGAAGGAGTTTCTGGATTACGAGAGCGAGTTGGCTCCAGATGTGAGAAAGGTGAGCCGTCGAATCGTAACGGGCGACCTGCCTGCCTAATGTTTGCAGAACATCCAAGCCACACTCGAAACTTCCTACGCTCAAGCAATCGCAGCGAAGCTGCCACCGCCGAAAGCGGCCCCGAGACCTCACTCTCCAACTCCCTCCAACTCCTCCTCGTCGTCATCGCTCTCCTCGACTGCATCGGCCCACACCGTCTTGCCATCAACGCCGCGACCGAGATCGAATTTGACAAGGCGCACTCCTTCGACCATATCTGACAGCACGGCCACCCCTCGAGCACGGTCTGCGGCTGTCCGAGCGACCTCGCCGCCGCAGCACTCGGCGTCGCTGCCGCGACTGTACACCCCGGGAGCGCCCACGGAACGAACTCCGCCGCTTTCGGGATACGAGCTGATCCGCGCGACACTAGCGCCGTACTTAACACCGCGAGCCAAGCTGTCGCTCGCATCACTCGTCACGTTTCTCCTCCTGTTTGCCGTGCCTCTGCTCGTCCGACGCCGGCGCACCAAAAGTATTGAGCCTGCGGCCGGCAATGCAGAGGCCGTCCGCCGGAGGCTCGTAGCAGCACACGTGACCAATACAAGCGCAGGCTGGATCCGGCAGCTCTTGATGGCGATTCTGCGCGTGGTTGGAGACACCGTTCGGATGGCCGGCAGTGGGTTGGTATGATATGTCTTGGTGATATTGGCTGGGAGCATGTTATGTAGATTTGTATATGCGATAAAGATGCTCGTTATAAATAAGCGTCGAACACTGGCAAGGGACGTCGGCTGGTGGACATACTGATGGCGGATGATTTGAGCCTACCTCGAGATCGTCCGCTCCAAGAAGCCGACCGTTGATGCGAGAGGAGCCTCCTCGGCTCCTTGTCGCTCGGGGCCAGAACGAAGTGTTTCGACAGTTCGTCGCGCACCTCCATCACCTCCTCGGGGTGTATTGTCACGAACGAATGTGCGTCGTTGAATGAATGGCCGATTTCAGAGCCTGCCAGCGACCCTATTGTCGGCCGTTTTTGGAGGACAGGGATTCGAGCCAGAAAGAGTGTTTGGATCTGAGGCGATGGAGATATCGGAGCAGGAGCAGCCTCTTTCGTCGACTTGACAAGAGTAAGAGAGTGCCTTCGAGGTCGTTCACTGAGCAAACGCGCTTTTTCGACTTCTTTCAGGTCATAGTTCTCAATATTCCAGGGTGTCGGCGGTGTTGTTTTGATCGCAGGCAGCTCCGCGTCGAGGGACACCCGCAGGAGATGCCGTCCATCTTCCGCATTGTGCAGCGCTTGCAGTTCTGCGTACACATGTCTTCTCCACATCATGAAGCTGACTCCAAGCAGAACGAGCGCAACGAGGATGGCGATGGCGATCCCAATGAAGAGCGATAAGCTCCAGCTCGAGTTCTCCCTGGCATTTCTGCCTATCCCGTCAACATCGCATCTCGGTGCTTGTGTTCCTTGCGCACCTGGTGGAGAGGTTTGTGATTTCGGAAATAGACATTGCAGTGTTGAAGGGAGGTTATGAGGAACAGGGGTGTGTCGAGAGAAAGGCTGCAGTCCTCAGGTACATATGCGTCCATATCAACGTGATATGTAGTCCCGACGCATAAGCGTGCGCCATGCTGAAGAATGCAGGCCGCCATGTCGACACCCAATGATTATCCTCTCTTGTTGCCAGAGAGCGTGCACCATCATGCTGAACCGTGTTAGTTGAGGGCAATCTTCATCAGTGATGGACAGCGAAGTAGCGTCTCTTGACAGATTCCACACGCCCATTTGAGCGCGAACATGGAGACACATATGATGCGGACAGGTGGAACGTGGTTGAACAATGTTCATCTGAGTTGTAGATGGACAAACTACGGTCTACCGATCGCCAGGTGAGGTGCGCATCAAGCCGCACGTGACCGTGGGGCCCCTCCTCGACAAAAAGGACCTCTCAAGCCGGACTCAACACTGACCGCCAGAGAGAGATTTCTAGCGTGGATAAGACATAGAATACCCGATTAGAATAGTGTTTGTCTCAAGCCCCCCACTTTATGTACTCGGGATCTCGTCACCAATTTTTCCTCATCATAAGACGAAAGTCAGCGTCCGATCGCGCGTTCTTGACAGATGGCTCCATGCACCTCAATAAAACATACTATCAAACCTAGCTTGGAACTTGAGAGCTCCAGAGAGCATTTTTGACGATTTAGGTCCCCGAGGATACGCTCACGTGCAGTGCGACTACTTTCGCGCTCCAGGGGCTGGGCATGGCTGGGCACAGGGACCGGCTTCAAAGATAGCCCGAAGAAGCCTGATGGCAGCCGATCGGCAGGTTGACGTGTCCATTACACTACTCCGAGACATCCACGTGACAACTTCCGCTATCACGAATGGCGTGCTCGAGCAACATAATGGCGCCTTCATGGCGTCAACGCCCTCCGGCGCACGAATCGAGGTTCTTACTTGCACAGCTCGTAGAACGCGCTTGGACCGACTTCCTCTTTGGGACTGTGTGTTCAACCTGAATTCTGCCTCGCGTCCGAGGCTCGGACGATGCTCACTTGTGCCAAGCGCGTCGGGAAGGGGGCCGCGGCTTCTTTCGCACTCTTGACACGGCATGTGCGCGCTCATGAGTCTCTTGGGTGACCCCATTTTCTGCTCAGCGTTTCCTGGGGTGGGGACTTTGAGAGATGGCCGGCTGCTCTGTCACTCTTATCTCCGATACCCGAAGTAGGCTCGTGGTCACCGGACCTTTTGTCTCGTCCTTGCACCACTCTGTACGGTCCTCCCAGCCCAAAATCCGTGGGATTCCTGACGCATTAGACGGATACACCCCAGGACGTCTGCGCCAGCAGAGTCGTGTGTAGATAGCGCTCCTGAGAGATGTATTTCAAATTCGCCGCAGTGACAGGCCTGCCGCATTCTGATAGAACTGATTATCGGGCGGGGCTTGTGCACGTTTCGAATTGTGATTCGCTCCTGGTGAAAGTGGTTACGTGACCCAGATAAATAAAAGGGCCCTTCCCCCCCTTGGCACCCCCAGTCAATCCTGACTTCCCTCTCCCCCCACATGTCTCTGCCTGCAGCCCTCTTGTCTCGCGTCCCGTTCAGCCTCTCGCACGACGAGCCTGGCACGCCTGCTTCGGACTCGGACACGGAGTCCATCACCACCACCTCCTCGTCCGCCTCCTCGTCGCTGTCGCCCAGCAGACTGCTCGACCGTCTTGTGCATCACGTGTGTGCGCGTGCGGATATTCTCAAGCCTGCGCTTCTCGGCGCTGTCTTCGATATGCACTGCGGCGATGACGCTGCGCTGCTGACGCTGTGCATCAACGAGCAGAAAGCCGCGGACCTGTCCCACCAGACCATCGTCCGGTTGGCCCCTTCCGAGTGGCAGGCCAAGCAACTCGACGGCGTAGACTACCGATTCGCTTCTGCCGATGGCTGCGTTAGCCTTTCCCATACCAAGGTCATTCAGCATTCAGATCGGTTTCCACTATCTATTTGTTTATCCATCTCTGGCAGGCTGCGATCTCAACCGACCCTCTCCAAGCCAGCCGTCTGAACACCTTCGCGGTCGCCGGCCTCCGCTGCGTGCTGTCTGCCGTGTCAGAGTCCGGCCACGAGTCGGTGTACATCCTCGAACGACCGAGGGTCGTTTTCCCGCCGCTGTCCAGTGCGCCATCGTATAGCCCGTGTGCGAAGAAACCAGAGACAGGCAACATTCCCACGCTCGGGGAGTGGCAGAACCTCTGGCGGGCCTGGGATCTCGTCACTCTGGGCATGATTCCCCAGGAGATGCTGCTCCAGAAGCCCATCGACCTGCGTCACAAGTGAGTGAATCCCTTCCCGTCGCCCGCCGCGCGCTGACGGGAGAACCAGATGCCTTTTCTACATCGGGCACATCCCAACGTCAGTCTCCGCGCCACCCACAGCACGTGCGCTCTGCTAACCCGTGGGGTGGGGCACAGGTTCCTGGACATGCTGCTGTCCAAGTCCATCGGGGGCTCGCCAACCGAACCGGCGTATTTCTGGGACATCTTCGAGGTGAGCGCGCGATATCTGAGCAGCCCATTCACCCAGACACTGAGATCCGATTCAGCGTGGCATCGACCCCCACGTCGACGATCCCGACCACTGCCACAACCACTCGGTCGTCCCCGAGAAGGACGAGGACTGGCCGTCGCTGGACGGCATCATCGGGTTCCGCAACGGCGTCCGGGCCCGACTGGCTCAGTTGTACGACGACATCGACAGCGGAAAACGGACGCTGACGCGAAACATCGCACGAACACTCGTTATGACGCTGGAGCACGAGGGCTGGCATGTCGAGGTGAGAGCGCTTTGCAAAACAGATGTTCCGTCGTTGATGATCCGTGTGATTCCAGACGCTGCTGTACATGCTCATCCAGCGCGCGGGAACAGGGACGCTCCCGCCGCCCGGGTTCACCGAGCCCGCCTGGGATCTGCTCAAGCTCCAGTGGGATGCGACACCCAAGCCTTGCGCCGATTCGGTGGTCGTGGGCCCCGCGATGGTCACCATGGGCCACGACGATTCCGAAGCCGACGACGCCGTTGCCGCGCTCAAGTTCGACGCCGAGGAGCGGGAATACGGCTGGGACAACGAGAGCCCGCCGCGTCAAGTCCGTGTCGAAAGCTTCAGGGCGTCCTGGCGACCGATCACCAACAACGAGTTCTTTGAGTTCTGGGCCGCGGGAAAAGCCGAGCTGCCCCAGAGTTGGGTCGAGGAGGATGGCCAGATCAAGGTAAAGAAAAGAAAAGCCATTACGCGAGTGTGACGACTGATCGGACGCAGGTTCGAACGGTGTATGGCCTAGTGCCAATGGACGTGGCGGGCGAATGGCCGGTTCTCACAACATACGACGACTTGAAAGCATATGCGCGATCCAAGGGAGGTCGCCTACCGACAGAGCCCGAGCTGCGGCTCTTCCTGGACACACACGACAGCGGATTCGAGGGTGGAGGAAACGTCGGCTTCAGAAACTGGCACCCAGTCCCGTGAGCAGCAGCAGCAGACATCCCTGTCGACCGCCAGCTGACGCGTCACAGAGCAACTGCAGGCATCGATGGCGCGAAAGGCACCAACGGCGGAGTCTGGGAGTGGACATCGACCGTCTTCGACACACACGAGGGCCTCGCACCAACAAACCTGTTCACGGGATACTCCACGGACTTCTTTGATACCAAGCACCAATCAGTGGTACGTCGTTCGTCTGCCTCGGCAACCGGATTCGCACCGAGACTCACTCGCTCTGGCAGCTTGGCGCTTCCTACGCAACAATCCCTCGACTGGGTCGAAGGACCGTCCGCAACTTCTGGCAGCGTGGATATGGCTACGCTTGGGTTGGGGCGAGAATCGTCTGGGACGTCTGATGTGTAACCATTTTCATATGTATCAGTATTTGGCAATTTACCTATTTATTGCGCATCCAAGAGATATCTCCACGTCCCAAACAGCAGGTTAATCAGGAACCCAACGATGAGACCCATCTGCATGTACTTGCTGGGGGAGTACTGTCAGAGAGGAAGCTATGCATGCAGCCTGGGCAGAAGAACCATGCTCACGAGAATATGACGTTCCCCGTCGGCTCTACCCCCGATCCGTCGGCCCAAAACACGGGGGCTTGCGAGTTCCGGAAAAAGAAGAAAGGCAGGATGGGGAAGAAGAATCCGAGCACCATCCCCTGCAGAAAGGCAGGATTGCCCGCCGAGGAGTTCTGGGAGAGCGTTGCCGATCCTGCATTATCCAAAGAGTCGATCCACTCTTCTTCCAGCGCCCGCGCGTGTTCGTCATCTAGAAGGCCCGCACGCTCTATTTAGTCCTCTGCCGATGAGCGCATGTCCGCAACGCACATTCTTCCTCCGTCTCAAAGTCCGTGTCCAGGTAATTCGAGGAGGCCGACTGGGAGTGGAACTGCTGCCGGAAATTGGCAATGTCCGCGGCAGAGAACCCAACGGACGCCAGGCGGTCGAACCCCCGCGCAGGCTGCAACTGTGCTTTCTAAACCAGATCATAAGAGTTCCATCGCCGTGCACGGGGCAAACGAACGGCCGCGCACCTGCTCGTCCGCCGCCTCCTCTTCGCCCGCCTCGATTTCGCGTCCCACGGAACAATGGATCCAGGTCAGCGCAAGCGGCGGCGGCGGCAACTGCTCGCTCGCATCCTGTCCAGCGGCGGTTTTCCTGAGCTTAGTTTCGAGAGCTGCCAGCCAGTCGTTGACCACCGTCGGGTCTGGAATGATGGCCCCGGAGTAGATGAAGCGCAGTCGTCGAGTTGTCAGATGGGGTTTCTGTTTGCGGATCTACAGCATAGATGAGCTGGAGGAGCGGCCAGGCGCACGTCGCAAAGACCGTACATTGTCCTTCACGTCGTGCAGTGTGTCGCGCTCGTTCACAGACACGGTGACGTCCGGACTGCCATCTGTGAAACGGACGACGAGGTCTCGAGCGCGGACGGGATTAGGTGAGGAGGGGATGTCTACAGCTCTTTGCTTTCCTTTTGCTTTCTCGCTGAGCATAGCGTGGGTGTGTCTATACGCGTGCACTGATTCTGACTCAAGCGAGCAATAGTGCTTACGTCATGGCCATCACACTTGCTAACTTGCCTTGATCCACACAACATTCCGGTACAATTACTGCGGCAGAGATGCATCTACAACTAGCTAGAACGCAGTCCTTCAAAATTATTTAAATCCAGCCAAGAAAAACACATCATACTAAACATCCATTGAAGAGAGCATGCACCTCGATAGCCATATCCACCGGGTCCACCTTCGTGTCCTGGATGAGAGGACACAGAGTCTCCCAAAGCTGATTGATATCCAATTCCTGCGAAGGGGCCTGCGAATCAAGCCCCCAGTCAGATGCAGGGTGCGAGGCTGCAGAGTCCGCAAAGTCATAATTCATGAACTCGGCGAAGAGATCGGTGTCGCAGGCGTCCATGGCCGTGCCGGGATCGCTGAGGGGCTCGACATCCGCGCTGAGGGCTACGTCGTCGCTGGTCATCATGATCGGGCTCGAGGGAGGAGGGGGAGAGGATGGGGGAAGACCCTCCCAGTGCTGGGCCTGTGGAATCTGCTTTTCGGTGGTGACATTGCCATTGCCATTTCCATCGCCATCTTCGTCACTGTCATCTTCAGACATGGCTTCCATGATGGTGGCCTGGTCGCTGGACGGGAATGTGGGAACGTCCAAGTCCTCAAACGCGCTTTCAAGCTCGTGTGCCAGCATGTCAGCTGAAGGCGATTGGGTAGACTTGTTGCCTGTGGGCGAGGCCGAGCGTCGACCCGAATCAAATTCGAGTGCATCGCCCCATGTCTTGGACCCTGGACCTGGCGTGAAAAGGGAATTCGGGCACGAGCCAGGACGATCTGGCGTCACGAAAGTGTTCATTCGTTTTCGAGGCGGGGTGCATGGTACGGTCGTCGCCGTGGAAGAACGAGACAGCGAACCGAACAAGAGAAAATCTGTCCCAGCTGCTATAGGTGCCGGCATGGAGAGCGTCCGCGACACAGAGGCGCCCTGTGATTTTGATGGATCTAGAACACCTTGCGACGCTGACCTCTGTACGCCTTTGCCTTTGGGCTTACGTGTCTTGTTCTTGTCTCGCTCATCCTTGGCCTGTTTCCTCCTCGCCTCGGCCTTCGTCTTTCGTCTCTCCTCCTCCTCCTGCTCTCTTTCCTGCGCCCGTAGTTGCGCCGCGGCTGATAAGCGGGGTTGAAGAGATGTCTTGGTCCGTGCCCAGTCCGGGACGATATATTTCTTTCGGCCTGGTCGGGGAGGTGATGATGCCGAGACACTCGCTTTTGCGGTTGCGTGCGAGGGATCCTTGACTGGCGAGGAGGCGGTAAACAACGGCTGAGAGTACGAACGTTCGGGCAGACGATAATAGGACGTCGTTATCGACGCGGTCACGGTTTCCGATTGTTCGCCCATGTACTCGGTCCGAGTGCGTTTTCTTCCCAAAGTCGAGGTCGGCAAATCCGGGGTGGAGGAGCCGGACTGAGTTAGGGTGCGCTCTAGCAGACCGCGCGAATCGCTCGGGTCGGCCTGCTTCTCCTTCGAGCCTTTACGACTGAAGACCTTTGGGTTTACATTTTCTTTATTCAGCACAACGATTTCATCATCGGAAGCGCTTTTACGACGTGCGAGGTCCAGACTGGGCAAGTTCTCCTGTGGACGATGTGATGCAAAGTCGGAGAATTGCTGCTTGAAATGCCTGATGGCCTCAATCAGCTCAGGAGCAGGTTCTATGGCCTCTCCGCTTTTCCCGTGAACGAGACGAAGAATATCGGCCAGTGCTTTGTGTTGGATGTGACTGGGCTGAGTTTGAACAAATGCGATCAGATCGAGCAAGGCGGGACCATCGTTCGACACAACACCGAGCACATGTCTGACTGACTCGACGTCTTCAGAAACGGAGGCGCTGTTCGCTAGGGGGGTATTCTTCCGATCCTTGTCTTCGTCAACGATTACAGTTTGTTTGGGGCGCCCGGGACGACCAGGACGTCGCCGTTCCGGACCGACATATGAGCTGTCATTGAGTAGTTTATCGGAGTGGGTGACTGGGGCTGCCTTGGGGTGATTCGCTGATGATGGAGGGAACGCCTTGGACGGCGCAGAGGTGTTGGCCCACGGAAGCGACAGCGGCGCAGATAGAGATACAGTCTGAGACTCGTTTGTAAATGCATGGATTAGTGTATAAAATCACGGACCTGGGTCAGGGAAAAAATGATCTCCAGCGACTCACGACCTCGCCCTCCGGCAGCTTTGACCGTCCCTGTTGCCATCCCCTCGTGCTCCATAAGCGCCACAGACAAAAGACCCAAGCCAACTGCCACTGGGGATGCCGAATCTTGCTGTTTCGGGGAAGCCCCACCAGGAAGATCGACTGGCGCTGTTTCCATCGGGTCCAATAGGTACACCGAATAATCCACCGTGCTCTCTCTTAAGAGCTCCGGACTGGACCGACATATCGACTCCAGACACACTCTGAGTGAGGTAGACGCGTAGCGGGGCCGGGCAATGGCGCGGGAAGAGGTGCCTTCGGTTTCTAATGCGTATATGAAGTCGACGGGGACGACACCGTTGGTACGTGTCAACATGCGCTGAGGGGAGCCATTGACGGTGTAGAAAATCCGCAGGGGAAGCTTTCCAGCAGTCAGAGAGGCGTTGGCACTGCTCATGGCGACCTCGCGGGTGAGTAGGCAGTTGTGGATGTGTAGGTGGCACGAGCACTTCGGGGATCTCAGGCTCAACAAGTCACAACTGTGACCATACGCGTGTGTTTCGATATGTTTACCCCGTCTACACTTCATCAAAAGCTACGATAATCGATGTTCGCCTTTCGAGCTCGTTGGGAACCCGCACTAGCGAGCGCGATGAAAGCAAACTCGCACGTGGCATCCCACCCATCTCAACATTGCGTTCTTCGAGAGACTTTGGCTTGACTGCGTTGCAAGTGCAGCTTGTGCCCGGCTGACACACAAGCTTTTGCTGCTCGTCGAATTTCGCCAGATCGGCTTCCTCTGCGGAATTTGCTGAAACGCAGAAGCACGGACAGATAAAAGATGAGATCAGAGACATGGGGAAGGGAGAAGGCGAGGAATCGATGTCTCGTGTCCAAACATCGACGTCGAAACAGCACACAGTCAACATGGCGGTCGCTATCAATCCCGTAGTATACAATCCATCTACACAGAGAATTTAGCGAGGTTTCGGGAAAGCCCATGCGTGGAACCTACGCAATATCACGCTGATGAGAACGAAGACCTGTAAGACCCCGTATATCCTGAAGGCCCCGGGATCAGGTTTGAGAGAGAGGCTCATCGTGTACAGCAGGAGGACTGGGCGAGTTATCCTTTCACAGAAATTCTAGAGCTGGGATTGAGTGCACACACTCAACGCGAAAGGCAGAAGCGCAAAAGAGCCCAATGCTTCAGCGGAGACCGTTTGGGCACTCAGGAAGAGCGACTTGCGGAAGATTGACAGGAAAGCACCAAAGATAATGAGATCCGAAATCGCCACCAGCACGTAGGCCGAATGCGGATGAGTAAGAGACGGCTTGAGGTAAAGAGAGAGAACGATAGTTGTGGCCGAGGCAAGGATGATGGTCGCCAAGAGTAGTTTTCGAGCATTTTTGAAGTTAATGAACATAGCGCAGTTTGTGAAGATCTCGGATAGAGTTTAGAGACAGTTCTTGGGAGCTGTTGAGGCGACTTGTTGTGAGAGAGGGGAAGGAGCTTGCCTTCTCGGACCAAGTTGGTCCAAGGTTCAAACATAGCCCCTTGAAGATGACAAAATCTTTCAACGTGATCATCTCGATCCTTGCTTGCTCTACCAATCACACAACTTGATGCACCAGCGCTTGTCAAGCCTCTATCATCCTACGGAGTCAGAATCATAGGCGTCAATATATTCGTCATCAAAGTGGTCGTAAAGTCGTGGCTCTGCGTGGTAGAACTATCGACAAGGTCAATTCTGAGCAGGAACCTGGATCGCAGCGGCGGCAGTGCCCCATCCAAGAAGTCCGTAAAGCCATTCGACGGTGGTTGGAGGGAGGACAAGCTTGGGGTCATCATTTGCAGCGATGTTGTGTGCCTCCTGTGCGATTGTGTGTCAACCCATCGAGTTCAGGCTACGGAAAGCAATATTGCTAACATTCTGCTTATCTTGCTCCTCCTTCTCGGCTTTCGCTTTCTCGGCTTCTGCATCAGCAAAAGCTTGCTCGCGCTTCTTGGCGATCGCCTTGATTGCGGCCTTGCGAGTAACTTCGGCGTCCTTGTGAGCCTTCTTCCTCTCATCACCAGCCAGTTTCTCGGCCTTCTTGAAAGCATCGTGTGCAGCTTTCTCGGCGGCCTGGCGCTCCTTCCAGGCAGTCTTCTCAGCTTCAAGACGAATCTTGGCTGCTTTCTCGTCGGCCTTGGCGCGTGCGGTCTGAGCATTGGCTTCCTCTTTGCGACGGATGATAGAAGCGGTCGTGGTCGCCTGAGATCAGTGTCGAATTAATCCAGAACGTTTCGAGAGTTTGAAAACACACATACCTTGGTGAGCTCTTCGCCTGCTTTCTTGATGGCGTCGTCACGCTTCTGGGCTGCGATCTTGGTCAGATGCGCGATCTCCTTCTCGTAGTCAGCCTTGGCTTTCGCGATGGCGGCGTGCTCTTTCTTAGCGGCCAGTGCCTTGACTGCATTGGCCTTCTCTTCGGCCTGCTTGGTGGCCTCTTCGGCAGCGGCAACGGCTGCAGCCTTGGAAATGATCTCGGCTTCAATGGCAGCCGCATCCTTGCTTTGTTCTTCGGACTCAGCCGAGTCATCGGCAGCGGCTTCAGCTTCAGCGGCAGCAGCTAGAGCAGCAGACTGGGCTGAGAGATGATGTCAATAATCGCTAAACATGCTGCTCAACCAGAATCTACCTTCGTCAGCTCGCTGTTCGAGTAGGAGCTCGGCCTGCTCGGCTGCTTCGCGAGCAGCTGCAGCTTCTTGTGCGGCTGCAGCCTCTTTCTCCGCAGCAACATCAGCGGACGATGGAATCGGAACAGGAGGCATGGTATATAGGAAGGGTATCGTGAACTACAGACAGGGAAGGGGAAGGGCGAAAGGCAGGCAGATAGCCAAACGCGAGAAGACCTCAAAAGGAGCCCAATTACTAGGGGTCCAATATACCAGATCGGACCCATGTGCGGCAATCCACAATTTGCAAGGATTTGATCGACGAGCACCCTTCATTTAATGCTCGTTTGACCTGGATAAATTTGACCGGTAAATCCTCACAATCCGCCATTTTCAACACACCCGAAGGCAGAGCGAAGCCACCAGACGCTCGCCAGGCAAGTGTTTAAACTATCATCAAAATTTCTGCTGCTTGATCGACATTGGGGGGTCGGCTAGGCATTCTTCCAGACAAGTGTTTGAAAGTTATCACTCTGGCTTGTCATGTCAAATCGAGATATTGAGCAACGCTGGGAAGAAGATGACATTAATTGCAGAGAAACAAGCTGAAAGCTGGTCCAGAGTGATCGGATATGTATGTTCACTTTTGAAACTGGTGACTACCGGTGCAGACTGAGCAGCGAGAGAGACCAAGACGACTCAGATTTCACGCGCGCTGCTTACTTATCTGATATCATTGCACTGATCCGTAGCGCCGACTGTTTCACGTGACAGGTGGCAGGGTCATCTGTTACACCAGTGACCGACCTCTTTGATGCTTCCAATTTGTACTCTCCCCTACTCTCCCCCAGTTTAAACCTCCACTGTGACTATATCGATTTCATCTTGGCTCCTATGAGACCTAAACTATGCTACCCATGATCTCTCTCTGATTCGCATCTTACTGCGTGATCTGGACTTTCAGCTCGCCAATCTTGTGGTTCTTTCAAGTCCTCCACTGTATTCAATATCATCGAGAGTATGCCACGTTCGAACCCAATGTAGAGACTGCTCCTAGCTCTCTACTGCTGTGGGATTCTGCGCATTCAAACGCGGAGCATTCAGGCACGGGACTTCTTTGACAATACAGGACTAAAGATGTGGATCTGAGGCATCTGAAGGCTGTTCCTATTTTCGCATCCCTGAACATCTTGGTTTCTAAAGTGGTATCTTATATCTACATCACCCGCTGGTGCTTCCTCAACTCTTTTGACCCGTGCCACTTGGAGAACCTCTGAACGACGATTCGGCCTGTTGTCTCACGGTCGCTTGGTTGTCAATCGTCGTCCGCACACCCCTGCACTGAGATCTACTCATCTCAAAGAGTCAAGGCTCGAAAATGACTTCGACTTGCAGATGAGATGAAGCACCGCCTTCGGAGAAAACCTTCGCTCGCGTGTCGTTCGCGTGAGCGTAAGAAACGTAAGAAACGACGAGAAGCTTAGAAGTTGGGCCTCGTTGAGCCTAGTGCTTTTCATCTTACGGCGGGGATTTTCTTCACTTTCTGTCTTACGCACTGGAAAACGGGAGGAGGCAGCGATCTGGATTTCTCCAAGGGTGTTGTTATATGCACTCATCTATGCGGAAGCTATACATCTCAAAGCGGGGACGTCGGAATTCCGGGTCCGATTTCCGACCCAAATGGGCGTCCAGTCCAATCTCCCTCTTTCTCTCTTTCCCCTCAACTTTATGTCTTCCTTCAGCGTCCCCCCTCCCGTATGTCGCGTGTTTGACGGACCATCATTTTTTGACACGTCCCCGTAGAATGTCAAGGTGTTGATAATCGGTGGTGGTCCAGCCGGGTCGTATGCCGCCAGTGTTCTGGGACGAGAGGGCATCTCCTGCACATTACTAGAATCATCCAAATTTCCACGCTACCACGTTGGCGAAAGTCTCATCCCCTCCGTGCGCCACTTCATGCGCTTCATCGACGCAGACGAGAAACTAGCCAATGTCGGCTTCATTCACAAGGTACCCGAGCGGCTTCCCCACGACGCGTTGTCTGACATGTTATCAGCCTGGTTCCGCTATCAAATTCAGTGAGTGTACCTCATGTCGCGTGGGCTCTATTCCAATAGCCGCGTAGATCAATTCAAAGGCGAAGGCTGTATGTATTCTCTAGTCATCTTTCGGTTTTCAATTTATGCGACATACAGACACAGATTTCATAGCACTCGGAGCCGAAAATAGCGCCTACAATGTGGCGCGTCTGTTTTGGTTTTTTCAACGCCCATGGCTGCTGAAAGAGACCAGGTTCGCTCCGAATTCGATCACCTCCTCCTCAATCATGCACGGTCTTGCGGAGCGTCAGTTTACGAGCAGACCAAAGTTACTTCGATCGACTTCGCCGAGAACGATTCTGGTCGTCCCGTCTCGGTTTCATGGTCACACGCGCCTCCACCGCCACCGCCCTCGCCTCCAGCATCGCCAACCACAGCCAAGACTCTTTTCTCCGGTGCTACGGACGCCGGCGCAATCACAGGATCTACAACCTTCGACTATTTAATTGACGCCAGCGGCCGAGGTGGACTGTTATCCAACAAATATTTCAAGACGCGTCAATTCAATAAGGCGTTGAAAAACATAGCCATCTGGGGCTATTGGACGGGCACGGCGATGTATGGTGTGGATTCTCCGAGGGAAGGCGCGCCCTGGTTCGAGGCGTTAACTGGTACGCCCTCCTGTCTGCACTCACAGACATTATCCCGAATGAATGTTCTCTCCAGATGAAACCGGCTGGTGCGGGCTTCCCTTCTAATTGGGTATGAGCTTCAATGATGTCGCAACTAGGGCTTGGTTCATTCCTCTCCATGATGGATCCACTTCGGTCGGCGTTGTAATGGATCAAAAGGTCTATGCAGAAAGGATCAAGAGCCCCGTGCCCAAGCATTCTTTCCCCATATCCGCTGTTCCCGATGCCACAGAGTCTGTTGCTCTGAGTCACTATCTGTTCAGCCTATCCCTGGCACCTGGAGCTCTGGCCCTGATCACCAAGAAGGGCAAGATGTCAGCGAAAGGCATCCAATCTGCTAGCGACTATTCATACACGGCCAAGTCGTACGCGGATGCCGGCTACCGCATTGTCGGGGATGCTGGAGGTGAGTCTCCGTCTTTCAGTTGTTTGATGTATCTGGCTGACGTGATGTTTCTCTTGAGCTTTTGTTTGTGCTACTTTTACCCGGTCTATGGTTTCTATAATCCCCCATACTAGATCGATCCCTTTTTCTCGTCGGGTGTTCACCTTGCCATGACATCGGCATTATCTGCAGCATTGACCATCTGCGCCTCAATGCGGGGTCACTGCAGTGAGATCGTCGCTGCTGATTGGCATACGAAGCGTGTTTCTACGAGCTACACCCGGTAAGCGACCTTCCGATACCCTCCGACAGATTCTGACCAGACCAGGTTTCAGGTCGTTGTTCTGAGCGCGTACAAACAAATCCGGGCTCAAAGCGACGATGTGCTGTCAGATGTCAACGAAGCCAACTTTGATCGTGCTCTGCGGGAGTTACGCCCTAGTAGGGATGTTTTCTCCGGGCTGGCCTGTATCTGATGCACATTGAAGTTGTTCAGGGTGCGGGTGACATGGGAAAGCAACTTTCTGAGACGGAGCTGCAAAGATCGCTCGATTTCTGTCTGAATATCTTCAATCCAACGACTCCAGAGCAGCACGAGCATGTTGCCAGCAAGCCTCAAATCTCACCTGCATTTCTTGACGTCACTGGACCGCTCGTCGATCCGGATGTCATCCACAAAGCTCTGCATGTCGAACACGCTGCTTTGAAAGAGTCGTCAGCTCCGCCCCCTGCCCGCAGACGACTTACACCACGTGACCGCTCCCACTCTGAGGTCGCGGAAACCACGATGGTGCTGGCCAAGGTCAACGCGCGTCGGGTCGTACACGCCGAATATGCCATCAACAATTTCGAGTCCGAACCTATCGAGGGTCGCGTCGCCAAGCTCCAGAAAGGAAACCTTGGTCTGACTCTGGTCGACACTGTGTCTCACTCCACGGACTAGGTACATGCGCTGTTCACTTGTTTCATATTTTTCGGAACTGCTTTGGATCGCAATCTGTAGACGTAGCTGTTTTGTATACTAGTTTGTATAATACCTGAATTGTATACACCTCAGTTACCACCGCTATCATGACAAAATCAAGCACGGAGTCTCCTTCCTTTTCAGCGAACTAGGAAATGGCTCAGCTGTGTATGGGATGTAGTTTCAAGCCGTTTCCGTCCAATAGAGCCTCAATTACTATTAGCAAGTGATCTATCCGGCGTCATTTGCCTCATTTGCGCTTATGTAACACCTCTGACCGGCTGCTCCATGACCACTTCGCCAGTCAAATCAATGTAAGCTCCCACCAACGGCAACACTTAGTCAGTACACGCAAGCGTGTAGCTCAATATCGGCTGGAAACGGAAGGAATCCGACGCGTCAGCACTGCGTGAGCATCAATGACAGAATGGTCGATGATTCCACATCATCAATGACAGTCCAGACACACTTTACTCCAGGACCTCGAAGCAAGGCGTCCTGAGACCCTTACTAAGAGTTCCGGGAATGTCTTGAGAAGTATTACTGACTTAATATGGATCACGGAAATGTGATGCTGAGCAGAACGTTAGAAGGAAGGGGTTCCCTGACCCTCACCTAAAGGTGGCGGGGATCGGTCCTTATAAGGGATTTGCTGGTGCTTATTGTATCACACACACTCCATCTCGTCCCTCGTATTCAAATGGCCGCTCAAATCCCCTCGTACACCCTGAACAATGGCACGCAGATCCCATCCGTCGGGATGGGGTAGGTCCCATGCATGGCGGTCCGCAGTCTTCAGGGTTCACAGTGCACTGCAGATGCTGGATGGGAGCGCCCGGCGGCGAGCAGGCCGTGTATGACATGTGCATCAACGCTCTCAACGTACGACATCTCTTCTGTTGTCGATCGCGCCGCTGAAAGCTTATAATACCCCGCAGGCCGGCTACCGCCACTTCGATACCGTGAGCCATGCGATCGGCCGCTCTGATTAGCGATAGACTGAATCGCGTGTATAGGCAGCAGGATACGGTACGCAACTTTCGGCCAACGATCGAGCATGAGCAGCGCAGCAGGTTAACCGGCTCGGACAGCGAACGAACAGTTCGTCGGCAAAGCCATTCGCGACTCCGGGATCCCGCGCAGCGAGATCTATGTTACCACCAAGCTGGCGTGCGTGTGCATCATCGAGCCCGGTGGACTTTCATTCATATCATCCCCACAGAGATCACACTCGTGTCAAGGAAGCTTTCGAGGAATCTTTTAACGCGCTGGATGTGGACTACATCGATCTGTACCTGATGCACTGGCCGCAAGGTTTGTCTCGATGTCGCTCGTGGGATATCGGCTCAGCGTTGAACTTGACACAGCCAATCTGCATGCTGCATTTACCGGGGGTGAGCGTGGCCCAGTCCTGTTCCGAACCGCCAGTCCTTCTTAGCTCCCGTCCAGGCAGAGTGTTGGCGCCCGAAGAATCGCCCACCTTCGTCGAGACCTGGATTGAGATGGAGAAGCTCTTGGAGTCCGGTGCGTGTGCCCATGTTCGGAATCGTATGGTTTGTTCTCAGTCAGCATCACATCAGGCAAGGTGAAAAGTATCGGTGTTTCGAACTTCTCCATCAAGAACTTGGAGATCCTCCTGCCGCACTGTACTGTGATCCCGGTGACGAACCAGGTCGAGCTGCACCCGTGCTACCCGCAGAACGATCTCAAGGCGTACTGTGAGTCGAAGCGGATCCTTTTGACGGCCTATTCGCCGCTGGGTGAGTGCAGTTCCAGGTTTATGTCTGTGCGACACTGATCGTGTGACGGCGACAACAGGCCAAGGCACGTTCTTTGTGGAGAACGCGGAGATCATCGCGTTGGCGAAGAAAAACAACGCGACGCCGGCGCAAGTCGTTCTCAGCTGGGCAGTGCAGAGAGGGACTGTGGTTATTCCGAAGAGCGCAAACAAGGAGCGCATGGCGGCAAACATCAAGGTCAGTCGTTCATGCCACGAAAGCCAGATTAGCAACTGAGGGCGTCTCCAGCTGCTCAAGCTTTCTGACGAAGATTTTGAGGCCGTGGGTCGGCTGCACAAGGCGCCGGGCCTGCACAAATCCCTTGTCACCTACGACAAGAAAGAGGACAGTGTCTTTGGGTGGACTTTTGAGCAGCTCGGATGGAATCTGCAAGCAGGAGGCCTAAGTAGTCGTGTCGTCATGAACTGATACAGTGGTATGTATATGCGATTAAAGCGTAAACGCAGAATACTGTAGGGAATAAGGATATCGATGCCAAATAAAAAAAGTGGGTCGTGATGGTTCGTAAAAGTAATCATGAAGGTCGTAACGGTGGGTACCGGCTGTCGGCAGCGTACTTACCGGAATGCGGTGTGCGGGAGTGGGATGGTCCAGGCCAGTTGGTGGCGTGGCTGGAGGACGAGGGTGGCGGGGACGGGGATGTCGGCGCCGGCGACCCGTAAGGGCTCACATCGGCAGACTGCCGCCGGCCTCTTCTGGTTGAATCCGCGGGATAGATTTGCGCAGACGATCGACGCAGCCCACCAGAAGACGGCCTTGATGGGGCAGGTGGCTGGATTGCTTGCATGGGAGCCGGAGACCACTGCGGCGGAGGCGACCAGGACGTCGGTCCCGTGGCTGGCGGCACGGCATTGCCGAGGATCGGAGGTATCGTCACCACGACCCGGCCCCGAGGCGTCATTCTCGACTGAGGGACAGCCCCGTGGAAAGAAGATGACGGCGGTGGAAGACTTTCTGTGCCGTGTGTTTCGTTGCTTGGAGGGAATACCCGGCCGAGCAGGCTGTCGGACCGCGCGAAGGCAGGCGAAGCCCGCTGGTGAGAACTGCGATGCGCCGTAAAATTTGACAATGGCCCCAGTGTGTCGGCGGTCTGTTGAGCCCGAGGCGGTAAGAAGGGTTCGGGGGGAGGATCATCGAAGTCATAGTTGGCATCGAACAACGGTCTGCGGTCGGCTGGTGTCTCCACCCGTGAGCTGGACTTGACTTTCTTGCGTCGAGAAGGCTGAGAAGTAAGCCGATGCTCGTCTTCGTCCGGCGCTGACTGCGAAACGCGACTGTACACACTACGCCACCAAGATCGCTGGGCTTTGTGACCCTGAGCCTCTTCGCGTGGAGGGGCAATATGGCCGCGCCCAGGAGCATCTGGATGGATGGTCAGGACCGCAGAAGTTCTCCGGACTAAATACACACTGGAATCATAGCCTCTGCGCGCTAGTTCTCTGTCGATGGCCATTTCCAGTCCTTCACTCTTTTCCCGCCGCTCGTAGTTCGGAAGCGCCAGCCACGGAAAGTCTTCCCTGCGCGAGTAGATGTCCCCTAACCCTGGGGCGGCTGGCTCTGCAATGAAAGCCTTTTCCTTCGCCGACGCGTCGCCTCCTGGCAAGTTGGACTGCCTGGGTCGGCCAAACGCACTCTCGTAATGCAATGTTCGACGAGCACCAAAGTCTGTTTCCGGTTCTCTGCCCCGAACTCGATCCAGGATGTAGACCCAGCCGGCCCAGATTTCTCGGAAGGTTTCCCGGAAATCAAAAGCGTTCGCTAACGCTGGAAGTCGCGCAGTGCGGATTGGCAGCGGAGCATTCGATCTCTTGTCGTGATACGGCTTATAAGGTCGATATGAAAATGCTTTGACGTGCAAAAAGCCGAACACCCTGCCGGCGATATTAGTTTTGGCCGTGATTCGAGCGCCTCGACATACATCATCTCGAAAGTCTCTAGCAATGCGCCCTGCGACGTGTTGAGACGACTAGATAACAGTCCAGACTAAGGAGGGACTCACGATCCCGATATTGATGTCGGCGGCAGTCATGTATGTTGTCTGGAATTGTACTGAGTGCTGGTAGGGAAATGATGATTGGAACAAACGTTTTTCACGACGCCAAAAGTGCTTAAAGCTGAGAGGAAGATCGACTGCCAGAAAGTTAGGAACACTGCACCAGATCAGTTGACGTCAAAGCACACAATCTTTCCTACGCACCGACCGCTTTGATCGAGAATAATTTGAGCAACGGCTGCTGTGGCGCGAGATATACGGCGATGGTGACGTACAACTGCAGCAGGCAGTACATGGCGACGGAAACAGAGATGGAGACGAGTGCAGAGATCTACCCAACATCAGCCAACGACAAGTCAATGGCGAAAAGTGTTGCGAACATAGATATGCCCCCACTTGGGACTCCAGGAACTCTCGCAGTACCATCCAAGATAATTGAGAAGGACCGCAGCCAGTGTCGTTCTGTAGAAATCAGCTAAACGGAAACCATGCCTTGAGCAACCTACAAAGGGCGCATGACACAATACTGCAGAACACCCCATTTCATCATCTGGAGAAAGTACAGGCCATCCTAGAAAGCGAGTTCAGCGTCGTTCAACGCTAGCAGATAAGGGCATACCGCAGGTTTAGCCTTGATGAAGCCCAGTGGAAACACCCATTTCTTCACTTCCTCCCCTCGAGCAATGGCCGCCGCATCAGCAGCGCGAGAAAGGCCGACCTTCAAGAATATGGCTTGCTGATCCTCGATGTTCGGTGACAAGTAATTGAGCAAAAGGTAGAAAAAGGCCGTCAGCACAGTAGACTCGTAACAGTCCCGGATCAGTAAGAGAGGGGTAGAATTGTTCTAGGGACATCTCAGAGGGCTGGTAGAATAGTAGCTTGAGTAGACACACCCAGAAGATGTATGAAGCAAGACTGATCACAGCGTAGATCGGTACCATGAAGAGGATGCGCACGATATCTGCAACCAAGTTGCTTACTTGCATTTTGCAGATATGATATTCACCCACGTCTTTGCTCCCGTTTCTAGAAGCAATCGTCAGCTTGGATGGCTGCAACGGGTAGAAGGGCGCGAACATTCGTGTACCAGGACAAGTGCTTGTTTACCAGCCAAAACGAAGTGACCATTGCAGCGAGAGTGAACAGAGCTGCAACAATCCATCCGACCTGAGGTGAGGTCCGTCAGTTACGGTAATTATCGGATTTCTGACCGACGCACATGATGAGCTGAAACCGACAGAATTGAGCTCTCTATACAAGCATCGTGTAGCGACAATCACTTACCTTGGAAAACAAGATTCCCGTTCTGAAAAAGCGAGGGCGGTTTGTTGGCTGTCTCCGTGGCACAGACAGCCGCACTGCTAGTAGTTGTGGTCTGGCCGCTCATCCTCTGATTGACGATTGATGAATAGTTAGCGTTCTGAAGGTCGTAATGTCGTGAAGGGGAGGTCGTTAGGTCGTAAGAGTGGGAGAAGTCCCTGAGAATATCCAGGAGGGCGCGAAAACGAGGAGATCGCAAACAACGAGGGGCGAGAGCTGCTCGATGCCGTCGAGGCCGACGCTGATGATGCAGAGCGAAGCGAAGGAAGCCTGGGAAAGTCTTGGCGACTACGATCCTATCATGTGACTATGACAGCTCAACCTACAGCACCCAACTACGGAGACGCGCCTTTCATGATCATCTCTCACTTTCGCTGTGTTACTCCATGCTGCTATATAAAGCTATTCATTGAATCGCATGCCGTATTCCTTCTCGATTTCTTTCGAGCTCTGGTCTAAATACACTGGCACGCCACAGGACTGATGATCACACACGCCTCGTTGTGAAACTTCGTTATTTCGGGCGTTGCAGCAGCTTCCAAGAACCCACTGTGTGAGTTATACATGCGAGAAGGTCCTACTTGGAGAATTTTCGGGGTCAAGTGGTCCAGGAAAATCAGTGCAGCCCGGAGGCGTTATGCTCCATGCCCAACTGGGTAAAAATCCTCCCAGCGTTTCCCTTTTTGTGGGTGCATTAGCACGAGGTGCGTGCTTCGACTCTCCACGCGCTCTTCATTCTCAGAGCGGCCCGTTATCTCGGGGGACTTGAGGGCCACGATGACGCGATGAGATAATGGGAAAGCACGAGTGAGTCAATTCCCAATGTCATCGAGACCTTCTTTCCAGCTGCCAGTGCGCTCATAGTGGATACATATAAACCAACCCGAGTTCCTTTCTCGTCTTCGCGCAAAAATGAGACCCATCTTACATCTGATCATCGCCCTCGCTGTTGGTGTTGGAGGCGTTGGAGCTATGGACGCCGCAGCAGCCATGCAGCGGGAGCAGATACAGCGTCTACATGATTTCCTTGGACCCGCTCCAGAAGCTATTGACCCCAACGCTCAAGCACAAGAGCCAGTTATGACGTTCGCCAATCCGGCTGCAGCGAAATTCTTCGTCGATGGGAAGTCCATCCCCGATGTCAACTTCGACGCGGGGCCCTCCTACGCTGGCCTCATGCCAATCTCTGGAAACCGTAACGAGACGCGCAAGCTGTTTTTCTGGTACGAAGATTGATCAGCTCTGTGCGCATGATGCTTCAACGCTTGTGTGCATAGGTTTTGGCCGACCAATAATGCCTCTAACGTAAAAGATCTGCTCTTCTGGACGAACGGGGGCCCGGGATGCAGTAGTCTGGAAGGATTCTTGCAGGAAAACGGTCCAATCTGTGTGTTTGAGAAATGGCGTCGACGGGGGTAGGGCACTGATGAGCTTCAGCTTGGACCTGGGGTCAGTCTGCTCCAACTCGCAACAAGTGGTCTTGGACGAATCTCACCAATGTGTTGTGGGTGAGCGACGATCGCACGATGACCAGGAAGTGCCGAATCCTGATTTGATCCGAACAGGTCGAACAACCAGTAGGAGTGCGTGCACAGGCAGCTCAGGCTGAGGTAGTACTAATTGGCCTCGGGTAGACTGGGTTCAGTCAAGGGCAGCCTGATATCACAAACGACGACCAGCTGGCAGCTGAAGTCATGGGATTTTTGGAACAATTCCTCAACGTGTTCTCTGAACTCAAGGGGAACAATTTCTATCTCACCGGAGAAAGCGTACGTCCTACCGTGAAGTCCGGTGGTTCTTCTGACGATGTGATCAGTATGCTGGTTTCTGTGCGCGCAACGTTTCTTCGCAAGTTACATGTGCTGATTGGACTGCAGACGTCCCATACATAGCTAATTGGATCTACGAGCATCCCGGACTCGAAGTCAACCTCAAAGGGATATGGATTGCTGATCCATCACTGTCTTACAATGTGGTTCAAGAGGAGATTCCGGCACTTCGGTTTGCCAGAGTGAGGCGACTGATCGTCTTTCACGCTGATGACTGACTGGAACTTGAGGCTAACCAAAATCTTTTCCCGTTCAACAGCTCTTTCTGGGCTCATCTCCAAGATATATCAGACACATGCGGATACACGAACTACCTGGACGACTTTGTAACGTACCCTCCAGCCGGCCAGCTGCCTTTCCCAGTCGGAACGAACGGAACATTTTCTGCGACCGCCGCATGTCGCATACACTCGCCAATTCAGCGAGCTATTGGACTGTCTGTAGTTTCTCCTGCTTCGCATATGCGAGCTTATTCAGCCTGCCCTTCTAGACTAAATCCAGTGTTTGACGTGTACCGAGTGTCAGACACTTGGCCTAACCTCTGTTCGTGCCCACCTCCCCCTTGAAATTCGGCGAAGCTCAGCGTGGAACAGGGAGCGTGCTTGGTTTCCCACAATCAACGCAGCAGTTCATCTATTTCAATCGGTATGCGCTTTGATGAATCCGATCTCAAACTGACTGATCTACAGGACTGATGTAGGAGACCCATCTATCGCTCGCTGTATCTTATGATTGTTCCAGGTCCAAAATGCTATCCATGCACCGCATATTAACTGGCAGATCTGCTCCCAAGGAAGCGTCTATCTGCCCGGTGGCGACAGAAGTATTCCGTCGACGCTGTCCGTCCTGCCGAATGTCATTGAAAAGTCCGAACGGACGGTCATCGTGCATGGATTGGCGGTGGGGTTCCAAGTTTTCGCCGTTGAAGTGTCACTCAGACACCTGCCAGGACTTCATCCTCATTGCCGAGGGCACTCGGATCGCCATCCAGTATGTTTTGCTGTTTCGCCACATTGACTCCCGTCGATGCCAAACGTCCTCCAGAAACATGACTTGGAACGGCCTGCAAGGCTTCCAGACCCCGATCGAGAACGAGTCGTTTACTGTCGCGAAGATGGGCACATACGGAAACCAGCACACTGAGCGTGGCTTGACCTGTCTGTTCTCACGCCCTTCTATGTCTTTCGTTCGAGCTCAC
Organism: Mycena citricolor; assembly: GCA_963692855.1. Classification (NCBI taxonomy): domain Eukaryota; kingdom Fungi; phylum Basidiomycota; class Agaricomycetes; order Agaricales; family Mycenaceae; genus Mycena; species Mycena citricolor. The sequence continues at coordinate 7,557 of CAVNYO010000094.1, read as the reverse complement.
TCTTTACAGATGTTGAATTCTACTTCTCAGGCAAGTGACCTTTATCATCTTTCTGTTCCTGTGTCTGAATGATGCGCAACAGGGCATATGACGCCTCGTAAGCACGTCTCTGGCTGCTGCTGATCTTTTCTGGAATCATCCCCGCAGAGTTTGTGCCGTGGGCCGCCTTCTCCACTGTCTCGTATCTTCTCGGAAAGCAGGATTCGCCTTCCTCCGGTTGAAAAAGACCGGCGGCTGGTTTCGTGAAGTGTCCCTCCGCAATCAGTTTCAATACATTTACACTTCATTTCTGTACACTTGCGTTGTATACATTGGCACCCAAGTTGAAAGTTGACTCAACACTTGACCCCGATCGATTCGGCAGCGTCTGCCGGTCACAAAAGTGACGCCGAGTGTCCCTAAGTATCAACTAAGCCCTTGCATCTCAAGCCGGGACCCAAAGGTTTTCGAGGCAGTCAGGAATCCTCCTTCAACCCGGAAACAGCACCAGTCATGTCTGCCGCCCCATCGCTCCCTGCAAACCTCACAGGGCAACTTGATGTGTTGATGATCGACAACTTTGACTCGTTCACCTGGAACCTGTACCAGCAAATCTCTCTCCTAGGCGCAGAGGCCACCGTCATCCGCAACAATGCGATACCCGAGTCTCTCATCCCTGAGCTGAAAATCAAGTCGCTCGTCATCTCTCCCGGGCCCGGCCACCCGTTGACGGATTCTGGGATTTCGAAAGCCGCCATCGAGCACTTCCAGGGAAAGGTTCCTGTGCTGGGTGTGTGTATGGGGTTGGAGTGTCTCGTGGACCTGCATGGTGGCTCCATTGGGTGAGTCTGCGCATCTGCTCTTCGCTTTGGTAGTAATTCAGCTCCTATTCTCAGCTACGCTGGTGAGATCAAGCATGGGAAAGTCAGTCGCGTCCGGCACGACAATCGCGGTTGCTTCCGGGACATACCCCAAGGCATCAAGTCTACTCGATACCACTCCCTCAGTGCATCTGCAACGACTCTTCCCGCTGACCTCGCCGTCACCGCACTCACAGAGGACTCAGGAGTGATCATGGGAGTGCGGCACCGGAAGTACACGGTGGAAGCGGTTCAGTATCACCCGGAGAGCATCCTCTCTGAAGGAGGAGACGAGTTGATTCGCAATTTCCTCAATCTGAAGGGCGGAACTTGGGAGGAGAATCCTGATTACAGAGTCAACGACTCGGCCGTTTCACCATTCACTGCAGATCTGTTGCCGAACGGTGTCACCGTCACTCCTGCAGCGGCAGCTAAAATCCCGACCATCCTCGAGAAAATCTACGCGCAACGCATCGCGGACGTTGAGACGGCAGAGAAGACTCCAGGTTCTACTCTGGAAGACCTCAAAACGCTTCTTTCGCTAAACGTTGCACCGCCTCTTATCCCCTTCCTTCCACGTCTGCGACAGCACGCTGCCGGACATGCGTCTCTGCTAGCTGAAATCAAGCGAGCGTCACCCTCCAAGGGTCCGATCTCGTTGTCGACCTCACCCGCGTCTCAAGCGTTGACGTATGCGCTGGCTGGGGCCCACGCGATCTCTGTGCTGACTGAGCCCAAGTGGTTTCTCGGCACACTGCAGGATATGTTGCACGCGCGCATGAGTGTTGCAAACCTGCCTGACCGGCCTGCCATCCTGCGCAAGGATTTCATCCTGAGCCGTTACCAGGTGCTTGAATCCCGCCTGTATGGTGCGGACACGCTTCTTCTGATCGTCAGCATGCTTCCAGAGGCTCTGCTGCGGGATCTGTACGCCTACAGCGTTGAGCTGGGCATGGAGCCGCTGGTGGAGGTCAACAACGCAAAGGAGATGGAGCTCGCGCTGTCCCTCCCTGCTAAAGTCATCGGCGTGAACAACCGCAACTTGCATGACTTCAACGTCGACATGGGTACGACCAGCCGCCTCAGCGAGATGGTCAAGGGCAAAGACGTCGTTCTTTGCGCTCTCAGTGGGATCTCGTCTGCGCAGGACGTGGACAAGTATGCTGCGGAGGGTGTCGGCGCTGTCCTCATCGGCGAGAGTCTAATGCGGGCCAAAGATACCGCCGGGTTCATCAGACAGTTGCTCACACTACCGGAGCCAGTTGCTCAGACCTGGCAATCCGAGTCGCCGCTGGTCAAGATCTGCGGCATCCGGACAAAGGCAGAGGCCCTGGATGTGGCTGAGGCTGGCGCGGATATGCTGGGGCTCATGTTCGTCCCGTCCTCGAAGCGGTACATCGAGATGGAGACCGCCAAGGACATATCTCAGGCCATCCGGTCCCTTCGATTTTCTTCGTCGACCCCAAAACCCGTGGCAGAAAAGGCCAATGGACCCTGGTTCACGACCCACGCGACCCGACTCGCTGCCAGCAGTGGACGGCCATTGGTCGTCGGGGTGTTCCAGAACGCATCACTTTCCACGATCCTGCATGCGGTCTCCTATGCGCAGCTGGATCTCGTGCAGCTCCATGGCTCGGAGCCAGTCGACTGGGCGCACCAGATCCCCGTGCCCGTCATCAAAGCGTTTGGCGCCAACGGAAAGGGCGTCGAGGGCATTACCCGCGGAGGTGCTCATCAATTCGTTCTCCTCGACAGCTTGCGGGACGACGGCAGCGGTGTCAGCGGGGGAACTGGGAAAGTCGTCGACTGGGTCTTGGCAAAGAGCGTCGTCGACGCTGGCGAAATCGTCCTGGACGGCGGAGCGTCGTACAAGACGGCTGGTGCTGCGACTGAAGCTGCCTCCGATGCAGCCTCTCCGGCAGGCAAATACCCGCTTCCGATCATTCTTGCCGGTGGCTTGACGGCGGCCAACGTCGCTCAGGGAATCGCGCAGGTGCGACCATGGGCAGTAGACGTCAGCGGCGGGGTGGAGCTCGCGGATGGGACAGCCAAGGATCTTGATCTTGTCCGCGCGTTCATCTCCAACGTGCGGAACCCCGGGCAGGTTTTGGAGGAGCTGGCTCCAGAGCAGGCAGAAGAAAAACTGGCAGGGGAAGAACAACCCCAGGCATAATTGTACTCTTTTCTTGTTGTTAGACCATGATGTAAGGACAAACAATACTTATACACTAATCGTTTATGGATGTAATAAACTTCACTCAAGAGAAGTGGGTACCCGCAAGTTCACGTTCCAACTCTTCGCTCGGGTCATCAAATGTCGGCGTCGGAGGCTTAGCGTCCGGAGCAGCGGTGAAACTTGACGTGGTGCCGTGGAATGGCCCATGTTCTTTGACGGGGGAGCTCAAGATCTCATCTCTCGAGGGAATCGGGAGACTGGTGACACAACATCAACACGCCATACTCGAAAGGATAGTAGAAGACAACAACTGACCTATCCTGGCGACGGACCTGTCCAGCAGCTCTCGCTTGTACACGCACTTCCGTCCGGAACGAGTTCACTTCGTCCACAATCAGCTTCTTCATCCCTCAATGCTGTCCTCCTCCTCGAAGCCAAAGTCGAATTTCTGGGATAACGATCAGTTCGATCAGTCGCACACCGCCACCAGATGCTCACAAATTCGCAGATGGGCTCGTCAGCAGGGTCATGCCAGACCTGCAGGTACGGGTGAGCGAGCGCCTGCTCACAGCTGATGCGCTTCGCAGGGTCAAAGCAAAGCATTTGAGACAACAGGTCGATCGCAAGCGGATTGGCACGGGGGAATAAAGTCGAAAACGGAACGCGCGGTTTGATAGGAAGCGAGCGAATGTAATCTTGTGCCTGTTGTCTGTTGGTCTTCGTTGATTCACATCCCGACGCCTAGACTCACCCGAGGAGAACCAACACGACGGAGAGTATCTTCAGATGGAGTGCCGAGGTAATGAAGGATTTGGTTCAGCTGGTCAACATAGCTAAAATTGATCAGAACCTTTCCATAGACAGCAAAGACTTCCACTCACTCGCGTCCTTTAAAGATGGGCTTGCCCCCGAGAAGCTCCGCCAGAATGCAACCAACTGACCAGACATCGATGGCCGTAGTCTACGGATGTTACAGAACACTTTAGCCCAAACACAAGCCAAGACTCACATAGTTGGCGAAACTGAGCATGATCTCGGGTGCGCGATACCAGCGGGTAGCGACATACTCCGTCATGAAGCCTTGGTTTCCAGCCGCCTTGGACGTCCCTCCCCCGGGGGTATACCCACGCGCCAAGCCAAAGTCGCAGATCTTCAGCTCGCAATCCGCGTTCACCAGCAGATTGCCAGGCTTGAGATCGCGGTGGAGGACGTTCGCAGAGTGGATGTACTTGAGACCGCAGAGGGTTTGGTACAGGAAGGACTGGAAGTGCGCATCGGTCAAGGGTTGTCCGGACCGAATCTATGCAGGAGATTGGGACTGGGTAGCATTGCGATGCGATGCGACGTACGATGGCGTGTAGATCGGCCTCCATGAGCTCCTCCTGTGAATCGATCTCAGAATCGGTAACCGTGGGCCATCGTCAGAGCTTCTTACATAGAGGTAAACCTCATCGAAATTGCCGTTGGGCTGGACGACGATGTCCATATCGTACAGACATGTTATCTGGTCTTTCCCGTGAGATTTGCGTATCGAGACGCGTACAGACGAAAGAACGCACGTTCTTATGACCACGGAAATGGTGTAGAAGCCTAACACGATGGGTCTGACAATCAACGCATTTGATGGACGCGAAGCATTACGCACCGAATCTCCCGCAGACATCTTTTAGTCAAGATACGCTATGGAGCGGACGCGACGTGAGTTGGACGCACTAGGCGAGGACGATCTCGCGCGCACTTTCGTGTTGATGTTGGTGATCTTCTTGATAGCGCAGCCTTCCCCGAGCGGCGGTGTCTGGCGGCGACAACACAGCCATAGGCACCCTGACCCAGCTCCTTGACGAACTGATACTCGGAATCGACAACGAAGGTCGAGTTGAGCGCGGTGAATGTGTGTCGTTGCTGCTGCATGGCGATAATATGAATATGGGAAAGGAAGGAGTAAGAACCTTGACAGGAGACACGATTTAAGTCGGCTGATGGAAACTCAGATCATCGCAGGTGCACTTAGGTTACTACCAAATTGCATCTCCATCTCGCATCTTTTCACCGTAGGCAGTGCCTCTCAACCGATTTGCGCATCGCGTTTCACGACCGGATCCTTTTCTCACAATCGATGGCGCTGTGCAGGCTGTGAGGCACTGCTAGGGCGACTGTGTTACAGCAGATCTCCTCAGATTGGGCGGTCTGTGATCATGTGGAGTCTTCATTTATCGTTGATATCTGGTCCCGAGTTGCACAACATTCAATCTTCCTCGTCCGGTAAAAAAAAATCACAACTGCTGGTGGGATACGCCGGCAGGTTCATTCTGTCGTGGCTCGTAACCAATATCTAGGCGGTGGTGGTGCATCAACCGAGCTAATTGGGTATTAGAGGCAAACAAGGCACGCGATCAAACCCCGCCTACTGTATTCTCATCAGTGTGGGCGCTCCGCCCATGGACGACAAACCCGATTCATTACCGAGAAACGGTCGGACCGTGTCTTGGCGCTCCCCATAGTACTTAAACGAGGATCGGGTGACTGAACACCGTTTTACTTCCTCTCCTGCATCGACGCGAACATCACGCATCGCACATCTCATCAATGTCGGCCAAATACCTGTGCTGTCTTCCTTTACGACTGGGTGTCTTTTTGATCACCTTCTTGACTTTCCTGGCTACTGCGGCGTCCGCCGGGCTGCTGGCCTTCCTCCTGATATACGACGCTGAAGGTCAGGCTGTGTCGTTTTGTTGACAGGAAAATCACACTGATTGAACTATTACAGGCAAAGATGTACACAGACTCCCACCGAAGACGAAGATCGCCGTGATAGCGTTGGACGTGTTTTATGGCATCGTTGCTCTCATCGCACTCACAGGGTAATCTCCCTCGCGCAGTGTTCTTGCCGCAAAATCTCATCGAATGATATCAGCTTTGTTGGTGCAATCCGCAAGAAAGAATCATACATCGCCGTGTTCTCGGGCCTCATGATGCTCTTCTTTGGGTTCCAGGTCGTCGCAGTCGTCGCGTTCTTCGTTCTTCATTTCGTGAACCGATCGGAGTTCACCAAGTTGTGCACCGCTGCGTCGACAGACCAGAGGGTCATTGACGCATGTAATTCGACGTCCAGGACCTCTGTCGGCATCCTGGTCGTCTCGACGGTCGTTTCGCTTCTAATTCAGGCTTGTGCGTCGTCATTCGTTGCGTGGTGGCCACGGATTGACCTGTCCTCCAGATGGCGTGTACATCATTTCCGAGTACAAGAAGAAGTTGCATCGTGAAGGGCTCTTGCGCGAGGAGACCTTCCGTTCGCAGGGCTTCAATTATGCGCCAGTGGAGACACATGCAATGGACAGCAGGCCAATCTACCCGTATGCAGATAACAGCCATTCGTTTGGAGTCCAGCAGCGGTCATGAATCCTGTCACGTTTTCTGCATTTCTATATGTACAGCAACGTACAATGTGCCACTGTAATCGCAAAGCAGCCGGCCCGTGAGTAAAGCATAGTAAATGGGAAGGAGATACGATAATGTAAAGTACAGCAAAAGGAAAATAGAAAACGACTGGCACGATGGCCATTAAGCATCCTGACACCAGATTTCCAATTTGCCCTCGGGTTTACCCTTCGAGCTTTCTCGAGCGGTTTCGATGGCAAGCTCGTAGTCGGATTCATCCCGGAGAGACACCTTCCCGCCATCTTCGTCCTTGAATTTGAGCTGTAGACCATTGATGTTCTTAGAGAACTTGAGCGTCACTTTCTCCATGAATTCCTCGAAAGGTGTTTCGGGTGTGAGTGCCATTCCTCGGACGTCACCGTCGTAGTGCAACTGAAAACAAGTTGAAGCCGAATTATCAGATGCAGCTGAATCACGCACCTTGACACGAATCTTAATGAGTTCGAATGGCCCGTCAAAGTCATCCCCGCTGACATAGCCCTCCTCTTCCTCCTCGTAAGCACTCTGTATCCTGCGCGCCGTATTCCGTCTGGTAACCCGCCTCCGCACGGAACCACCCCCATATGAGCTGGGGGCGTAGCTGCTGCCCGGAGCACTACGGGAACCCATGCGTTGAACAGGCGGCGGACCATTCGAATTGTTCCTAGCCCAGTTAGCTACGCGATCCGGGCCATTGGTCGGCAACGGCGGCGCCTCTTCAGTATACGCGTCAAGATAGTCATCGTAGATCTCCGTCAGTCGGCTGGGCGCAGGGTCTCTTGGCGGCAGCGGCTTGTTCACACCCGAGAGGCGATCCTCCGCGTCTCACACTCAGCCCTCGCACAGGACCTGCAGCCGCATTCGGCGACGCCCGAGCGGTGTTGAGCATAGTGTTGCTCCGTGCGGGACTGGCTCCGGCTCGGGAGATGGTCGAGGAGCATCCATGGCTTGAGGACCTGGCGATGTCATTTCACGAGAGTTGCCGGGGACATTGAGCATGTTTTCGATCTGACAAGAGGACCGGAATCGTCGTGCTAGATGGGATTCAGAATCAAACTTTGAGTCGGCGCAACCATCACATACGAGGAGGCTGGGTAGTCGAGTGTTACTGCGTGCAAGAGGTCC